>MU158702.1:959803-1001308 GCA_015888305.1 Antheraea pernyi
ACTCAGACAGAGTGTGCTGCGCGGTATCTTCGACAGCGCCGCACTCGTGGCAGGCGGTGGTCGGCTCCCTGCGTGCGATCCGGTACAGGTACCACCCGAAACAACCGTGTCCGGTGAGTACCTGCACCAGTCGGAACGTCAGGGAGCCCCAGCCCCTGGACATCCACTCCCGCAGGACCGGGCGGACGGCGTCTACGGTAAACCGTCCGAACCGCTCGTCCGCCAGGCCCTGCTGCCACCTTTCGACGGCGTCTCCTCTGAGACGCCGTCTCTCCGCCTCTACCTCCCTGGGAGCCGGAGGCTCCCCCTTTCTTTTCCTCGCCGCCGTGTACGAGTACGAGCTCCCAGGGCAGGGAGCCGGCGAGCACACAGGCCGCCGCCGAGGACACCGTCCGGTACGCCCGGATCGCCCTCAGTGCCACCGTGCGCTGCGCACTTCGCAGAGCCCCGTAGGCGGCCATCGCTAGTAATAGTCTACTAGAAGACTGGTTGCCAACAATATAATAGAAGAAGAAGATAAAGTTTTGGAATTAATAATCTAATATTATAATATAGATTTACTATTAGATGTTAAATTGAATAAATAAGGATATTTATAATGACGTCAAACCCGTACCCAGCAAAAAAAAACATTAGTCATTAACGAAAAACCAATGACAAATAGGCATGAAAATTAAAAAAAAGTATGAAGTAATGATCCATACTTGTAATGATAGATACATTAAATAAATAAGTGAATTATAAAAAAAAACTAAATGTAATATCTATTATTTACACAATCTCATAGATTTTATCAGCTTGTTACGTTGTAAATACACTACTGATAATCATTAATTACCAGTGTTTATGGCTCCTTAAAATCTCTTATAAGATGATTAATATAAGTAATTAGCTATCCCAAAAAATCGTTATACTCCACTTTGAAACATAATTTAATTTTTTTGATATAATAAAAAGGAACATTATTAAATTTTGCATAAAACGTCAGCGGGATGCCGGGATTAAATAATTTAATTAATTGATGAAATATCAAAAGGGACCAAAGAATTAATCGGCGCCCGGCAAATTAGGTGTAATTGAGTGAACGAAACACATTATCATCGAATCAGTGACAGATCCCGGCCCTTTTATATTTAAATATCCATTTGAATTTCTAAGTTAGCTTAAATTTCGTTATAAAATGTTATAGATTTATCAGCTACATTTCCCCGGAACCCATTAACCGAGTCAATAGATCGTGAAAATTTAGTGCAGACGAGGACAAAGGCTTGATAGAGTCAATGACAGGGTTGTCAACACTGAAAGAGCACTATATATAGAGGCTTAGTTAGCAGAAATATAAAAGCGTTCGTTCGTGCACAAAAAGTTGCTATCAGTTAATTGACACTTTACATTTTAGATAATTCTGGAACCTTTCTATTTGAGCATTAATTAAAAGTTTTTTTATATACATCATCGGTGCTATTACAAAAAAGTTAAATACGTATTGAATACTTGCTTTAAAAAGGTTTCATATTAAATGGACCGCGGCCGCGGAGTGATCGCCGTTTTGCTCTTTTGTCTCGCTTTTGTTAGGTGAGGTTAGACTTGCGAAAAAGGATAACGCGGACTTGTCTCGGGCGAGCGCCATACATGTAATACGAAATCTTTTTAAAGCAAGTATTTAATACATATTAAACTTTTTTGTAATAACAGCCCATAGGTTTTAGCGTTTGTTCTTTTGTTTTTTTTTTATTAACGTGGGGAAATCCCTTATGGATACGCCACCCTCTCGGGGGAGAGCATGGGTTATGTCCGATTCGCACAGACTAAAACCCCACGGGGTACCATCCGACCGTATTGTTGGGGCGGCAAGGGATCGATCTACGCTATTCCCCTTGGATAGGTCCCCCCCAAAGGTCCGCTCTGCGGAAGGTGGCCGCCGGGCTCCATCCTAATAGGGAGACAGACTGGGTACACACCAGCTGCCTCCCCTCGTCTACCGGACCTGTGCAATGAGGAGATGGGCCGCTGGCCACGGTGGAGGGAGAGGAAGGGCAAATCGTCGCCTCCTCCCTTCGGTCCTCCGTTGTCGCAGAGGGCCACTCAGAGGGTTATCTTCGCGTACCCTCTCCGCCGCCTCCTTCTGCGAGATGACGTCCTCGCAGAAGGAGGCCATCGCATTCCAAGCCTCTTCGCGGCCGAGCATGGCCGAAACCACACTCGGCAGCGACAAATCCAACCCTACCACCGCAGTCAGAATGCGGCACTGTCCGTCCCACGCAGCACACTCAGACAGAGTGTGCTGCGCGGTATCCTCCACAGCGCCGCATTTATGGCATGCGGCGGTTGGCTCCCTACGAGCGATCTGGTGCAAGTACCACCCGAAGCAACCATGGCCGGTGAGTACCTGCACCAGTCTGAACGACAGGGAGCCCCAGCGTCTCCCTATCCAATCCGGCAGGACCGGGCATTCTCCTGGCCTCAATCTCTCCGGGAGTCAGAGGCTCCCCAATACTCCTCCTTGCCGCCGTAAACTCATACACGGCGGCAAGAACTCCCGTCTCCAGCTCCCAGAGCAGGGAGCTGGCGAGCACAAAGGCCACCGCGGAGGCCACGGTGCGGTACCCCTGATCACCCTCAGTGCCACTATGCGATGCGCAGCGTGCAGCGCCCGCACATTAGCAGCACTAAGAGAGTCAGCCCACACCGGGCCACCGTAAACGGCCATAGCCCGCACGACACAATTCGCGGTCTGAGCGCCTCAAAATGGGGCTCAAACCGTCAGCGCCCGTCCAGGGCGAGGCCCAGATACTTCATCTGGGTCCCCACCCTGATTCGGGCGTCCTCCACCATTATGTGGGCCCGAGGGGGTGGCCCTCGCCGAGGCCCATGAAATAGTAGAGCTTCGGTCTTCTCGAGGGTCACTCTGAGGCCCAAACGCCGAATGCGCCCGACCACGAGGGTTGTGGCCACCGTGGCCAGGCACTCCACCTCCTGCCAACTTTCCCCGCGGGCTACGACTAGGGTGTCTTCCGCGTAACAAATTATGCGTGCTCCGAACGGGAGCACGCCGCGGAGCACCCAGTCGTAGCCCATGTTCCACAGGAGTGGGTCCAAAGCTGACCCCTGTGAAACTCCCCGCCGCGTGACTCATCGGACCATACGACCGTCGCTATCTATATAGGCGACCTCCCTATCGACCAAATACGCCTCCAACAGCCGCCGCAGATATGGAGGCATACCGAAATACCGGAGTGCCTCCCGTTTCACACTGTACGGAAGGCTGTTGAAGGCGTTGGCGATGTCCAAGGACACCGGGACACCTTGGGAGGTCGCCTCCATAAACAGCGACTTAAGGAGGGTCAGGGCGTCCACTGTGGAACGCCCTGCCCGGAAGCCAAACTGCGCGTCCGTCACGTTTAGCGTTTGTCTACATTCTTATCTGATATTACATGCCGACGTGGTCTAAGATGATAAACAGACTAAACGTAGAGGAGGCTTTACTCTCGAGTGCAGCTACCAGAACAAACCAAATTGTCAACTTCACTGTCATTAGATAGTGTTAATTACCTATTTAAATTAGTAAATATACCGTTTACGGCGTTGCAAAAAAAACTGAAGAATTTTCAATAAAGACCCTAAGCAACGTACATATAATCGATTATTTAACTAGAGTATTTCATAAACGTAAAAAAAAACCATTATATTTTACGGTACAATAATAATAAAACATACAAAAAAAATAATGCGTAGAGCCCTCCGCGCGGAAGAAGTGAAACTTCGTAATTTGGAAATGAAAATAGGAAGGGGTAGAAATTGATTTTTAGTGAAATGATATTGTTTCTTTAAGACAAACTTTATTTACATTGCTTACAATTTACAATTGATCGCATCTTTTAATTATAATTTTCGAGTGGAGAAACATCCAAATCTATAACATTTACAATGTATACAATACATACTTCAGAAAAGTACTTAAATATTAAAAACGCAAGAATGTACACAAGTGTGCCTGTTAATATGTTATTGTTTTTAAAGTTAACAATGAGAAATGTACAAATAGATATACATAAAAGTAAGTCTACTCATTCCAAAGTTTTTCAAAAGTTTGTTACGAAATAATTATTGAAAATTAAAATAAAACTTATTTTTCTTGTATTACAGACCTCAGTAAATCATGAGAATTATTAAAGTTCTCTGGTAACTCATAAATTAAATTTACGAGGTTGGTTCAAAAATGGAATTGATGAACGAACTAATTAGTACGTTAAAAACATTTATTCTAAAAAAGTAATGTAAAATTTAAGGATACTTTAATATTTTTCAAATTTATTTAATTATGACCTCATCCTTTTTTTTTCTCGAAATATTTTTATAAGTGCTCGTTCGCTAAATTATTAAATATTTAATTCATTCAATTTTAATTGTATTCTAATTGTTTTAATATTTTGTGAGCGCAACAAATCTTCTAGATTGTTACTGCCATTGTCGAGTAGGTTGTAATAATTTCAATGTTCTAAGAAGATTGTGGCTCGCTTGACAGAATTTCCATAGAGTTTTTGTGGCATCTCAGAATTCATGCTCCGAACATGTCCCATCCAATTCAATTGTAACCGAACTAAAAGATGGTGGCTCGCTTGACAGAATTTTCCATAGAGTTTATGTGGCATCTCAGAATTCATGCTCCGAGCTATTATTTCCCATCCACATGTACATAATAATCAAATTATATTAAGTAAAACACCACCAATATTACAAAATATAGGGGGAAATAACACAATATAATATAAAATTGATAGACATAAGCTACCGCCAAAAACACTATACTCTCTTTATAATATAATATCCCTTTTATTGACTTTAGTACAAAAATATCATTTAAGCAGCAAACGATTTAAATCGTATGAAATAATTAAATAAATAGAACAAAGAAACGCGTACATATAATATATTAATAATGTTTAGTTTAACCGTTACATGTAAGCCGTTCAATCAACATATCACACTATAAAGCTTTACATCATTCACAATAGTGTCGCAACGGATGTATCCGCACAGACATTTTGTGAAATTTACCGCTGTACCCTCAATACGTTTCGCATCACAGGGAATTTTACTGCGCCTGTTTCGACGGATACTCCGGACCGGATTGCGGAGTCGGTCCACTCTGCCCACGGACCTCAAACATGTGCAAAAATGGCGGCACCTGCAGGTAATAATACAATATGATTTTACTTATATATACTTATTTTTTGTCATGTACAATAAATAATAAATTAAACAATAATAAAAAAAAAATAATAGTAATAAAAATATCTCCACCGGCATTACCTCTCGCTGTCGTAATATAACTATTGTATTGCGTTATTTCTTTTTTTTTTTTAATTTTATCTATAGTTTTTGTATTTTTTTTTTGTCTATTTATATTGCCACCCGGTAGTTATGAAAATAAAATGTCTCCTCAGGTTTGCCTGGAAGAGATCGCTCTAACCGATAAGGCCGCCTAACTGTACACATATTGTAAACTGATGATTAATTTTGTATATTTTCAACGTGTGTGCAATAAAGAGTTTTATTATTATTATTAGTTACAAACGCTCCGAAGTAAAACAAATTACTATTTTATTCTTAGAGAAAAAAAAATGTCTACAATGTCGGTTTCCCAACGCTAATTTTATGTGATAACGACTCGGACGCATCAGCCGATGCAGTGGAAGAGAGATAGATGCGTCACAAGCCGAACACTTAGGTTGATCTCTCCTTTCTATCTCTTGTTCCACGCTTTCGCTTGCACGCTCAGCTCAGGCGGAACATGACAATGAGTCATGCTTTTTCGTGCGTGCAGTCGGCGTTCATCGTTCAGTTTATCAACACGCAATGATTAGGTTTGCCTGGAAGAGATCGCTCTAACCGATAAGGCCGCCTAACTGTACACATATTGTAAACTGATGATTAATTTTGTATATTTTCAACGTGTGTGCAATAAAGAGTTTTATTATTATTATTAGTTACAAACGCTCCGAAGTAAAACAAATTACTATTTTATTCTTAGAGAAAAAAAAATGTCTACAATGTCGGTTTCCCAACGCTAATTTTATGTGATAACGACTCGGACGCATCAGCCGATGCAGTGGAAGAGAGATAGATGCGTCACAAGCCGAACACTTAGGTCGATTGCACCTCTTTATCTCTTGTTCCGTGGTCTCGCTTGCACGCTCGGCTCAGGCGGCACGTGACAATCAAAATCAAAATACTCTTTATTCATCGTTCAGTTTATCAACACGCAATGATTTTCACGCACAAATCTATTACATTTTTAATGGGTAAAGCACAGAATAAGTATTGAAGTATAATAACAACATCAACCTATAAGAGTCCCGCTGTTGGACTAAAGTCCTCTTCCCGAAAGAACGGATAGGCATATTTTGCCAGCCCACCGCATATTACCGATGTCAAAGTCTGAGGAATCCACAGTTCTATAGTTTCCCAAATGCGATACTTACACGGCCGGTATCCTCACAATATATTCTCACCGCCAACTGATATAATCTTATCGGTTTAAATTAGTAAATGCACGCGAATTCCAATATAATCGTTAGTTCATGCCAAGATTCGTATTTACGAAGACGGAATTGATATTCCAACATTTAAGCCACTCGACCACGTTGATTTATGTATCTAAGTGTAATCCTCATTAGTAATGCAAATACGTTTTGTGTTCTGTTTGTTTGTTACGCATTCACGCGTTTGTTATTCAACCGTTCATCATGATATTTTGTATACACGTTTTTAGAGTATAGATGGTTATTGGTTATATATTTATGAAATTTATAAACTCAAACAGAATAAGTATAATGGGTATAATGGGTGTAAGGGGTGTCGAATAACATCTAAGATTTGAGACACCCAAGGCAACCTCACCTGCCCGTGATGCACCCTGCTGAATAACGAACGAGGCAATGGCGAAAGTGGTAGGGTTTTACAGCCTGACTGGGTCGCAACTACCATGTATATGGCGAAAAAGCCCGTCATAGTGATTCGCTTTTGCGGGTCGCGTTTCGGAATCAGTCTGTGCATATCCAGCTTTTCGCAGGCCGGCATGACAGTGGCGACCGGCGATGGATAGTGTGTCACTCGGTGGTCGCCATTGTTTTTGGATTGTAGTGTGCTTACCATCAGGCATAGTACAGTCACTTTGCCGTGCTACTATAAAATATATATATATACAAGCTGTACCCGCAGCTCCGCACGCGTTTTTTTAAATCGTATTAAATAATTATAAAATTGTGAGACTATGTACAATCATAGAAATGCTCATTAAAGATAATTGTAAATACGACGCGCATACCACTAAAAGTAACATGTAACGTGTACATTAGATATATAAACACAAACAGCGTGCCAAATGAGGTTTGTCATCAGCAACATATTTGGAACCATAACCCACCATATAACTACCTCAGTGCTCACTTACACTGTATAAGGAACTATTGAAACAATAACTTAAAATATTATTACAAAGATTTACAATTACATTACATTTAATATACATTGTCATTATTATAATTAAGATTTTGTGACTATACAAAAAATAAACGTTTGTATTATGGAACTCTTGACGGAAAGTCCCGTGGAAATCGGTCCAACCGTTTTGAAGATAGCATGGCAGACGGAGCCGCGATTAACAGATAGTCTAATTTAAAGTAGCCTAAGTAACGCGCTGTAATTTTTTCTATCTGTTAGTGAAATTCCCGTCAAAATCGGTTCAGCCGTTTCGAAGATTACCCGGAACAAACAGACAGACCGACAAAAATTTAAAAATTGCATTTTTGTTATCAGAAGCGTGTTGGGGTGGCAACCACCACACCCACACTGATCGGGGTACCTAGCCTAGGAAGTGGACTGTATATTTAAAATTGGCTGGAGGTAGATACCCCTGAAAATAAATGCCAAAAGTATGTCTCTTTATAACCGGGATAAAACGCTCCCTTACTTGATAAGTCTTCTCCGCCGCCGTAGCCGTGGTGAGAGCACCAGTGGTCCAACACGTACACACCCAATGCACAAATATAAATTAATATCCGCCGTGTCACTTGTATGGTGAGCGAGCCCGAGTGTAAGCGCGAGTTTCGAACAAGTGCCGCCGAGTAAGTCCGCCGAGTAAGTGACCGATCATCCCGATTGTCCGTTGACAAACAATGTGTCAAAAAAAATAATAATTTTGGCTACCCCCAACCAATTTATGCCCGAACATTCCCCCCCGCCAACCAAGCGCTAAACTTGGTTTTTAGTCAGGCATAGGGAGCCTACACAATTTAGATACAGGGCGCATAAAAACCCCTTGCTGGGTTTTGACTTCTGCAACCCTTATGACATTATCCTTACCAGGATGAAGTTTAATTAACCGACCGAGACGCCATTGAAGTGGGGGAAGGTTTTCGTCTTTAATTAAAACAAGGTCGTCTAATTTTGGGGGAGGTGTCTGTGAGGTCCATTTATACCGTTGTTGTAATGTATGTAAATATTCATTACGCCATCTATTCCAAAAATGCTGTGACAACTTTTGTACTTGTTGATACCGACTTAACCGACCGATGTTTACGTCAACGTATGGATACTCCGGTAACGCTACCAACGGTTGTCCGATCAAGAAGTGACCTGGAGTTAATGCGTCGTAATCCGCCGGATCCGTACTCAAGGGGCACAGAGGACGTGAGTTCAACACAGCTTCCACCTTGGTGAAAAAGGTGGTCAGCTCTTCGAAGGTGAGTCGCGTTTCACCCAAAACTCGCCTGCAGTGAGTCTTTGCCGACTTAACTGCCGCCTCAAAGAGTCCACCGAAATTAGGACTCGCCGGAGGGTTAAATAACCACGTTATGTGCCGTTTAGCTAGTTGGTTTTCTATACCTGAGCTATTGTTTTTTAAAAAGACGTATAATTCTTTTAGATATTTATCCGAACCCGAGAAATTTGTACCGCAATCCGATCTCATTAAAGAGGGTAATCCCCTACGAGAAGTAAACCTGGTAAAAGCAGCTATAAAGGCTTCTACCGACAAATCACTTACGACCTCTAAGTGTACCGCTTTAGAGGACAAGCAAACAAAAACACACAAGTAGCATTTTTGGATTTTTGCATTCCGAAGTAAACTACTTTTAATATAAAATGGACCTGCAAAATCCGTTCCTACACCAATAAAGGGTCTAACTCCTGTTACCCTATCCGCCGGTAAATCTCCCATAAAGGGTTGTGTAGAACGAGCCTTTGATCGATAACATTTTATACACCGAAATGTCACCTGCCGTGTTATCCGCCGAACTGAAGTGATCCAAAAACTTCGTGACAAAATCGCCGCTAAAGTATTTGACCCAGCATGACAATTAATTTCATGGTAATGGGTAACCAACAATTCCGTGAACCGATGTTTACCAGGTAGCAAGATAGGATACTTTGCACTATATGGCAAGGTAGATTCTTTAATCCGGCCACCTACTCTTAATAAATGATCCGCGTCAATAAATAAATTTAACCGCTTGAGTGCCGATTTAATTTCTTTTCCCGATTGTACCGCCAAAAATTCTTCAGAAAAGCATTCCATTTGAACCAATTTCACTAATCTAAGAATTGCTTTTCTGCGTTCCTGAACCGTTATAATACCGAATGACCGATTTTTATGTTTGCAGTTATGAAAAAACCTTAACACATATGCCGTAACGTTAATTAGTTTATCAAAGGAACTGTACCGATTAAACAAATCTAAATCCGAATTTATAAAAATATTAACCACCGGTTTAAGACCGGGTAATGACTGCATAGGATAGTCCAAATAATCCCGAGGCCAGCTTTCCGAAGCTTGGCACAACCAATCCGGTCCCCACCATAACGAATGATTTAATAAATCTTCCGCTTTACTTCCCCGTGAAGCTACATCCGCACAATTTAATTCTCCTGGTACGTGTCTCCAAGAGATCCGAACTTCAGACGAATTTATCTGAGACACCCGATTTCCTTCAAAAACCTGAAGCCTATGTGGTGGTGTATGCAGCCATGACAAAACTATGGTGCTGTCACACCAAGCTACTACGTCCTCAAACTCAATTTGATGTTTCATGGTGGAAACAACATGGTTGAGGAGTTTCATTAATAATACCGCACCGTTGAGTTCCAGTTTTGGTATCGTCTGTTGAATGTTTAGGGGGGCTACCCTAGACTTAGCCATTAGTAAACGTACCCTGGTGACTCCGTTATTATCCTCCGATCGAAGATAAACCGCTGCCGCAAAACCCACGGATGATCCGTCGCAAAACCCATGTAAAGAGTACCGTGTGTCACCTGCAGGCTTTATACATCGTCCGACTGAGAGTCGCTCCAGATAATGTAAATCCGACAAAATACCGTGCCAATCCTGAACTATATGGTCAGGTGCTTGAGCATCCCAGTCAATTTTTTTGTTAGCCGCGCTGCTAATTAAAGCCTGAAGTAACAGCTTAAATCTAAAAATAACCGGACTAATCCAACCCAACGGATCATATAACCGAGCCGCTATAGATAAAATGCTTCGCCTAGTAATTTTATCTTCTTTGAGCGGTAAATTCAAACGATAGGTAAAACTATCTAACTTCGGATCCCATTGTATCCCTAATACTTTAATAAAACCTGGACCGTCATCACTATTAAAAGACCTAGGAGTCTCCAAATGATCGCCTGGCAAACCGTCTAAAAGCTCAGGGACATTGGAAGACCATTTTCGCAACTCATATCCGGCCGTATTCATGAGTGCTATGAGCTCATCCTTTAGTTCGCGAGCTTGTTGTAAAGTATCAGCTCCACCGTTCAAATCGTCGACATAACTATTCTGCTGCAGTAACCGTGCCGCTCGTGGAAATCTATGTCCTTCGTCTTGAGCTAACTGCTGAAGGCACCGAATTGCCACAAAAGGACTAGACTTAAGACCGTATGTGTTCGTCGTTAGCTGATACAATTTTACCGGGTCAGTAGGGCAAGCTCTCCAAAAAATCAATTGATATTTTCTATCGTCCGGATGGATCCAAGTTTGCCGAAACATCATGCGTATGTCTGTTGTAAATACAACCCGAGGCACTCGAAAATTTAAAATAATAGCCGTTATATCACTTTGGAGCCGTTCTCCTGTATACAAGCAGTCATTTAATGTGACCCCCGTGTTTGTTTCTACACTACCATTGAAAACAACACGTATTTTTCCGTCCTTAAATACCCCGTGGTGGATGAGGATATAAGATTCCTCGCCGCAATTTAAATTAAAATCCGAGATCTCCATATGACCGAGCTCAAGATATTCTTCCATGAACGCAACGTATTTTTCACGAAATTCAGGCTGCCGAGCCATTCTGCGTTCAAGTGCCGAAAATTGCCGTAAAGCCTTATGTTGAATATCTCCTAAACGCCGATGATTAGGTAAGAGTGGTAGCCGTACCATATACTTACCGTCAGAACCGCGAACCGTAGTGGAGGTGAATAAATGTTCACATTCCACATCTAAAGGATCCCTAATTTTTTTAATTGGTGGTTCCTCCGCTTGCCAAAACCGTTCAACAGCTTCAAAAAGGGATACTCCCGAAACTAAATCACTCTCGTTCTTTTTCAAAGACCGTCTATGTGTAGAACCGAAAACCACCAAATCAAAAATCGTATTTAAAGCGTACATGCCATACGAACTAAGATTTATTTTATCTAGCAATATATCACCTAATATGTCACATCCGAAAATGACATCAACATGAGAATGATTTAATGATCCATCATCCGATAATTTCAAATTTTCCACCGAAATATTAAATTTATTAATTAAATAAGAAGTAGGGTTCCGTAACACTACAGCCGTGACGTTTAATAACGGTTTCCCAGTCCGCACTGGCCTAAATTCAAAAGAAACCAAACTATTACTATTTGAAATATTTCCGGATACACCGCTTAATGGAATGTGAGAATAATATCGCTTCAAATTTAAATCCGACACCAAACTACTTTTTATAATTGTTAATTGAGAACCGAGATCTAATAAGGCACGCGCTTTTAAAAATAATCCGTCCGATTTTTTAATTTCAATAATTGCCGTAGGTAAAATGACATTATTGCTGAGTTTAGGTACCGCTGCGATATTATTCCATCCCTGTAATTGCTATGCTTCACGACTACAATGCGCAGGAGGGCTAGCAGAGCCGCGCCGCGTAATATTCGAGCCACGTGAAGCATTATTATTACGAGTAGAAGTATTGTGACGCGCTCTCGACGCTTCATAACTCGACGAGTCATCCGCTGTCCGTCGCACTCGATGGCCTAGCGAGCGCGCGAGCTCCGCCGCACGATCCAGCTCACAGCTCCAGCGTCGATGCCGCGCTGCCTCGCTCCGTCTGTTGCTTTCATATCTCACCGTATGAGAAGCCCGTAAATTTCGTGAAGTATCATTCGGGGATACTGAACGCCTTATATATTTTGCACAAATTAACGAATTATGAAAATTATGTCCACAATGCCTACAATTAATATTTAAACCACACGAAGACGCAAGATGCCGACCGAAACATTTAAAACATAAATGATTATTTAAAATAAAGAGTTTACGATCTTCGACTTTTAAATTTTTAAATTTGTAACAACGTTCAATAACATGCCGTGGTAAATTACAATATGAACATGTTTGTTCATTATTACCGTTTGAATATTTTTTACGTTCGTTATTATTATGCGACGTATTCAATACGTTCCGAGGCCGCATGACCTTGACCGATTTAACTAAACCGGGATCTACCGCCGTTTCCAATAGTCTGCACTCATTAGATAAAAATTGCATAAGTTCGTTAAAAGTAGGTAAGTTAATATTACTCCCGCCGTGTAATTGTTCGAACCGTGTTTTTATCTCTGCCGGTAATTTAGTCAGAGATATATATAACAAAATATAGCTCCACTCATCCGTCGGCAAACCTAAATTTTTTAATGCTCGTTCCGATTCCATCAATGGGTTTAAAATTAAATTTCTTAACTCCGTAGTTTTGTTTAGTACAGGTAATTGTAAAATACGCGAAATATGAGTATCCACCAATAATCTTTTGTTCTCGTACCTATTTTTCAAAAGATCTAAACCTATATCCAATGAGTCATTTACTATAGGTAAATGCTTGATCAGATTCTTGGGTTCATTTCTAACATGAGACAATAAATAATGGAATTTCTCCGTTTTAGAAATATCCTTCCGCGATAAAACTAAGGATGTATATAGACTAATAAAACTAGACCAAGAAAAAATGTCTCCGTCAAATTCAGTCAAATTAATGGCGGGAAGCCGTGCTGAACCCGTATTCTCCGTTGGCTGGTGGGCACCGTCCAGCCGAGGATAGCTGACCGAAACAGCTTCCAGCTGATCGTACCATCCAGTTGCCGTTTGGTACTGTTTATCATATTCAGCGATCACAGAAGCATCCGTACATTCACCGATTATAATCTCGTAAGCTTCAGTAAGCACAGCAAAGTATTCTTGCAAACGTCGCAAACGAACCGAAATTACCGCCGATGATTGAGATTTCAAATTAACAATCTCGTTCGATTGCATAAACCAGTTGTATTTGGTTTTAAATTTTGCCTCAGCATTTTTTAACGACATTTTGTATCAAGTAAAATCCCGAATTAACTTATTAAGTACCACTCAAATTAATTTACTGATATAGAAAAAGATAAACAAACCGATAAAAAAGTAAAAAGTAATTAAATAAAACAAAGTGTGAAAAAACTCGTTTGAAGTAAGCCTTATTTAAACCCGTAACCGTTACCGAGATCGTTGAACACTATTTCAACGAATACCGCCAATATAAAAATATGTTGAACCGTTTTCAACAAATGTAATATAAATACAACAAAACGTATGCTTTATTTGAAAATGTATTCACACTATAATTACCGAGTATTAAATTTCCCTCACAGACAATAAGTACACTATGAAAGTGTAACACTATAAAAATTTTGTATGGCCGAAAATCAAAACTTGATATGTATAATAAACCGATCCGGCTCGAAGGACCAAGGGAAATGGGGTGGCAACCACCACACCCACACTGATCGGGGTACCTAGCCTAGGAAGTGGACTGTATATTTAAAATTGGCTGGAGGTAGATACCCCTGAAAATAAATGCCGAAAGTATGTCTCTTTATAATCGGGATAAAACGCTCACTTACTTGATAAGTCTTCTCCGCCGCCGTAGCCGTGGTGAGAGCACCAGTGGTCCAACACGTACACACCCAATGCACAAATATAAATTAATATCCGCCGTGTCACTTGTATGGTGAGCGAGCCCGAGTGTAAGCGCGAGTTTCGAACAAGTGCCGCCGAGTAAGTCCGCCGAGTAAGTGACCGATCATCCCGATTGTCCGTTGACAAACAATGTGTCAAAAAAAATAATAATTTTGGCTACCCCCAACCAATTTATGCCCGAACACGTGTATACTTTCATACCCAATCAGTCAAAAACAAAAATTTTAATATTACATACAGACACTTCATTTTTATTATATGTATAGATAGATATAGATTTAGTAAAGTTTCAGTCAATGCTACTGAACAGAGAAAGAATAGTAGATAGATAGTTTAACAAATGTTCGACGTGATTCTTTAAATTGGCATAACTTTTTTATTTATGAACCGATTGACATGAAACAAACACTTAAATGTTAAGTGAACCTTACCACAATATATCAGTGAAAACCACATCTAAATCGGATAAGGCGTTTCTGAGATTAGCGTGCACAAACGCACAGACAAACAGATAAACAGACAAACAGACAAAAATTCTAAAAATCATTGTTTTGGGTTCTATTGCATTTATAAAGACCCCTAATAATAGTTTTTCTCATATATACTTTATGTACAGACAGCGGTCAGTTACATTTTTATTATATGTATATAGATATATAAGACTGCAAGTATTTTTGTTATTCATTATACTAGTCTCTGGATAGCGCGCGGATTAGCTTCTGTATAGGTCTCAAACGATCATGAAAAATGATATGTTTAGATGTTCAAATACGAAAAATATTTACGCAAGATCCAGTTGTTGTACACTTGTCCTATATTACTTCTGAAAACTTTTGTTCTATAGAAAACTAAAGCCATTAGAACATACCAGTTAAACTTACTTATAATTTCTAACGATCATAAATTTCAATCAGAAAGTCATCACAGGATTACCAAATTTTATCGATTAATATATATTAGGATTACAAATAAAATCAACACAATGGAAACGACTAGAATGAAGAATTATTTCTCAGAATAATAAGCCCTAGGCTTAAGTATCAGATGTTCTGATATTCATGATATCAATGAAAATCATAAATACTTTATTTAATTTAGGCACTGAAAGCGCTTACGAGCGTCAAAACTACAACAGGTTCAGACAAACAAGCCAGTCATCGAGAAGAGACGTCAAGAACTTCGATTGAGTTTATCTTTGTAACACGCAAATGCATATTTAAAATATATTGACATTAGCCTAATTTTTAGTGAATCCATAGAGAGTGGTGTTAACTCCAGACATCACCATTAGTCACATATTGATCCACTCTATAATAGCCTTTTGATACTAAAACCCGCTCGACAAGGCGCTAAACTAACAGTCCGGCGAGTCAGTGCTTTGGGACTCTGTTATAAAACCTAACCTAAATATTACCTACAAAACTGTAACTTTTACTAAGTTTGAAATATGGGATGATGATGTATGAAGTCAATTTGCATTATCTGTATAAATAATACAAAATTATTTAATCCAGACGTTATTATGATAGATCTAACCTCTTAGTATTTATCATGCCTTTGATAAAGTTAAAAACACGGCCAAATGAGAATTCAAAATATAGGTACTCCATATTTTATTTCTTTTTTTGATCGTAGTACAGCAAAGTGACTTTACTGTGCCTGATGGTGAGCACAGTATAATCCAAAAATAATGGCGTCTACCGAGAGACACGTTATCCCACACCGGTTGCCGCCTGCCTGTCTCTTCACATATTCCAATGATGTGTAGATGATATATGATATAGATGATTTATTTTAAGGAACTGTAATTTTTTATTCGATTTTATGATCATACAACGATTGTACCCTAAGCTTTGTGAAATGCTGTTTCGATATTAGTGTGTCAGGACACTGTGTCAATCGGTGTACGTTCGACTCTTTGTAATTGAGCCGACGTTTTCGGTTAAGGAAAACATTGTCACAAAACCATAGCATATTGGTAAAGTTTTTACTAAGGTTGACTGGCTAAGTTACTACTCTTATGTTAAAAATCTGACGCGAAGCACCTACATATAAGTGTAACAGCAACTCCACTGAAAGCTAGTCTCCGACTAGGTTAAACTAGGTAATTAATTAAGCTTACTCAATGTTAAATGCTACAAGTAAATAACACTTTGTAACAATTAAGATATCACAGATGTCCTCAACTTAAGCTTCCACTTGAAATCATCAACAAAAGTTTATATTATTCACGTTCCGACAACGCGCACATTTACGAACGATGCGGTCTATCGTTTCCTTTAATATTGTACAATTTCCTTCAAGTAACGAATTTTGCATCCGCGACAGAATTCCTCTCGATATTTTGTTCAGAGAATCTTTCCCCACAAGTCATTGCGAAACATTTCCTTCCTATTTTAAAATACATTTCGCGAATGAATAATAGAATAACAGGGTTTTTTATCACTCGATTACGTAGAGTTGAAGTCATGTTTTTCGAGTATGTACTTATGTGTGATTCTTTAACGTGCTTTAGACTAAACTGCTTGGTAGATTTTAACGTACTTATGGTCATCCTGTAGTTGAATTCGACCATAATAAGCTACAAACTTTTTTCTTCATATGTACAAAGTAGATACTGTTATTGAGTATTATACAAATAATGTAGATTGTAGACATAACGCACATGTAGTATGACGAATAGAGACTTATAAATAAAAGCATTGAGTCTTCAATAATATAAAAATAAAATGTTTCCGAAATTATAATACTCGTAGCAGCTACAAAACAAAAAATAAAGAAAAGCAGTTGAATAACACAATATAAAAAATACTAAATTATTATGTAAACTATGCTAGTGATAGCAAAGACGACAGAGTCAATTAATTATCTACAACGAAAGCGAACGAGAAACAGTTATAGAAATACGATGGAAAATGAAACGTAAATTTCGGATAGAATTACAGGATACCCATTGATATTATGTTTTTACATCGAAATATGTAATAATAAACATGTAATAAATGTGTTTGTATTGTTCAGGTAAAGGTCAATAATAGGGCAATCTTTCGTGTAACGCCTATGGTATTCCAGTCCATATGAAACAAATATTAACCGGACATGGGTATTGTGAGCAATACCTTCATCGTTTTAAGATTATTGACGATATCACCTGCTTCTACGATAACACATCTATGCAAAACTTTGAACATTTTCTTCAAGAATGCCCCAGGTTTAGTAGGAAGACACTAAGGCACATAATGCTTTGTGACAATCTTCGTACATTTTTTGGGCTTGGTGGAGAAGGAGTCTGCTATCAAATCGTTTGATAATTTTGTCAAACATGTGATCAGTAAAATCAAGGCATTTAACAGACTTTGAAATTATCACGACTCTCCGACTTGCAACTAAATCATAACTGACAAATCTTGGTGACTTTTATATAATGCTCATGCAGCGCGTCTCGAGAGAAGTGACTCGTATCAGATTGCGATCACCCCTCTCTCCCTTTATATTGCTAATTCCAAGTAAATTACCTGGATGACCGAGCCTAGATCGGTTCTTTAAAAAACATTTTTAAATTAAAATAAACTGTTAGGTTTGCCTCACAAAATTAGAATTTTTTATCATAAAAGAAGTCTTTTGGGGTGTAAGGGGTGTCAAATAACATCTAAGACTTGAGGCATCCAAGCCAACCTCACTCACCTGCACGTGGTGCACCCTGCTGAATAACGAACGAGGCAATGGCGAAAGCGGGGTGGTAGGGCTTTACAACCTGACTGGGTCGCAACCACCATGTATATGGCGAAAAAGCCCGTCATAGTGATTCGCTTCTGCGGGTCGCGTTTCGGGATCAGCCTGTGCATATCCAGCTTTTCGCAGGCCGGCATGACAGCGGCGACCGGCGATGGATACTGTGTCACTCGGTGGTCGCCGTTGTTTTTGGATTGTACTGTGCTTACCATCAGGCACAGTGCAGTCACTTTGCCGTGCTACTATAAAAAAAAAAAAGTCTCTAGTTATACAATTACATATATTTTTTAATTTAGAATATACTGTTAGTTTTGCCTCATAAAATTAGCATTTTTATATCAAAAAATAAAATAAAAAAAGGCATTTCTTTTGCTTTCAATGGGATTCGAACTGGGGTTAGACGGATTTTCGAAGCAACCAATAACCGATTTCCATCTGAGCTGTTTTTGTTTTGACAGTGGTGACGAAATTTACCTTTATACTCTAGCTATATTTTTATTGCCTACATACTATGCCACCTACATACTAAGTTTCACGGAAATCGCTGACGCCGTCTCCAACACCCTGAATATATAGCAATATAAAAATATACAAGAAGGTGTAGATTCTTGCGAGACCAACAAAATTGAAAAATAAAATAAAAATGGTATTCCAGTTACTCAAAGTCCAGTCAAAAATATCCAAGACCGAATTTTCCGGCTTTATTATATATTCAACGTTTTACAATAGGAACATGGTTGTATATTTTATCTTTATTGTTTTCCGTAACAATTACAACTGTTTGATAAAACGTGTTTTATACCCGTCGGCAATTTAATATTCCCAGGTAGTTTATCCCAGAAGACGAAATTTACGTAACATGATGGGCCCCAATAAACCTTCCGAGATATGATTACGAGGGTATACGACAAGTTTGTTAAGGGTAACGAGAATATTCTCTACACAAATCACATTTACTTTCAAAAGCCTGTATAAAAAAATCAATGTAGCGATAATAATTTAGGATCAGATTTAATCAACGATTTAAAGTCAAAGATATAGTTCAGGGTTTAGTAAAACCTAAATGTGAGTTTGACAGGTACGTAATATGTAAAATACAACCATAAATCTACAGTTTAGTGAAAATTATGAAAGAAGAACGCTCTATATAAAGATTTTTTTTTCTAACTGACTACGCTACTGACCAAGCAAGGTCTTAACAGCTTCGCCGGACTACGCTTCACCGGACTACAATTCTATATAAAGACAACAAAGGTATTAATAAGAAGATATTCGAAAAGGAGCTGGTTCGAAGAAAACACATAATACAATATTATTTATTCTGTGGCTGTTTCATATTGTGTTATTTTTAGGTTATTCTGTATTACGCAGAATATTTAATATTTAGCAACTTTGTCTAGCATTACAAAATTCTATTGTGTATAGTAATTTTCGTATATAAACCTCTGTATTTACATTGATTTTAAATGCCATAACATCGATAAAGGCAATACGTGTAAAAATAATGCATTAATTTTTTGAAAAAACTTATTTTCTAGACAAATGGGACCGGCGGCTGTAAGCTGTATCTGCGCGCCTGGTTATACCGGAGACTTCTGCGAGTCACACATAGCATCGCCAGGTACAAATTTCTTGGGTAAATTTAAATAATAATACATGAGTACATTATATACTATTTGCATTAAAAAAATTATTTTATGCTCCTACAAAAAAAAACAGGTTCACTATCACACAATTACAGTAATGTCAAACTTACACCTTACAATGCCATAATATGTAAGTTGCAGTCCGCTTGAAGGTCTCTTTCTTTTGTTTCTCTTCGTACTCGCTCAGGTGTGTAAAATTGAATTCTGTTCGGATACACCACCACGGGTTTTATATACAGTTTATTGAGCGAGGGTGGAAAACTCTGGAAGTCTGTAATGAATACTCCAATAACTCGATACATTTCAAGTCGAATTACTTTTACAACCACACTTTATTGCGTTCCCGCGGTCGATGGCTCATTCTTTGTTTATTTGTATCAACTTTGTATATAGGCTGTAACATGAATATTATAAATTGTTAGAAATTCTTTAGGCAAATGCTAACTTAATAAAATAAAGCATAATCACAATAGAATTTTATGGATATAAGGTGAAAAGAATTTAACAGGAATAGGCAATAATTAATAATAGATTGTTGTTATTATTCCTGATTTTTCAGTACGATATTTTTTATTTTAACACTAAAAATTAAGTATTTGTAGGTGGTAGAGCCACGCTGAATCTATTATCTGTGGGTCGGCTCGCCCGGTGTAGTACCACCCGTAGAAAACCGATGTGAAGTAACAGTGCTTGCATTGTTGCGTTTCATTCGGTCAATGAGAGCCCCGGAGGCCCATCTCTCCTCTTCTTCCCCCTTCCCTTCGTCCCCTCCCCTCAAACACAGGATGGCAACGCACTTGTGACTCCCCTGGTGTTGCAAGTGTCTATGGACGGTGGTGATCACTTAAAATCAGGTGACCCGCCTATTCACTTACCTCCTATGATATAATAACAAAAAAATCTAGCTTACTATTAGTAAATGGCCTAATATGTTCTTTAAGTTCATATCAATTAATGCCTAATTTAAAATATAAATATGCTAATTTGCTCGGTCCTAATTATATTAACAACTTTTTATGTTAATTGTAAAAGTTATCTTGAATAAAAAAAGGATATTACTATTACGTTAACAGAATTAATATAGACATACACAGTGCCCTTAAAAGGAATTTTGAAAAGAACGAAAAATTGCCATAAAAACTGAAAAAATATGTACGTACAACTTTCAAAAATTAACATGTCCCGAAATAAGAATTGGCAAAAAAAAAGACTGGGTTTAGTCAAATCTGATATCTACGACCGCTGAATTTCTGTATATTTATAAAAAAAATCTACTCTTTCGTGCCAATTAGCTAGTAATTGCACAACAAGAGACTGACGACTATTCTTGGTATACATTCATTTTTGAGAATATAGATGACAACATAATATATCACATCAGTAATATTCATCAACTATTTATTCATTCAGGTCTTTTGCTCTCAAAATTTAAAATACAAATCCCTTTGAAGCTGTGTTTATTAAGTCTCGCAGTTTTCCATCTAATGATCGGGGCTTAACGTAACCATTTAATATGAAAATTCTAGTAAATTGCCATATCTCGAACGGTGGCATCATTTATCAATATTAACCGCACCATTTACGAATTGTAAGAGCTATTTCCAAGAAATTAATAAAGATCTAGGTTGAGCCGTTTTGGCTCAACGAGCAGGTTGAGCCAATAACTCATTGTATACAGTTCTACTTTACTATGATATCTCTAACAAATTACACTAAAATAAAATAAAGACATGAAAATTATGTAAATAGCAAGAAAATAAAGTAAATGTAGGTAGTAACTTATGGTATAAAACTTACTGTACTGAAGAGTTATTCAAATTAATCCCTTCCTCTCCTTTTCACATCGGAACCACGCGCGCTGGTCTTCGGAGCCACAATTTTACGGTAACTCCTATCTGGGCTAACTAAAAAGTTCGCAACATCTTATTTTTGCCGTACCGTGAAGCTGTCGAACAATCCCCTGGCTAGTGTGTTCCCTCCTTTCTATAACATGGGATCCTTCAAGCGTAACGTGGCATTTACGCAGGCCGGCATGACAACGGCGACTGACGGAGGAGGGCGTATCTCTCTGAGTTCGCCGTTGTTTTTAGATTGTACTGTGCTTACCATCAGGCACAGTACAGTCACGTAAAACTTCTTTAGGCACGACTAGGATGTAACTGGACGACAATGCAACGGAAGTCCGTTACGTCAATATGACGTCACGTTTCTGTACCATCCGATTTTTAAATATTTTTGATTTTGTCAATAAATAGTTTATAATAAAAACAATCAAAAACTTAAAAAAAAAATTGAATAATATTAAATATAGGAGCACGCGACCGTGCTGCCACACAAACACACGAGCGCGCGCCCGCTCTCGCGCACACACACACACGAGGCCACATACGCAGACCCACACATACACACGTACAAACATATACATGAATAACTCTCGAACCAGAGCAAGTAATTGGTAGTGCAATACGCAATGTGGAGACCGCAATATAAAAAACACTGTATAATGTATTCTATCTCATTCTCTCGCACGTTATATTCATTAGACGTATATGTTTACTTTTTCAATGTCGCTTTTCCGTTTTCACATCACAATCACAATTACAACGGGCCTAAAGAAGTTATCACTTCAAAAATTTTTGTTTCAGAATGTGGCATAGAAGAATGTTCGGAGACTTGTAAAGAAGGTTCAAACTGTGACTGTAATCCCAAGGATACAGATTTTAGTAAGTTTGTACTTGACATTCCAATTGAACAATATGTAAATTATAAAATTGCGATGTTGGCATACTGAACAGACACTCTGCTATATGAAAGATTTATATTTGATTGCGTTTTTTTCATTAAATTTCCAATGTAATAATAACAAGGTAATAATATTAATGATTTATTTTATTAACAGCTTCAGCACGATTTGAAACCAAACTTCAAGTGGTGGACCAAACGAATGTCAACATATCAAAAGAAATTGTTATACAGGTATAATTTCTGTCCTTTACAAACTGATTATTAAAATAATAAATGTTGGATTTATAAGAAATTTAACTATAAAACTAGATTTAAGTTTTTCGTGTGTAAGTTGCACGTAATTATTAAAGAATGTATATATTTAGTGATTTAAAATGAGTTTTTTTTTATTATAGCACGGCAAAGTGACTGCACTGTGCCTGATGGTAAGCACAGTACAATCCAAAAACAACGGCGACCTGGGTAGTCCGGTGAAGCTGTTAAGACCTTGCTTGGTCAATAGCGTAGTCAGTTCGAAAAAAAAAAAAAAAACGGCGGCCACCGAGAGATACGCCCGTATACTACTCAGAGATACTCCGGCGGTAGTCGTTGTCATGCCGGCCTGCGTAAATGTCGTAATTGATTTGTTACGCTTACACGACTTAACTGATCATTTCACACATTTCATTTTACATACACGTTTTTTTTTTTTATCGTAGCTCGGCAAAGTGACTTTACTGTGCCTGATGGTGAGCACAGTATAATCTAAAAACAATGGCGACCACCGAGAGACACACTATCCCTCACCGGTCGCCGCTGTCATGCCGGCTTGCATAAATGTCTCTTCACGTTACGCTTGAAGGACCCCATATTATAGGAAGGAGGGAACACACTAGCCGGGAGATTGTTCCACAGCTTCACGGTACGGCAGAGATAAGAAGTTGCGAACTTTTTAGTTCGTGCCCAGATAGGATTTACCGTAAAATTATGGCTCCGGAGACCAGCGCGCGTGGTTCGGGTATGAAAAGGAGAAGAAGGTATTAAATTGAATAGCTCTTCAGAATATGTTGTCAGAATATCAGAAAAGGACATAGGGTTATTTCACTCAGAAAAAATGTACCGTTCCTGAGAAGTAGATCAAATGAAGGCTAACGCCAGCGAGGCTTCGAACAAAAACTAGTACCTATACATTTATATATATATATATATATATATATATATATAAAAAGAATGTAAATCTAACATGTCTGTACTTATTCGATTTTCGTGAAAAAAATTGTTGCAGGAATAAATAATAGAATACATTGCAATTCATTTTTAGAAATATCTGTCTGTTTGTATGAACACGCATCACTGCTAAAGTACTGGGTTCATAATCAAGAAAAGCATATCCCCGGGAGTAACTTAGTGTTTGTTTCATTAAAATCGGTCCACTCTATCAAAAGTTATTGTAGTTTTAATGGCGACGCGGCGTAAGTACGAGAGCAAAGTAGACAAGTAAATGGAGTTAATACATTCAGATGAGTTCATTAATCACTGTTTTTACATAAGCTTCCACGCAGACGAAGTCGCGGGCATAGTTAATATAGAATATATGCGTGCAATAGTTAGTTGAGAAAGACTGCTGTAGGCAGTGAGGCCGCTCTGTTATCTTTTACATAATTGAAACTAGATCTGGGATTAATGGTCTACAATTAAGTTTAAATTAAAAAAAAATCTATGTTCTCTTTATTTATGCATATTTACTAATTTCATTAAATGATACGTACTGTTTTATTTTCAGATAACTGATTATTTAAAATCATCGAACATCACATTAGACGATGACATTGAAATTGTGAATATCAGGTAATCTCATTCTAACTAGAATTTATTAACTAATTGCACTATAACGTAATTATTTTGTCATGTTAAAATCCAAAGCAAAATTTTATTTAGAAAAGTAACTTAGATAAAATATTCGTTAATTTTATAACAAAGGACGGGGTTTCCAGGATCCAATTACTAATAAAAATAAGAATATGTCTTAAACTTAAACAAGTTGCTTGTTTAAATTAAACTATCTCTATTTAAAGTAATTTAGGTTGAAGGTATTTTGAACAATTTTACATTCCTTTCGGAGTTCTACCTCCACCTGAATATCTTAGCTAGAGTACACGGGCAAGTCCCGTAGATTATGATGATTGGCTAGAGAAGTTCTCTCTCAATCCTTAAGGAGTAAGAACCTATCCTGATTGTCCTCGGGATTACGGTTGTATTGAGGTCTATTATAAATATCTACTTATTTTGTATATTTGAGCGTTGTAGTAGTAGTTTGATGGAGGATGTAATGTGAAGCATGAGTGTCAGGCCCGAGTGACCACTTAACATCAGCTGAACTGTATACCTAGTTTCTTCTTC
The DNA here is from genome assembly GCA_015888305.1 of Antheraea pernyi. NCBI lineage: Eukaryota > Metazoa > Arthropoda > Insecta > Lepidoptera > Saturniidae > Antheraea > Antheraea pernyi. The sequence goes on from MU158702.1 coordinate 984,572, forward strand.
ATCTTTAAATAGATACCGTTCTAAAATTTAGTTGCAATCAAGAAGAACTTGTATAAAATGAAGTATAAAGAGTAAAAGAAGTATAAAGTTAAACAAAAATGGCGGTTTTATTCGTTAATTTGTGTTCTGTATACAGTGAATCAACATGTGGACAATGTGATGTCTGAAATTAACTCATCTCTGTACATCCACTAAAACCGATTGTGACGTGTCATGTATTCTAAATATTGTATATACCTACGTATTAACAAGATAAACCAGATCGGGTTTCTTGCCGGTTCTTCTCGATGACTGGGTTGTTTTCCGAACTGATGGGAGTTTTGACGTTCATAAGTGCCTTCGTAGGGCCTAAATTGAATAAAGTATATTTTGATTTTAATTGTACCATAAACTAATGAGATATGTCGATTAAATCCAGTTCTGTAGATGCAAGCAACGCCCGCACCGTATGGCTGCGTATGTGGGCACCGCGACGCGAAGCCGGCAACCTCCGCACTGTCTTGGCTCGATTAGCCGCTATGCGAACTCGCACGGACCGCTTGCGTTTGCTTCCAGCCACGCTATACTTCGACATGCAGCCCGCTCTTAGCTTACACGTGAGTCTATTATGAATACTATATATTCTTATAAAGTAGGCGTGCTCAAAGGAGGCTGCAGAGAGGGAGAGGGAGTGAACGATTAGACTCGCCTCCCCCGACACATTGTGATGTCGCAAGCATCTGTCAAGAATGTCGTGAGATTTATAAATACGATATTTTATGTACTACTTTGCTAAATTTATAATTTTACATATAAGTATGTAGGGAAAATTTATGAACAGTATGTTTAGTTCGTCACTAAATAGAAAAGGTTGAGAACCACTGGTTTAGACAAATATCGAGTTAAGATGGAAACATTTTTAAATACATAACTAATCACGAATAACAGAAAAAAAGTACAGAAGAATCAATATATAATTACTCCTCTTGACACACTTTCTAACATGGTCAATCCTAATTTTCTAATATTATACATGTGAATATGTGTTTGTTTGTTACGCTTGCCCGTTCTAACATCTCAACCGATCATCGTGAAATTTTACATACACATGTCAGACAAGGACAGAATAATAGATAGATCATAATTAGATGTAATTCTCATTAACGAAAGCGAAACAGCGGACCTTAGAAAAGATCATAATTTGTGGAAGTTATTCTAACTATTGTCATTTGCTTAAGTAACAGTGCATTGTTGTTCCAAACATATTATTCCAATACAAAGGCAGTCTAATTACTTAATTAATTCGCAATACCCGTGCACTCTGCACGTCTAATATGCTGTCTCAGATCGTTTACACAATCCATTACAGCTTGCATCCTAGAGACCCTCACTAATACCCTAGTTACAGGCACTAGTATATTGTATATATGTTATTATTGTATGCTTAGATATTACTTAACAATATGTCGTGTGCAATACACTAAGGTAATACGTAGTAAATAGCGTCGATAGTTTAATTACGGACTGATTTGAACCAGTGTTGCCAGGTGAGCTTATACTTTACCCGTGATCTAAAAAAAATCAACTGGTCCCAACAAGAAAGTATGTCGTTGTATTTTAAACAAATGAACCCGATCGAGTTTCTTATTGGTTCTTCTCCATGACTAGGTTGTCTTCCGTTCCGGTGGTTGTTTTGAAGTTCATAAATACCTTCTTAAGGCCTAAACTGAATGAAGTATTTTTGATGTAGTCCGGTGAAGTTGTAAAGACCTTGTCAGGTCAATAACGTAGTCAGGTCGAAAAAAAAAAATGTTTGATTTTGATTGGAAGAAAACTACGTGGCCAAGTTTTAAGCTGGGGATTTTTTTCATTTCTTACCTCTAATACTATAACACTGAGAAGGGATATACATATGAAAGTTATATATTGTTTGAGTATGTTGAATTCAGTTGTGATAAACTTCCTCTAGGAAAACGTTTTACCATTGTTTGCATCTCCGACATTACAGCATTACCGCTGCTAAACTATAAACTATGCATTCGAAATAATATCGAACTTGACATTGAGATTCATATAAAAAAAAAAAAAAATACAGACGAATTGATAACCTCCTCCTTTTTTTGAAGTCGGTTAAAAAAGAAACAATATATTTTTATAACGAAATACAATACGCAATTCACCCACAATTTGTCCCACATAAAGAACTGACCTTTTTCAGTTGTAAAAGTTCCGCAACGTCCCAGGTTTAATTTACCTATTAAATAGAGGGATTCCTCAGAAACGCGCAGCTGTTAAAAGTGTTGCCATCTCAATCAGTATGTACCCAAAAGTTTCCCACCCTGCGCTCGGTCCGAAATAAGGGATGGCCTCATTTTTCTTTCCCAAACTTTTCACATTTATGGTCTCACGGTAACTTTAATTGTTTGAAATGTGATTTTTTCTGGAGTCATTTAGAAGATAAAATGGTTTCTTAACGGTGCTTCTGGCGTTCGGAAAACTGCAGTAAAAATGTATAGATCGCTGAAAGCTGTTTAACTTTGAAAGTGTTGTATTATACAGTGTATTCGTTCTGACTACATAATGAAAATGAATATTTAATATTATTAATAATAGAAATGTCCTCTTAACCATTTCTGACACAAATGTAAAACCAAAGTTTATATTTTTTTAATTAAAATAGTTATTCGTCCCGGCTTCATAAGGATGTACTAACGAATAAAATGAAACTAAATTTTTTCTTGACAATACGACTATGTAATTAAATAAAATAGCAACTGAACGCCAGTTTGTCAATATTTTTAGACATCTTCCTACTACTGCTTTCTTTCTCATTCACTGTTAATACTGAGATTTTTTAACCCTAATTTTTCACGTTTCCATACAATTTTTCAAACATTTCCCTTTATAGAAATCCTCGTCCTGACTCTATAACAAATACGACAAAAATGAATTAGTCAATTAGATGCAACCATTCTGAAGTGACGCACCTGTATACATTTGTCAATTGATTTTTATTCGTAAAAAGAAATAGCATACAGTTCACCTGATTTTAAGCACTCACTGTATCCTTATAGCTTTTTTTTTACGGACAGGTGCGTCACCTGATGTTAAGTAGTGATCACGACCGTCCATAGACACCAGCAACACCAGAGGAGTCACAAGTGTGTTGCCAGCCTGTGTTGGTGGGGAAGGGGGTAGGGGAAGGTGGGCCTCCGGCGCTCTCACTGACCGAACGAAACGCAACAATGCAAGCACTGTTACTTCACGTCGGTTTTCAGTGAGACGGTGGTAGTACCCCGGGCAGCCGACCCATTCATGCTAAAACCAGTAATAGCTTCAGCGTGGCTCTACCACCTCTAAAAACAGTGGACATCGTTTCGATTCTTTGCAACTTGGCGGTAGGGTTTTTTCTAAGTTCGCCTGGCTTGATACCACTAAAGTTGAAAATCTGTCGTCAAGCATCTGTTGATATGTTTCACCAGTTACATTTACGAGCCAGTCCCACCCACTCTAGGCTTATCCGGTGTTATTAAAAAAAGTTAAATACGTATTGAATACTTGTTTTAAAAAGGTTTCGAATTAAATGCACCGCGGTCGTTGAACGTTCGTCATCTTGCTCTTTCGTCTGTTCCCATCCCCCTGAACCCATCTGATCGTTTCCCTTCTATGATAAACAAAAAAGAAAATTTACCAACGATATTATTAAAATATATGTATTATTAACAGGTACTTTTGTTAATGTTGATTTTAAAAGAGACCGTTATTCCGTTTTATTTTTCTTTCCAACATCTTATCATCTGTTACTATTCGTGGTTACCTGAACATTGTCTATTTTCGACCGTACCTTTTTAACTGGACACCATTTATTGTTACCACTTTGCAAAGACAGACCTATTTCTGTCTAATATATCTTTCTGTCGCGGGTTTCTAGCCTAGTGGGTATTATCGCTGGGTAATATATATGTTTGCGAACTAACAAACATTTCGGTATAACATATAAGTGCTGTGAAGATAAATGATATGATTCAGGTGATATTTTTATTACGTTCCAGATTTTTTATATATTTACTAGCTGACCCGCGCAGCTTCGTCTGGGAGAAATCGATTCCTACCGGCTTCAATTGTATTTTCCAACTCAAAAAATTTTAAAGAACCTTAAACCCGATTGCAGCGACATCCACAGTTTCCAATTGTGAAACCAAACTAATCATCCCCCATTTAAACACTTAATATAAAATCCCGAATTAAAAATGGTAGGGTCCCCACCTTACCCATCAGGAGAGTAATAATTTAGCGATATAGGTATTTATTGATAGCAAATAAAAAAATATTTGTATAGGGACACTCTTATCACGTAGAAGTACAAAATATACTATACGACTGATCTCATACCTACAAAATATACATTAAAAGTTTGATCAAAATCGGTTGAGCCGTTTCGGAGGAGTTCGAACACAAATACCGTGACATGAGATTTTTATATATGAGATACTATGTGTAACATCCTGTGAAAATCTGTATTGAATATTATTTTTTAAATTTTACATGGCTTATTTTATATCTAAATATTTGTTTTTTTTTTATGTCAAAAGCATGCAAACGAATAGGTGAGTCACCTGATGTTAAGTTATCACCGCCGTCCATAGACACTAGTAACAACAGGGGAGTCGCAAGTGCGTTGCCAGCCTGCAGCATGGGGGAGGGATAGGGAAAGGAGAATGGGGAAGCGAAAGAGGGAAAGGAGGGTGGGCCTACGGCGCTCTCACTGACCGAACAAAATGTAACAATGCAAGCACTGTTACTTCACGTCGGTATTACCCCGGGCGAGCCGACCCATTTATGCTGAAACTAGTAATAGCTACAGCGTGGCTCTACCACCTTGAAATTGAATAAATCGGATATCCTAGGGCCAGAGTCTATGATAACATAATAATTTAATGCGCTTAACATTTATACATCGTGTTGTCACGTACGCCCGATTACATTTATGTGATGTAGTTAATATTTGTGGTACTGCCTTTTTTAGTCATCTGTATTCTAAACTATTAGTCTAATGCTTTATACCCGTTAACATTTGCATGTCGTACATTCCGAGCAACGTCAGCCATTTTAGCCGGCTAATATCCCGACAAGCGATATTTTTCCCGGTACGTCTGATTTTCAAAGGCCTGTACACTTATACAGACGCTGCGGAGTTAGGCAAGGGCATTTTCCTTCCTTTGCCAGTCGATAATGTCGTAATTCCAAGAACGTGTACGCCTGTACGCCAGTTCCTACCGGGACCTAGGAATAAAACCTGGCCTACATTGGAATCTTTAGCGAACTTTTTTTCCTCGGTAATATTTCTTCTTCTTCTATCTATTCTTCCTTCTGGTTCCGAGTCCACGTATACTAGACCCCAGATAGGGATGTACACGATTATGGAATTAAGGGACAGGAAAGGAAAAATCCCTCGCCGATTGCCCAGTGGCAGTGTGAGTGTACATGTCTCCGATGATGAGACACCGGGAGGAATATTCGTTAATGTACACTTAGAAAGCTATGTCGGGGTTTTTAGTTACTCCTTTGTGTACATTATCTAACCTTTTCTATATAACTAAATATAAAATAAATAATAAAATAGCTAAAATAACAAGACCTAAAACCTGATTAGACAATAATCCAGAAAAAGACTTATGTAAGATCAGCAAATAAGGTCGTATAAGTTCAGTGGCTATTGAGTTGTGTATTGTATTGATACAGATACACAGAGACGTTGCCTTTTATTATATGTAAACATTATAAATATTCATAGATAAAAGAATAAATTGGTTAATACTCAACCTTATTTTATAGTTTACTATCTAATAATAAATTCCAACTAATTAATTCACTCAAATAAAGTCAAATATCATAGAACTTGTAAAGCAACTAATCGTTTCAGGTTCACAGTAAACAGTTTACATATTTGGCGTAATTAATTTCTGCTACTTATAATATATTTTATTCCTTGGAATAATGTCAACGAGTACATACATTAGACTCTGACAGATCATTGCATCTGACCTCGCTTACTGCTTACCTTATTGTTCTTGAATTAAATCTGAAGTTTTACGAGATTTAATCGTCGAATACCTATATTTTTTTTGCCTTTAAAACTTTATATAACATGAGTTGTGCCTGCGGCTCCGCACACGTTGGTAATTATTAATTATAATGTCTTTCCTATAATAGATAATCGAGTTACACAATGAGTATACTGTTAAAGTACATTTTATTTTATGCGAGTCCGGTGGACGTTGTCCCGCCCTGATAGTATTTTTTTTTACAAATTATATACCTAAACCTTCCTCATACCACTTTATCTGCTATCTTTAATAGGTGATAGTCACGCTGAAGCTATTACTGGTTTCAGCATGATTGGGTCGGCTCGCCCGGGGTACTACCACCCAACCCACAGAAACACCGACGTGAAGTAACAGCAAGTAACATGCAAGCAGCATTGTTGCGTTCCGTTCGGTCAGTAAGAGCGCCGGAGGACCACACCCCTTCCCCTTCCTCCCCACTTTCCCAACCACTCTCCTACAAACACAGGCTGGCAAAGTACTGGCGGCTCCCCCTGTGACACTCTATGGACGGTGGTGATCACTTACCATAAGGTGACCCACCAGTTCGTTTACCCCTGTAATATAAATAAAAAAATAGTGAAAACCTCATGAAAATCCGTTCAGTAGTTTTTGAGTTAATCGCGAACAGGCAAACAGACAACCCTTCCCCCAAAGGGTGGCAACACACTTGCGACACCTCTGGTGCTGTTAGTGTCCATGGACGGTGGTGGTCACTTAACATCAGGTGACCCACATGTTCGTTTGCCACCAATGACATAAAAAAAAGAAAATAAAGAAAATTAAAATAATTTACATTATCGGAGTATTACAAAATTAGCAACAAGAAGGATCTAGAATTATCTTTGGAACATCCGAAAACGCGAAAGAGCCTAACAACGGAATAACATTCAACGATTAACAATTTGAGATAATATGAGGCTGGATATGATAATAAAAAGGGATTTACAAGGACTCCTGATTTTTCATCCGCATCGTTTGTAATTTGATTACATTTCAATGTGGGGAGACGTTCTCTGAGCTGAAATTTGGAAGACGCCCTCACAGTTCCCGAGTTGTAATTTGTATAATTTGACGGCGTTCCTAAAGTGGACTGCGTTAATTATGTTTGCGTATTTTCACACATAATGCCTACTGGATCACATCTACAAGAGCTTTGCGACAAATTTTTAACCTGGGAACCAGGTAGTCAACCAAGCAGACATTAGAAAAAACATTACCATCACGCTAAATGCCAAAAAATGTATCCAGTTGAAATATTTACATACTAAGCTAATTCAGATGTTCTTCAATGCTCAACTGTGTCAAAATTTGAACACTGAAAATACTTTATATAAGTGGACATTTAATGTAAAGAATACTCGTCCAGTGGTCTATCTTCGACCATAGAGAAAAACAAGACTATTTGCAATTTGGTATTGGTAACACTAAAGTTCGTCAATAGCTATAAAATAGAAGAAGTATGAAGAAAATCGGCTGAGAAACAAAGGAGGGAGATGTTATTAACCGTTTTCCCACTGCCTATTATACGATCTATATAGATTAATCTATTATATAATTTATTATACGAATTTAAATCAATAAAAAAATTTACTACTATCTTATTTGGTTTGAATAATTCAGTGGAGGAAATCTGAAAATATCCTCACCTATAAATTATGCAGTCTATTACGAAAGGAACGAAGAAATGAATTAAATTACGCCCCAAGAATTACGCCGACGCCTGTTCCAATCAAGACTTGATGTTTCTTATGCCTTGAAATAGTATTTTAAAATAAAAGTGATAATTTAATTTGTTAGTTTTTTTATTAATAGGATACAATATTATAATCATTATAAATAGGTCTATAAACTGAACATTTTATACTACAATATTTTTATTTAATATTTATGGCTTCAACTTTCGACAATAAAAACACGAAAGAACTGTAAAAATATCAGGAAAACTTTTGTTTTTAAATTTTGTATATCAACGGAGCCTCGGAACTACACCCAGGGGCCTCCAAATAGTTCAAAGACCTATGAAAATTAACAAGTTCCCGAGGTCGTAAAGTAAGTTGGAAATAAATCTTTCTATCTTTTGTCATCCAGTAAATCTCTGAACCCATTCCAAGTAAATTTGTTATACAGGTAGCCTGAAGAAGTATATGCGCTATATTTTCTTCATGGGTATACTGAGGAAAACGCCGATAAAGTAGCATGGAAAACTTAGTTATTTCTCAACTTATCAGTGAAAATACACGGTCCCATTTGGGATAATTTTAAACATAAACGGTATTCTTTATTTGAGTAAATGAGATAGTTAGAAACTCAGGAAAAAAGTCGAGATTAAAAATCAGTACAACGAATTTGAAAAGGTTAAGTTTACTGTACGGATCTAAAACAAAAGTGGATTGCCAGAAGAATACATGACCGCTTGAATATCCATAACGAATAACTTTTTAAATATTACAAACTTTGATACAAATGATTTGGCAGTTAAGGAAGTTGAAATTTTAAAGTTAAAACTATAAAGATATATGATCAATGCGGTCGACCCACCGCTGCCGCTGTACTGAGTGTTATGTGTTCTGATCCTCACATGGGTCATTTATTTGAGTAATCCACAAAAGCTTGTTATGAGTATGGTTGTATTTTGTGTTCGTAGAATTTTATGTTTGTAAAGTCCCCTGCAACATAGGACTTAACCTCTAGTTCGATTACTGCCTTTATAGAAAGAAAGTAATAAGTGTAAAGTAAGAAATAAAGTAAGTGCAGTATACTATCTGAATAATTAATATGTATTATTAGTATATACGTAACGAATTATTATTATGTATCTTCTGTCTACGAATATTATAAAAGAAAGTCACTGTTCGCGTCTGTCTGTGTATTCCCATAGTTGTTCTAAACTACGAAACCGATTTTGATACGGTTTTGATTATCATTTCAAGGATTTCTCCTAAAATGTTTAAATATAGGTATTTATAAATTCTATTCATATAAAGCAGAGGGAAATCGATGTATGCTAGTGAAATCGTACGTAGAAATTTGCGACCGCTTTTATTATTAACGCTGGCTGATGAAATATAGTTTTGTAATAGTTGTCTGAATAACATATTAAAAAACCAAGCATTTACAAATAAGTTAAGTTCACTAATTTTTTTATCTGTTTTAAAGCATCTGGCAGAATTTGTGCTCCTGGTTAGGTGTCCGGCGACACTGGTTCCTGCTTTAGAATTATATTATACACAACATATATAAAAATCAGCCATTTAAAAATAAGTAAAATAGCACCTATTTTTAGTCACCTTTGAGTTAATTGGGGTGTAAGGGGTGTCGAATAACATCTAAGACTTGAGACATCCAAGCCAACCTCACCTGCACGTGGTGCACCCTGCTGAATAACGAACGAGGCAATGGCGAAAGCGGGGTGGTAGGGTTTTACAGCCTGACTGGGTCGCAACCACCATGTATATGGCGAAAAAGCCCGTCATAGTGATTCGCTCCAGCGGGTCGCGTTTCGGGATCAGCCTGTGCATATCCAGCTATTCGCAGGCCGGCATGACAGTGGCGACCGGCGATAGATAGTGTCACTCGGTGGTCGCCATTGTTTTTGGACTGTACTGTGCTTACCATCAGGCATAGTGCAGTCACTTTGCCGAGCTACAATAAAAAAAAAAAAAAGTCCTGATATCTATACATCGCTCCCAGTCTCGAACTCCGTGAGTGCGAAACCGTTATAAGTACATAAAAGACTACTCAAAAAATAAGGTTCTTCTATTTAAAAATAAGTTAGGTCTGGTAGCTCTGGGATCTTGGTCTATAAAGTATTGTCCTTGTTAATATACTCGTATATGTCGACCTCAGAAGTATAACCCATAGTAAGCATTTCTATCTTTCATATATTGAAAATAGAGTTCGAAAAACAAATGAAAATAAACAATCTTGGTAACCATTAGAACAATTTTTGGATTTTTTTGTAATATGTCAAAGTTATCCAAATACAAAATGTAAGTTATTTTTCATGAACACTTACCGCAGTGGTTTTTGCCTCTGTAGTAGATAGACGTCGGACGTAAGGCACAAAAGTATTAAAGTCTTAATTTTACAAAACAATAAACGCTATTCCATTTCTATAATCAAAAGCAATAGAAATACGCAAATGCGCTTTTTTATATTGGACTTGTAGTTTTAGAATAAATTGAATAGAACTGTTTCAAAGGGTAACAACCTAAAACGATGAATATCTCGTGATTTTTGTTGGTTATCGTTCTGAAAATTTTACAACAGTATCTTACCATTGTATGCCACAAGTATCCAAAATAACAAGGTATAGATTTTTATTTTTTATACACCTTTTGAAAATTAGCGAGCCCCCAACAATGAAGTAACAAAAAAGGCCTGTTTGTATGTATATATAAATTCCAATATTGACAAATTACAATATTACATATTAGTAGCCACATTACATGGTGAACTAATCACTATTTTTTTTTATTTATTTATTTGGGAGCTTTTTTTTAATATATCAGCTTCATAGTAAACTTAACTTAATTTACACGCTGAATATCTTAACTAAAACAGATTATTAAAACTAATATAAACTACTAGAGCGTCATTAATGACGACTCAACATCTTAAATAAATTCAGTGCTTCAATACTATTAGGTTTGGACAATAAGCCATGAAACATAGCTACATCTTGTAAATCCAAGTTAAGAGTCGACATCAGTAACTGTCTACCCGCTTGAAACTGAATACATTCTATTAATATATGACTTTACATGCTTATAACGTATCCCTTTGAAGTAACAATACACGCATTGGCATGACTGGTAATAAATTGGAGTGTGTTCACATGAACCATCCCTTCTATTTGGCACGATACTAAGGCATTCCAGATATTATAACATTTGCAACATCTGCTTATTATATGTATACTAATTCACACTCCAGCTTGAAATGCCCCCTTTAAATATATTTTATAGTTGTTTGGTTGATGAAGGTGTTTCTTTACGGCAATAGTTAATTAAATATTACAGTGGATGATAAGTCCCAAGGAACGCGGAAGTGCAAACATCCACTCTAATATGTTTTATAGTGATGAATATTTTATTATTTTTATACAATATAGTACGTTAGTGACAACACTTGATACCAAAATGTTTGCGGCTTGATTCGTATAATAGACTAAAGTAATTTTAATTTATATTAAAAAAAAAATTATTGAATTCTATTAACATCCTCATATAAGATAGTGGTAATTGGTTCACTCAAATTAGAGTTTTAACATATATTGTCATGTTTCTCTAAATTAAATAATTTAAACCTTTCCTGAAACCAAAAAGTGAATATAAAAAAAACAATTTATTTTGTGCTACTGTGATTTGATGAATCACTTTAAACTCAACAACTGCATAAAATGGTGCATATATGAAAATAAAATAAAACTGTATAATAGTATGATTATTTATAAATACCCCGGTCAAAAATTACGAAATATATAATTGTGTAAAAACAATTTTAACTTTGCCAATATCCAAATTTTTTTAAAATAATTCTTTAAGAGCACGTTTAGTCAATTATTTTCTTACTTTTTCTAAATCGATTACAGGCTCTTATCGTTAACCAGCGTCCGGAAGTATGGGAGGGATCAGAATTCATACTCACCTGTATGGCCTACGGATCTCCTAATATCGACTTCACCTGGTTCAAGGACGGCGTAAAAATCAACTTCAATGGGACAACCAGGTATAAAGCATATAATATATTAAATCTAAGCTATTTCTTGACTATAAGAAGGTGTCATCAATATCAAAATAACGTTGTAATTCTAATAATTTATATTTTAAACAATCTAATTTATGTCTCCACTCAACAGTAATTATTTTAAGCAATAGCAGTATTACACAAAGAGTTATGCTAGTGTAAGAGCCTAGATTGGTTCTGATAGCGTGATAATAAATCTCGAAAAATCGTGAAAAATAGACTGTATTATATTTCACTAGATATATGGATTTTATAGTCACGAGATATATTTCATTTGTTTCTTTGACATATTCGATATACAATAAATTAATACATTTCGGCCAGTCGGCGTAAAGACGACATTCTCGAGTCATAGATATACGCTAGTTTGTTGAAATTCTTTGATACGGTTTATTCTCAATCAAGATTGTAGTGAAGATTTTAGGTATGATTTTATTTATTACTGATAAAATCCGAGAAAAATAGGTAACATAAAAATCCTTTTCTATATCGCAAATTTAGTAAGCTAATACAATTATATTCCTATTGTAGTAAATTGACAATTTTATTCGCAATCCCAGTATGTAATAAGGTCAACCTTTAAAATGTATATTTTAATTTCCCGAGCGGTTGTACGAAGCGAAACACGTGCCGTCTATGTATTTTCGGAGCTTCTAACTCTCGACTTAAAGATAAGTGGTAAGGCTGATACCACAACAACGTGTAGAGCGTAGCGTTAACGGATCATAATAACTCGCGACGAGCGGACCGTTAGTGAATTATTATCGTTTGAGTATAATTTCTTGGTCCTTTAAGCTAGTAGTCATGGAGCCATAACGATAAATTGTATTTTGTATAATACTATATTCTACAACAAAACGATTTAAAATATTGTAATAGAGCTACCTTACAACCGCCTCATTCATTCGTAACATTTATCTTTAAATATTCAATTTATAAATATGTCTCATTCAATATTTTATACAATAAAATGTTAATTTTTTTTTATGGCACAGGTGGTAAACTAACAGATGGGTCACCTGATGTTAAGTGATCACCACCGTCCATGGACACTAACACCACCAGAGGAGTTGCAAGTGCGTTGCCACCCTTAGGGGGGAAGGGTTAGGGAAGGAAGAGGGAGAGGCGAGAGGAGAGGGGAGGGGCTCTCACTGACCAAACGAAACGCAACAATGCAAGCACTGTTACTTCACGTCGGTTTTCTATGAGATGGTGGTACTACCCCGGATGAGCCGACCCATTCATGCTGAAACCACTAATAGTTTCAGCGTGGCTCTACCACCAATATCCTGTTAACATGTAACTATTTTAAAGATAATAGCCAAATCTTGTACACAAAAGTTCTTTATTACTCTCCAGATTGTTGATAAAGTTTTTACACAGTTATACTTACGCATACTTCAATTATAGGGGGTGAAAGTTTGTATGGCAAACTGTAAGGTTCCGCACGGACTTCAAAAATTCTTTCAATGTTAGATAGCTCATTTATCGAGGAAGGCTATACGCTATGTATCATCACGCTAAGACCATTACGAGTGGGGCACTAATGAAGAATGTTTCAAAATCGTTTTTTTTTTCCATTGAGAGCGTTCGCTGCGTGTTAGCGCAAATTCATTAGTCCACGCGGACAAAGTAGATAGCAGAATCTAGTTACCATAATAATTATAACGATAATACTAAATGAAAAGAAAAAGAACCGCATTCCTATTCAATCAAAAGGCGTTAATAAAACATTCACGAACTTTTGGAATTATTAAGTAATATAATAAAATGCTCTTCGTGGATACATTTTAATATCAACCCGCTTCGCTCATAAATGCGTTCTATCCTATATAGTATTACACAGCTTTAGCTTATCCTTACCATATTACATTCATACCTACTTTGCATATGCGGATAGAATAAACGATAAAGTGTCGTGAGCACTGCTTCCATTCTGAAAATGTAGCAGTACGTACGTATGTTTATAGGCATTGAACTCAATGTTTATATGTAACTTTGTCGCCAATACTAGGATAATTTACTTTTTAAAATTGTTATGAGAGTAATAAGATAATTAAAATATAATTCCTTCGAGGTTCAGTCACGTGAAAAATACTGAACGTAGTATTAGACTATGACCATTCGATTAGCAATTTGTCATTGGTGGTTCTAGACCACCTATTGTTTGGATTCGGTTGAGTTTTTGCAATTCTTTTTAACGCCTATTGAAGCAGGTGGGCGTTAGCTAAGATATATAGTAAGTCGTATATCAAACGACTGAACTATTTTGGATAAGATTTTTACTGGCAGACAGGCGACTTCTCAAAATATGATTTGTAGATCATTACGCTTTTTCATAAAAGCTCAACAGGAAATATAAAATGTACTAGAAGAAATTTAAATCACTGAAAAGATTAATTAACAAACAATTAAAAAAGTATAAGACGGTTTCAAAATTAATCCGATTAAACAATAAAATCGTTTTCATGAAAACGAATCCGCGGGCCCCAACTAGTAATATATATCTTAACATCCATGACTATGTTAAAGATCTTCAATACGTTACTTCTTTACTCGTGTAAATATATTTGTGATATATTTTATTATTGATTTTTTTTTTATTTGTCGATTATTTTACCTATTATAACTATTTTTGCATCGAAATCTGGTAGAGGGAAATGACTACATAAAATTGGGAATTCTTATTAGAGACTACACTAAAAATATGTGTTTTAGTCATAATCTCGAGATGTTTCACCTTGTATTTCTTAATACTGATGACATCTAAACGTAATATAGTTCGGTTATTGTACACGAGTTAAAATTGGATGGAAAACAATACCATGGAGCATGAATTCTGAGTTGTCACAAAACTCCGTGGCAACTTCTAATCAGTGGTTCACTATCTTGTTGAAATATAGAAATCATCATAAGACAATTGCAATCTAATATCAGCAAACTGATAATGGAAATAATAAATTTCATCATAGAAGATTGGTTATTAAAGTAGGAAGATGAAGAAACAGTGTGTTCGGAAACAGATCGACGTAGGTTCGCATCCTTGGGACCGAGTCCGGAGCTTTCGGTGAAGGAAAATGTTGTGATAAATCCAGAGCATTCTAAGCCATCAAATTGAATTGAAAATTATTTACCAAGTACTTACTATTATGTTCCGTAATCTGCATTTGAGAGTTGTTCCCCTCTTTGGTTTAGCTTGTTTACCGTCCTAGACAATATCGTAATTTAGCGTTATGAAATTGTGGTCAATCGCTAAAACCAATAAGAAGAAGAAGAACTACACTACAAAACAATCTATTATATAAAGATAGATCGATAACTTAAATTCCAGGGAGATTTGGACACGTACAGTTTCAGAAGACGCTCTCGGACGTCGTATGTCTGTACTAGGTGTCTCTGAAGCGAAGAGATTAGACGGTGGGAGGTGGTCGTGTGCTGCAGACGATGCGGGTAGACGACGTTGCCGAGCTCTACGACTAACCGTACTTAGGCCACCGGATATACGACTTGTACCTTCCACGTTGACTGTCAACAAGGTACGTTTTAACATTTTATTTCAACTACAGTCCTCAATGCTACACTGCACAATATTCTTCCTAAAGATTATTACGCTTTTGAAACAGAATTTAATCAACAACACAGACATACAGAAAGAAAACCTGTATTAAAAAAATAACAGTGGCATACAATTATTGCTCGGGTACAATTCGATGTTGCTTAGTGCTTCGGTTCTTAAGGTCGCAACGTGAAATTTTATGCCCTAGACTTCTCTAATAAAAGCTTATCTAATGCAGGAATATTTTTCAAGACAGAATCTATAAAAAATAGATTTTATACCTGAAACCGGTAAACTACAACATCGTCTGACTGATCGTTATGGAAATTGATAAACCTAAATGTTTTTTCATAGAGAAAATTAATATTACTCTCTATTTTACTATGATATGTTACAAGGTGTCGCTAGTTTCTAATATTTTCAATAGGTTACTACTATTGGGTAATTTATTACATGAACGATAGTGGTGTCTGGAAGTGACGCTTCTTTCTTTATATCTGTTAAAATGCTATTGTGAACGAGTTGCATATAAAAACAAAATTAAAAGAGTAAAACCAATTTGAGAATCTTACCGACTCTTCTCGTAAACTGGACTATTTTTCGAACACATGGCTTAAACTGAAGAATATATTTTTGATTTGATTGGAAACAGTTATCCAGCCTGCAATTCTATCTATTTTCAGGGTGATAACGTAAGCATCACCTGTTTAGCAGGAGCTAGCAGGGTTCACGGAGCTCTAGGCTTCAGTTGGGCGAGGGAACGAACCCTGTTACCATTGGCCCCAGGTCGTGAAGTTTGGGAAGACTTATACCCTGCGGGCAGTGTGCTTAAACTATATAACGTTCAGGTAAATCCACTTTCGATGTTCATCCGTTGACAAAATTATTTTGCGGATTTCACAAAAACATTGTCTACGCAGAAATCGGGCGAGTTTAGATGTCAAGTGTCATCTATTGCTGGCACTAATTCCAAAGGAGTAACAATGTGGGCATTAGGAATCAATGATGAAGCATGTGATAGCGACGCGTCACACGGACTACGCTGGCCGAAGACTGCCCCAGGAGCCCACGCGTCGGCTTCCTGTCCTCCTGGTCATACCGGAGAGACTACCAGGTACGTAACAACATACAGATATACTTTCTTTCAATTCAACTAAATATTAAGAAATAGCAAACCGTTTTCTGATAATAAATGGTTAATGCAGCCTATGACTACGCATAATTGATATCAATTGGACCACAGTTCAAAGGCCAGCGATAGGTGGATGAACTGCTGAAGAGAACTGCCGAGTTGGAACGCCTTATATGATGTATGTTTCCAACTACTAAGTCCGGACTATAATTCAG
>MU158702.1:1001327-1083977 GCA_015888305.1 Antheraea pernyi
TCAGCAGGACACGCATTGAAACTTTGCGATAGAGATAAGCGTGGCGGTGATGCTTCCGCATTCTTGTAACCACAACCTTAACACTTAAAATTTAAAACAAAGAGTATTTTAGAAGAATTTTATTTATATTCGAAACCATTTTGTTCACTTTTATAGTGTATGGAATGTGACTGTATCCCTTATTTAATTAAATAAACAATCGATGAATAGTAACAGCCACTTTGAGACGAGGAAATATCGAGAGTTTTACTGTTGTTGAGCCAATTTACAAAATTATAGATAACTTCATACTTTAAGCTCATATATGAGCAACCATTAATTACCCTTCCAAGAATTATAATCCAGCCCACGAATTTAAGGAAAAATCGGACACGAAATAATCGTATTCGCACATAGAAACACCTGTAATGGCGAACAATTCTGTTATAAGATGAACAACTATCAAATCATAGTATTAGGCCACGCTCACAGATGACCTCAACGCTTTTCACTGTGTTCTCAAATTTAAGTTGAATCGTTCCTTAACAGTATTATTATAATTGATGTATCTTTCATTGATAAAAATAAAAAATCAATTTGTTCAAGTCTGACTACCTAGTAAGTCCCGCATCTTCCTTAATAATGGAAGCATCCTAAAATGTGGCCCACATATGCCTTAATTAATTATCAAATGTAATTACCTGGAAATTAGTTATCTCAGAGATGAGAATTTCACGATAACGTGTGAAAGCTAGACAAGTACATTGAATTCGTGAATAGTATGTATTAACAGTTGAGATACGCAAAAAAAAAAATCTTAAATCCGAATTTCAATTATTTCTTATTGTCACAGGTTTTGTGAACCAAAAACTGGGCAGCATGGCGTGAAGTGGATACTGCCAGATTTCTCTGGTTGTATCGCCGATTCACTGAAAGACATTTATGAGCAGGTAAGCAGGGACTATAAAAGAATACAACATAAAATAATTCCTGATATTTAACTACTACTTGAAACTGCAATATCCAAACTCGTGTAAACATTAGCGAAAGCTGGTAATGAATGGCCTGAATTAGTTCACGCAGATAGTAGACTTCTTATAAAGCCTATTACAGAGTTACATTACTTCAATAAGATCAAGCCAGAGGTGATCAAATAAAAATTATAAGTATTGAAGATATCCCATCTCTTCTTCTCTCTTCAAAAGTGTTTCCCAAACTTCTTTCTATCGTGTACTTGTTATTGAAGTGAAACGTCTAATGTGACTTCCAACAAGATTGCATTAAACGTTTAACGCCACCATGGAGGGGTATGAAAGCACTGTTGCGTTAAACGTTCAACGCTCCTGGGGAGGGGAATAGAAAGAGACAAAGCGAGATAAATAACTTATTAATTAATTTATATTAAAAAAATTTAAATAAACATTTCGTATCTTACTTTAGTTATCAGAAATCTCATTGTAAATGTTATAGATTTGGATATTTCTCCACTCGAAAATGATAATTAAAAGATGCGATCAATTGTGAATTGTAAGCAATGTTAATAAAGTTTGTCTTAAAGAAACAGTACGATTTCACTAAAAATCAATTTCTACCCCTTCCTATTTTCATTTCCACATTACGAAGTTTCACTTCTTCTGCGCGGAGGGACTCCACGTACTATTTATGTTTCCACTTCGTGACTAACTACATTTATTTTATTTTTATGTGATTACATCAGAACGTTAACTTATAATAACAACGTAATCATTAAATTGTATTTGTACTAGGTAACTACTAATATTGAGGTCCTATCAAATTGATTATTTTTAACCTTGCATTTTGCGAGAATTGATAACAATATCCAATGTTGCAACTCAGTATTTATTAATTTCCGTGACCTGTATGGGGTATTCCGTCTTAACTTACCATTTGGATACAATGCTCTATAACAATCGAAGAATCATTTCCTAGAAGGGATATCTTGCTCAAATGTATTACGAACTCGACATTCCGTTATATTTAAATAACTATAATAGCTCTCACACTACAATAAAACTCATTCTGATTTTGCAGTTCACTCGAATCTCCTATGGTTATTCATGGGGTAATGTCTCGAACGTAGCACGACAATATGGAGCAGTCTTACGCTCGCTACCCTCTCATCCTGGAGAAGGCACTCTCCCTCTCCACCATTCTAGAGAAATGTTAAATTACCTTCTTTCATCTGCTGGACAACCCAGAGACCGGAATGAGGGAACAGAACATTTATTAAGGATATACGACACGCTACTGAAGCATCCTGACGCTTTTTTAGATGAAGAGGTAATAATAAAATTCTAATTTTAGGCATCGTCCGCTGCGAATGATTGACCATATCACCATGAGTGTCTAATAATAATTCTACTGATAGATTCAATAAATGCAATATTCATTTTCTCAGCACTCCTGATATAAAACGGTACTTTATATTACATGGGAAATAAGAGCTAAAAAATCTATAGACGCTTCGATTATACATCAACGAATATAAACCTTACATGTGATGAGTGTTAGATAATCACAACACCATTTGGAACCATATTTGGTACCATTTGGAAAGTGTGGATTCACAGTTTTGAAATTTGTTATCAATTATTGTCGGTAACAAACAACACTTGTGTAAGTGTAATAGTGGTGGTTAATTGAATAGGAAGGGATTGAAGGGACTGAAGGTTCAAAGGGATGCCGAAATGGCTGGAAATTGTGCCTATCCAATGAAACTCTGTATATGACTACTTATTCAACAGTAGGGTTTTATATTATATCAAGCTATTAGAAATATGTGTCATCGCCTTATGAGGGAAAAATAGTGTCAATTAAGGACTTCATTAGATTACTTAAACGTATTCTATTGATTGTATGTGACAGCAATATCTGTATCTATTCTATATAATATAATCGAAGTCTAATGTATCTGTACTTATTAGATTTCTGTAAAAAAGATTGTTGCAGGTGTCTGGGAATAAATTACAAAATACATTTTTTCATTTTTTTTTAATATCTGTGTATCTATCCGTCTGCCTGCCTGTTTGTTTGAACACGCATCACTGCTAAAGTACTGCGTACATGGTAAAACCTCGTAAAATATCCTCGGGTAACATTTGGTTTCATTAAAATCGGTTCACTCTATCAAAAGTTATTGTAATTTTAATGACGCCGAGACTTAAGTACGAGGTAAAAGTACATGATTAAATGGACTTAATACATTCAGACGAATTTATTAGTCACTGTATTTAACTTTAGGTTCCACGCGCATGGAGTTACGGGCAAAGCAAGTTGGTTAATAAGTCTCAATGAACATGATCATTTACAGAAAATCTACGATCTACAAAACGCTGTAGCTGACACGGCTGGAATAAAAGAGAATTTAGATATTCGTTACCACGAGTTCACTATTAAAACGAAACCGGCTCGCGACGACAACGCGGCACACTTCAACCTCCAAGTCGGTTACGCGGGAAACGACGAGTGGAGACTGAATTCAGTCGGTGTCGAACTACTTGCAAGAACTGGCAACGCTTCAGTCGCAGCTATTCTGTACCACAATATCGGTGCGAGGTTACCTTCGTTGAGACGATCCGTTGAATTTAAGTATGTATACGAAAGTTCTTCACTATTCACTACCTTAACAATATATTATGTATGCAGAGGTAAAAAGGAAAGGAAAATACTTTGCTAGAAAAATGTCGTTGTAAAACAATGTTATCCATCCAGATATCTTGCAGATGCGCGCCATATTGTACGTAAAACAATCCTAATAATTGTTTTTTTTTTATATGAATAGTGTCTAACAAGTAAAACTAAAAAAATATTAATCTATCTATACAGTAGCTTTTGCGTTGTTCGTGCACAACGGCAGACCTCTATCGTTTTATTAATATATAAGAGGATTGAAATATCTAATTTAAAAAAAACGTGTCATCATATATTTAAGTATCGCCAAAACCACATTCAGATTAGTTTGGTTTAGATAGTCTATTTTTTTCGAACTAACTACGCTATTGACCAAGCAAGGTCTTAACAGCTTCACCGGACTACGGTTTAGATATTCTTATGTTGAGATGCACTATGGAATATGAGGAATCCATTTTCATTTCGGGTTTATGTACAAACGCATGGTAACTATGTCCCTTACAAATAATTTCCTTTATGAGTTCTTGTAGGCGACTCATGAAACGCAAGAGTTACGAAGGATCGTACTTAAGAAAATGAATAGCCAAGTTTAAGGATGACAAAAACCTAATTTAAATAGAATAGATAATAATCCAATTGAAACAGAATAGACTAAAATACCCTGATATAAAGACCTAATTAGAATAGAATATATATAAAACTACCCCCAATTAGAATAGACAAAAATATACTGATATAAAAAAAGATAAATATTTAAATTACATCATTCCACTTAATAATTACGTAAGCTGCAACCGGAGGACTAAAAAAAACGAATTATAAAATAAAATTTATTAAAAGAAAGAATTACATATAATTACTTAACGAACGTAATGACCCGATCGATGTGTATATCGAAGTGCCGGTGCGCGGTCACGTAACCACGTTCCTGGTGCCTCGTGGTTGGAGTCAGCACTTTCCCCCACCTGGCTGTTTCTAAGTGGCGATGCGCACGCGTCGTCCACGTGCTCTGCGTCAGCACTTTATTTGTTAGCGCTCGGTATAACATACTATTGATCGATATCTATTTGTTTTGTCATATGTAAAATCCAATTTAACTATTTGTTTGTAGCCGATCGTCTCCCAGGGACGGTCGTGAGATAGAATATTCCGTTGCATCCCAACAAATCCAACTATTCGCTACTGGACCAGGAGTTGACAAATCTTTACAACACACAGTTAAACTACTCTTCACACATGTGAAGAATTACAGTGCTGTTGGTAAGAATAGAAATAATATACATAGATTTATAGATATAGCAATCAATTTATTCAGACTTAAATGCAAAAGAGATATGCAAAGTATTTAAGGAAACCTAACATTCTTTTAAATTCTGACAGCTTGAAGTATAGTCCAAGATCAGTCCATTTTATGACGTTCTCGTAGGACTGATGAGGTCAATCACGTTTAAGATTAATGGCTTTAGAAATCTCTAACTACTTTGCATTCTCCAGATTTCTGGTATGTATTAAATAAGAACAACATCCATAAAATTTCAATGAAGAATTTTTATACTAACATGACATGACGATTAATTTCTACTGGATTGCGAGCACCATACACCAGGTGTAATATCCACCATAGCTACAGTCACACAGTATAGTCAAACTGTAATAAAGAAAAACTTTTATAATCCCTACTATAATTTGCGAATTTGCAATTTCATCAGGAGCAGTAACCGATCAAGTCGTTGTGCTCAAATGGTTTAATCTGCGGAATGGTTTAATGGTGGTAGAGCTACGCTGATGCTATTAATGGTTTCAGCATGAATGGGTCGGCTCGACCGGGGTAGTACCACCCTCTCACAGAAAACCGACGTGAAGTAACAGTGCTTGCATTGTTGCGTTTCGTTCGGTCAGTGAGAGCGCCGGAAGCCCACCTCCCCTCCCCTTCCCCCTTCTCTTACTCCACCTCTCCCCCAACACAGGTTGGCAACGCAGTTGCGACTCCCCTGGTGTTATAAGTGTATGGACGGTGGTGATCACTTAACATCAGGTGACCCACCTGTCCGTTTGCCTCCTATGATATAAAAAAAGGTCACTTCGATGTCTGCAAGTTCGAACCCCGTCATGTACCAAAGAATTTTTCGAGAGACGCGTAACACTGTTGAACATCAGGTGAAGGAAAACATCGTAGGAAACCTGAACCTGTATTTCTTGTAGTATTTCTTGTAGTACCACTGTATTTGGGAAAATATATAACCTTAAATATCTCAGAGTTTGAAATCGCCTATACGTCTTCGGCTGGTGTGGTAATTATGCCCATACCTTCCTTCGGGAACAACCTAAGTGGGTCTCTTACAGGCTGCTGTAGTGATTAGTAACCGAAGGGGCGTGTTTCTTTCCAGCATCTAAGCTAGCGTGCGGTGTTCGTACACCTTCGGAACCCAGAATATGGATGATAAAGGCATGTGAGGTTAAAGTACCGGAACCGTCCCACGTGTCGTGTAAATGCCGTGGACTTGGCACGTACGCACTCTTTACTATAGCAAGATCTACTCTTGTAAGTATACAAATTGATAATTTCAATGTCAAAGCTATACTGGGTGTTAGGAGACCGCTTTCGAAAACGAAGACAGACGATAGTACTAATGATACCTTTGATGATGGGAGGGTAAAAAAATAGATCCTGATTTAAAAAAAATCATATTTTGAAAACGTTTTATTACCATTATTTACGCTCCATTATGTTAGTGCAGCTATATGAAACGATAGTTTCATAAAAAATACATTACTTTACTAAAAAAAAACAGCAATGTATAACAAAAACAAAAAAACAGCCGATACTCGGGTCAACGAACGTCAGCTAGCGATCGTGCACATACTTATTTACAACATTTAATCGTTTCTTTTACACGCACACCACGGCGCCCCCAAAAATTTACGCCTTTGTCGGTATAAATTTTGCAGGTGCCATAAAAGAATTAGAGGCGGCGTTCACAATAAAAATTGCAAGTAATTTTAGATAATTGTGACGTACCTACCTGTTTTCAAATAATGGTATTGGATCGACTAAAAACGGAAAGTTTGTTAACATAAAGTATAAGAATGCTATTTTAAATTCATTCTGATAGATTAATTAACTGTCAATCATAATTGCAATTAATTTTAACTATCAAATCATTCTGTACCATTCTATATATATATATTCTAATATCATTTTTGTAGTAACGAGCTTCTTGTTACGTCAGGGTAAAATTGATTGTAAATTTGTATTAAATAGTCATAGGTGGCAAACGAATAGGTTGGTCACCTGATGTTATGTGATTACCACCGTCCATGGACACTAACAACACCAGAGGAGTCACAAGTGCGTTGCCACCCTTTGTGGGAAGGATTAGGGGAGGGAGAGAGAGAGGAGGGAGAGAGAGAGGAGAGAGAGAAGAGGGGAAGGGAGGTGGGCCTCCGGCGCTCACACTGACCGAACGAAACGTAACAATGCAAGCACTGTTACTTCACGTCGGTTTTCTATGAGAGGGTGGTACTACCCCGGGCGAGCCGACCCATTCATGCTGAAACCAGTAATAGTTTCAGCGTGGCTTTACCACCATTAAAAAATCATTATAACTTCTAAATTCCATAAAGACTAGTCAGTTAGGATAAGTAAGCTTATAAAATAAACGTAATAAAAACTGTCAACGGCGCGGTGACCGCGGCCCACCGCAAAGGACCGGTTTGTTTTGGCGGGATTGATTATTATGTTTAGTATTTTTAGTTTTTGACCCGGGCATCAGCTGTTTATGTTTTTTAGTTTAAATACGTTGTTTTTTAGTAATGTAATGTATTTTTTATGACACTATCATTTCATTTAAACTGTACTAACATGATGGAGCGTAAATAATGCTAATAAAACGTTTTAAACTTACGATTTTTTTTTAATCAGGATCGATTTTTTTTCTGTCCCTTCATCAAAGGTGTCATTAGTACTATCGTCTGTCTTCGTTTTCGGAAGCGGCCTCCTAATACCCAGTATACTGTAGTAAATGTTTAGAGCCGAACAAAGCTATGATGGTTTGTATCCGCATACTGAATCGATCGACGTAGTTTAGAATCCCTGCGACTAATTCAGAGATTCCGGTAAATCGCAAAACATTGCAATGAAACCAAGGTACGGTGGTAAGACTTTTTATGAACCCACCTGTCTAGCTACCGCCCTTGAATTGAAAATCTCTCACTAAACACTATGCACCAAGCACTATGGGTGTTCCTTTAGGTTTAGCGTGTATACCATCTTGAAACACAGCTGAGATTGTGGTGAAATTGGAAAACCTAAAAAGTATAAAACTTATTCATTCAAATGTCGTTTATTCATCCCATGAATTTAGTACTGGATGTTAGTCAGAGAACTGTAAAAGAATTGAGTCGTCTCAAATAAACCTACATACAACCTACCTTGTTCCGTCCTTTCGAGATGCCCAACCATATAAATAAATTCTAAATTTTTTCATTCAATAATCAGACGGACGCAGAGAAAGATTTGCGAAGCGTAGTAAAGATTACGGCAAGTTTGGGTGGTGCCATGTGTCTCGCGGCCGCGGCGCTGCAACTGCTAGGATTGGCTTCAGGAACTAAGACGAGGCTACCAGTTCTTCTGAAAGCTACGACCGCTGGAACTCATGCCGCCGCTATTCTAGCGCTCTTAGAATGCGATACGAGACAGGTAAAATATTTACCTACCTTCATTTCTACTTTCCCTATTTTATCATAATCATGTAAATATACAAAGAATATCGATCGAATTTATTTCCTGATCTTTTAGATAACTGAAAGGTTTTCCGAGCAAATTGTACTGTTTTAACGGCTTCTGAGGGTCTAAATTGAATTAAAGTATTCTTGTCTTGGAATCTAATTTTATCTTTCAGCTCTTATGTATTAATTTATGTACTTTTATTTGCAGCTTCGCTCTTATTAATGTAGATTTGATCTATCTCTCAGATACTTAATTTTTTTTTAATTTAAGTTATCACATGTCCTTGTCTGTAGCCTTGACAACGTACTTAGTCAGGCCATAAATACTGTTACAATTAAAAATAAACAAAATATTACATTTGAATTTGGAATCTGTCATTTTTATATGATTATTCATTGAGTGTTCTCATTTTGGTGCTAATACATTGTACAATATTTTGCGATATTAAAATGGAGTGGGGTGATAAAGAGAACCGAATCGCTGTGATTGCATTACACAAAGTAGGTATGGAGCCAAATGCAATATTTAAAACTCTCCATAGGCTTGGTATTAGTAAAATGTTTGTGTACTGGGCTATTAATAGGTACAATGAGATCTCCTCTGTTTCTGACAGAAAAAGATCTGGCCGTCCACGTAGTGTTCGTACGAAAAAGGTGGTCAAAGCAGTAAGAGAAAGAATTCGAAGAAATCCTGTCCGAAAGCAAAAGATTTTATCTCGGGAGATGAAGATAGCACCTAGAACCATGTCGCGTATTTTAAAAGATTACTTGGACTTGCAGCCTATAAGAGACGTACTGGTCATTTCTTAACTGATAATTAAAAAAATAATAGAAAGGGAGGTCACAGAAAAATTATTTTGACGGATGAGATTTTTTTTTACAATTGAGCAATATTTTAATAAACAAAATGACCGTATTTATTATATTCAAAGTTCTAAGGAAGCTTCCCAATTAGTCGACAGAGTGCAACGAGGACACTATCCGACTTCAGTGATGGTTTGGTGGGGTATTACCTAAGAAGGAGTGACAGAGCCATACTTTTGTGAGAAAGGTATCAAAATATCGGCACAAGTGTATCTTGATACCATTCTTGAGGAGGTAGTGAAGCCCCTTAACATTACCGTATTCAATAACCAAGAATGGTCCTTCTAGAAAGGCTCTGCGCCGGCTCATAAAGCTCGGTCTACGCAGTCTTGATTGGAAACGAACGTTTCGGACTTCATCAGAGCTGAAGACTGGCCATTGTCTAGTCCCGATCTTAATCCGCTGGATTATGATTTATGATCAGTTTTAGAGAGTACGGCTTGCTCTAAACGCCATGATAATTTGGAGTCCCTAAAACAATCCGTACGATTGGCAGTGAAGAATTTTCTCATGGAAAGAGTATGTGCTTCTATTGATAACTGGCCTCAACGTTTATTGCAGCCAATGGAGTCCACTTCGAATAAGCTTTTTATATTTTAAATTGTTTTATATATATGTATTAAACTAACGCAATGTAAAAGTAATAAATGTTAATTGCAATAAAAATTTTTTTTTTTCTTTTTTTCAGTATTTATGGCAAGAATAGATATATGCAAAATTTCGTGATGATCGGTTGAATAGTTAAGCCGCGAAAGTGTAACAAACAAAGAGATTATAACTCTCAGTAGCATTCACAATTATTTTTGTTAGGGTTATGTTGTAAGTAGTATAAATAAAATAATTGCTTTGGGAAAATGTGGCGGAGTGTAGAGTGTGATGTTTCAGGAGGAAGCGTGTCCCGGCACGCTGGGATGGGTGTGCGCAGCGTGCTGGTGCGCGGGGTGCGCGGCGCTCTGTGCGCAGCCGCTGCTGCTGCAAGCGGAACTCGCAGGACGAACGCAAAAAGCACCGTCCGTTGGTTTGCTTGCGGGTACGAAATAATACAGTACATCTATATTTTTTATATAAGTAGGCAGGCAAAAGTAAAACGGGTCACTACAATTTTCTCCTCTGGTTTTTAACCTTTTTTTCTGTTTTTTTTTTTATATCATAGGAGGCACACAAACAATTGGGTCACCTGATGTAAGTGATCATCATCGTCCATAGATACTTGCAACACTAGGGGAGTCGCAAGAGCGTTGCCAGCCTGTGTTGAGGGGAGGAGGGAGGGAAGTGGAAGGGGAGGGGAAGTGAGTCTCCGGCGCTCTCACTGACCGAACGAAACGCAACAATGTAAGCAATGTTACTTCACGTCGGTTTTCGTACTACCCGGACGCGCGGACCCATTCATGCTGAAACCAGTAATAGCTTCAGCGTGGCTCTACCACCTACATCTGCTATGGACTATATACCTATATTCTTTCAAAGAAATGGCCTAGTTCGTTTTTTTGAATAAGTGTAATCTGAGAACAAAAAATACTATTTAGATGCACCTTTTTTCTTGATTCCAAATATATATAAAATTAAATATTCCAGAAAACGGCAATTGCGTATTCCTTGAGCAGAATTATAGTTATAAATGTTTTAATGAGAATGGTCATTTATTGAACATCGTAATCGATATTTACACGTATGTCGATAATAATAAATAATTGTATAGGAGTATGTACACTGGCGTGGCTGACGGCACGACTGTGGGGCGGAGCGCCGCTACAGGTGGGTGCGGCGGCGGCAGCTGTGTGCGCCGCCGGGTGTGCTCTGCTCACCTCTCTCTGCCTTGCGCTCGCGCTCTGTGCAGCTCTTCGACTACGAACGATAACACACAAAGTCCCCGTTGAGCGGAGAAACTATCTCAAAGACAGGTAACCAACATTTTTGAAAATGTATCCCTTGCATCTTTTATGTAAAACTTTATGATAATCAGTGTAGTGTACTGGCCATATATGAATCTTTATGTTCGATAATCTTGATGGCTAAGCGAGTAGGAAGATAAATGAAAATCGAGTGTACTGGCGTCTCTAGAGACACATTGTGTGTTTTTAGCGGAATTTTATTCTGTCATGTAATCGATTTTATATTTTATTCATAATCTTGTGTTATTTTGACTATATATTTTGTAAAATTGGTGGTGTTTTACGTAACATAGTTCGGTAAGTTCGGTTACTGTGAATAAGTGAAGTGAATGGAAAATAATACCACAGAGCATGAATTCAGAGTTGCCACAAAAATTCCCTAGAAAGTTCTAACAAGGAAGCCACCATCTTGTTGGAGCATTGATTGAATCACACGACACTTGTAATTTTAATAACTACTCGACAATGGCAGTAACGATATGGAAGATTGGTTGCAAAAATAAAGTTAAAAAAAGATATATTGTAATAAAATATTAAAGATACACATACAGATATGTCCATTTTCTTGCTGTGAAAAAGTGGGCAAGCGATGTAGTGCTTATGGCTTTTCCTCTGTACATACTACTACATACGATCTATTGTTAAGATAATAAACGCAAAGGAAGTCGCATATATCAGCTAGTTTATAATATTAGTTACTATGTAGATCAAATTGGAAAGTAAAACATTTATAGAATTGTATGATTCGACGGATCTGAACGCATTACGCACTTACGAGTATTCGGACGTTTCGGACTTGTTCTACAGGATCTGATTATTGGTGAGCAGTATGTAAAGTAATTGCCAGAACATTGGTATTGGCTGGACCCTGTTCGGGTGAAGCTAAAATGCTGTATGCGTTCATACATTACCATTACCAGTTGGTAATGATACCTCATCATCGATTCTAATGATAGAGCTAGAAGGATTGAGGAATAATGGGGCTGATATGTTCGGTGGAATAAAAGCCCCTAAATATTGAAAAGAATATATATATATATATAAAAATGATTGTGATTGATTGGGCGTGCGGTTTTGCACAATTTATTTATTGCTGTGTCTTCGTTAGCGAGAACAATTTAGGTTGACAATGATCACATGAGAGTAGATCCCAAAAATTGCTTTACCACCATAAAATTACTTTATCGATGTCATCGGATATACGGATGTGGGATATTAGATCAATGCACCATGTCATATCGAGTAATCAAATACAAAATGCTGACTTTGTTTATTTTTTACATGACAGAGGTCGCGTGATAAGACATACACTGATCCTACTGTTCACGACGTCTGCGGCGCAGGCCGCGGGCGTAGCGTACGCGCAGCCCGGCGAGCGGCGCGTCGTGCACGTGGCCGCACTCTCTGCAGCAGCACTCGCTAATGTTTGTATTATCGTTAAACCAACCTCCTCAAAACTATACAATGCCGCCTATTTACAGGGAAAAAAGCACATAAACAATTAGGAAGACAGATAACCTCCTTTCTATACGTTATAGATTTTAGAGTTTCACTCCTGTTTGAGTTTGATTTTCATAATCTCACCTAATGTTAAACGAAACCCAGAAGGACTGGCTCTCAGGTGTGGCTGCCGGAAAACACTTACAGGTGCTCAGCGACAGATTTTCAACTTGACCGTGGTAGTTAACCAGACAAGCCCAAAAAAGGCGCTACCATCATGCTATGGTTTACTTCTAACATTTTCCTGGACTGAAAGCTCCAACTCATTGGCAAACATTCGTACATTGATCGACACGGTGTCCGCACACTACTGATCTATCGTCGCTCCAAAAACTAGCTATTTAATTTCAAGGCCATTTAATCATTTAGTTTCACGTAAATACATTCAGAAGCAAATATGTACAACAACTTGACTTTTTTTTTTCTTTTTTTTTCCGAACTGACTATCCTATTGACCTGGTAGGTAGGGTCTTTACAGCTTAACCGGACTACACAACCACTTGACGGTTGGATAAATCAACTATAGGTTACTTTTTGGTGTATCAACTATCAAGGCACTGAAACGCCACAGTACATACATAAAATTGTAATGGTTTTGCGATATTACAGGGTATAGCGATGATAGTCTGCTATGTAATACGCGACGAGGAATGCCTCCGTTCCGCTCGTCGGGTGTTATCCCTAGCGCCGCACCGCGACTGGCAACACTCACCCGCAGGAGACACTTCGCTCAGCTGTAAGTGGTAAACATTCGAATTGGCACTCTATTAACATACGTAAAACATTATAATAGAAAAAACGGAAGAGTCGTAGATGGTAGAGGCACGCTGAAGCTACTACTGGTTTCAGCATGAATGGGTTGGCTCGCCCGGGGTAGTACCACCCTCTCACAGAAAACCGACATGAAGTAACAGTGTTTGCATCGTTGTGTTTCGTTCAGTCAGTGAGAGCGACGGACACCCAACTCCCTTCCCCCTCCTCACTTCCCCACTCCTCCTTCTCCCAAACACAGGCTGGCAACGCACTTGCGACTCTTCTGGTGTTGCAAGTGTCTATGGACGGTGGTGATCACTCTTAACATCAGGTGACCCACCTGTTCGTTTGCCGCCTATGATATAGTCTATGATTATTATTGCCATTGTCGAGTAGTAATGATATTGCATGTTTGTTGCGATCATTATCAATGAACTAAAAAGATGGTCGCCATCTTGTCAGGGAGTTTTTGTGGCAAGTCAGAATCCCTGCTCCGTAGTATTATTTCACTTGTGCACAATAACCAAACTATATATAAATAAAGACCACTACATGATATATACCAAGATCCCGCCAAAAAATCCCAGCTTGTGATTTATAAGGGTCATAGGTTAAGTGCATTCGAGCCCACATTCTGGAAGCCGTTTCTTATTGGTTAAGCGTTGTAGGCGACGTTGCCGCTTAGTACAGCGCAGCGTCGCCTACATGCACCGCATGTTGCCGTTATGTACAGGTGCATGATTGCCACAAGACCAAGCCAATGTTAGGTCACTTTGTCTTCTTCCCCCCTTTTGCCCTTGCACCCATTGCTATTTCACCTTCCCGCCGAAGAGGTGTTGTAATGTGCGACCACCTCCGACATGGACACAGAGGGCTTTTTGTCGATTTGTTGAACATCGTCGATGCTTTAGTTAGTTCCGTTTCAAGGATCATACTCTGTAAAAATTGCAATCTCGGCTAAATACATTCTGCGCTCGTTACTAGGTCCACTGAAGCTATCACACTAAAGGAAGATCGGTTTCGATCAGATTCGGAATTCGATCAAATAAAATTCTTGAACATAAATTTTTGAACAATTTTATTTCCTACCCAATTGTGAAAAAGAAAATACATTTAAAACGATAGGTATTATATCCAATACGGTATCTCAGTATAGATATTAATGGAAATAGAAAATTGGTTCACTGGTGGAGGAGATATATTTTGACAAAGGCTTATATGTTCCAAATTTAGTATACATAAAGCAAGGCGGTGAGGTCGAGAGCCGAGGTGGTGTTGGAATGATGGAGAGTTCTTCGTCACCGGTATCACCTGTGACGTCATATTGGCGCGCACCAGGACTCGAGAGCCCTGCTAGGTTACACAGGTAGAGTTCTACTACTTTTGTAATATTAAATAAAAACAAAAAGAAATTATTACAACAAATTGTTCAGATAAGAATTTTTTTTTTTAAGTTATCACAGGACGTCTGAAAAACGTAAAATATTTAGGTTCATATTAGAATCTATAATTAAAAATAGTACGTATCTCACATAGAAAAGCAAAGATATAGTACAAACGTATACAAAGGCATTGAATGCAATACAGTATACCTACGGCATGAGAGACCGCCATGCTGTTTGTCATGACGGCATGCTGGTCTATTTTACTGCTAAGGCTCGCCAGACCAAAAATATTTAATAAAAGCTAGAGCATTAAGAAACAGTTATGACCGTCTCAATATGAGCAATGCAAGGTGATGGTAACTGTCGTAGCGCGTTCAAAATGCGTAGGTTAAAATCCCACAAAAAGATCTCGGTAAAAACATCGTAACGATATCACAGCATATTACCTATATATTGTAATGCCTGCATATTTATATCGTATCCTATCTACCATCCTCAAGCTGAAAATCTGTCGCAGAGCACCTATAGATGTATTCCAACAGTTACACTTGACAGGCAGAACCTTTCTAGGCTTAGAATGTCACATTTAGGACCACATAGTAACTTAACATATGATAAGATTAGTCAAAGCTTTAAATAAACTAAAAATACGAAATGACCATCAGTCAGAAATTAATCCTAGAACGCAAATGTACTCATGGATAAATCATGGAAATTCTTGATTGTTATTATGCCAGTGACATCGGATCATTGATTGAATTTTTATAAATCTTAAATTGATAACGTAATTTAAATAGATGAGTATTTAGGACTGAAAACTTAAATAGAGTATAATATAAAGTATTTGTTTTATTATCAACTAACTTTTTCTCGCGGTTTCACGGCTTCACTGGTGTTAATGCAGAATTAATATATCCTTTGGGAGACATTTCTTCGTAATGAAAGGTACCTTTTCTGCACATCTGATGACGTTTGTGCAAAATTTTATGATTATCACTTGATTGCAGTTGACGCGTGAAAGCGTACTAAATAAACTCACATTAGTCCCTCACTGACTCACATTTCATTAAGTATCTTGATTTGTAGAAGACAATCGATGCCTGATAGTAGAGCCGACATAGTCCGCTGCGTCGAGTACAAGGACTCGATGCTCAGCCCGCATCACTACGACTCTCACGTGACCACCACGCACGCCGTCTGCGATCTCATTCCCCACGCGCCGCCCCATCACGACTACATGGCCAGAGTGTGTCTCGAACTGGGAGTCCTTAACACCCCTCCAAGAGACACTCCAGCCCCTCTACTAACTTGTTCCGTCGACTTCGAACCCTACACTGAGAAACGATTCGACACCTCCAAAGAAAACTGCACGATCTGCGTACAATCGAACCCGGACGTGTCCAAAATACCATCTCCACCCATGAAGAGTTGCCTAAAGAAGAGTAAAAACTTGACAACTAGTACGTCATTACCGTCCATAGAGGTGAAAGACAAGTCCGACATAGAACAAATAAATAGGGAGTGGAACAGAGCGTACAATTCTCCGGAGACGGATAAAATGCTTCATAAGATATCGAGCGATCTGGATTTTCTCTTGAACAGAACACATGGGAGTAAAAAAGGTGAACTCGACCAAATAGAAGAGGCACCGACTTAGAATAGAAGATATTTTTAGTCAACACTAACAAATAACATGGAAACAGGGGTGCAATAAGCCAACTAGTTAAAAAGTATATCCAAATATCCGTAGATTGTTTCTGTTTTAAGAACCAATTATAATATGTAATACCAATTATAATATAATATGTAAGCATACTTTTTATATAAACCCTTAAATGCATGATCCTTTATTTTGAATTTGAAACATCATTCTTTACAGGCTTGTAGTAATAGATTACGTAAAAAGTAGATTATAAAAAGTCATGTAATAATATTGCATATTTGTTTTGAAAATAAATTCTATGTAGACTTTTGACAACATATAATATTTCCCAAAAATCTAGCATATATTCAATAAAATTTTCAGATGAAACATTAAACTTTAATAACTTGTCTGACACCAGACGAGAAGTATTGTTTTTCATTAATTACTCATTCATAGGAAACTGAATTATAGAAAATATTTCTACAACTAACACGCTGAACTTATCATCCACCACATTCAAATGTCAAAAAAGAGGTAAAAGTTGACGTCTTTCACAGATAAGGTATTTTCTATAGTTTTAACGTGCTTTCGGAAACGCACATACTACGTTTTTGAAGAAAATTAACTGAAAATGTAATTTATTGCCGAATAAGACTTGACAACAATGTGCATTTAAGGGTTAAACACAATTTCAGTTACTAGTCGTATTTCAATTGTGCAATATCTAAGAAAAAATATCTTAATCAACGAATTGTGATATATGTATCTCACAGGTTAAAAAAATAGTTTGTAAAACATAGATAAAAATCGCTCTGAATTAATCTTAAAATAGAAATAAAGTATTAGGACAAACATTATTCACTATTTTCTAAATGTATAAATAACTTTTACTAAAATAACTAAGCCTTACTTTTTAAAGTCTTATGCATAGATTTAGCATATACCTACCTAAAATACATTGAATATGTTAAATCTATAGTGTAGGCCGTTTTATGCAGGATTTAATGAAATATTTTTTTTGTGAAAACCGTAATTTACACCTACTTATTAATTAACATGAACCAATATTGACTTTTCCGTATAAGAAATAAGTTTTTATCTAAACCATTAGTCCGAAGTGTTAATGTAAATCCTATTGTAGTTAGAAATTGTTTATCATACATCACGTTATAGCCTTAAAGTGTGTTTTAGTTTTAGTTTTAAATATTGATATAAAAATACCAACAACACGTTGGCAAAATCATACGTAAACATTGTCCATACGGCCATTAGTGTTACTTTAAAAGTTAAATTGTGTATCTGTGTGTAAACGTTGTGAACCTAATTGTAAATATAAAGATAATTGTTTGTAAATACTTAATAATTTTAGAACTAAACGAATTATAATTTATGTTAAACGGGTACAATATATTTTTATTCACAATACATTTTTTACTATTGAAAATTTCGTTTTATTTTGCTTCGGTAAATTACAGTTTTTGCTACTGGATAATTTTAAATTTTGTATAAAATTTGCAATTAAGCTTGATTTTTGACGACGTATGAAAGAAATCGAAATTTACTAAGTCAAAATTTCTTAAATTGACTAAAAGTGTATATTTGAAGACACTGTCTGCATATTTATAGAAATTATGTAGACATACATACGAAATTATTGAAGATAATTCTGATAATGGTCGCTTATAAAAAGACTTATTTTTCGTTGACATGCGTAATGATGTATGTGCTGTTTATAGTTCCTTGCTAACAACCATACATATTCTGAACCGGCCAACTTGAAATGTTTGGTAACCATAATGGCATTTCACTTATAGAGAACGTAAACAAATAGTGACCATAGATTCATTCACCCGGCCAGTAATATACTTAAAGGTATATTATGAGCAATATCGTTACGCTACTATACTACTATGTAAATAAAATGCCATTTACGTTGATATAAATTAATTTGTAGAACTCATACAGGCAGTAATTAAATAGATTCGCTATAACACACTTATACCTTATAGTATTGTAGTCGCAGTACGCTTCAAGAATGCCTCCTTTAGTTTCTCCTCGTATTCTCGCCCGATGTTAATAATAGAACTCTAATCAAGCGCACTGCGGTGCTCTTATATAACTTTCATTGAAGAAGGAAAACTGGACAGCTGACGTCATTATTCGAACGATTCGACAAGTTTGAGATAGGTTAGAACTCTACTTTCTAGTTCTTAAGGTAGATGAGGACTCATTGTTTATTTATAACAAGTTCGCATACAGGTGCAAGAATATTAAATAAATAAAACAATTCAATAAACATGGAATAAAATATGTTTTATTAAAGCTCAACTAGCATAAATAAACAAATTGCTACTACGTTACAATAATGTAAGCGCTGATTAATCGGTAAAAACACACACAATTTTTGGTTACAACAAAAGTTTAAATCCGATTTCTCGCATACATAAATTATGTTTAACTTTATATATCTCTATTTACATTTTTCACTAAATAAACTTTTCTTACAATTTCATTCCTAAAACGATGACAGAACTTAAAAAAAAATTTTAGTTTACGATCACAGTGACAATTAACACGTGTTTAAAATATTCTCACATTAAAAATGATCGTAATGTAGCTTTCCAAACAAGACGCGTTATTAGTAAATATGTTAATGGTAAAATAATTTAAACAATATATTTAGTTATAAAGAACGATGAATTTACGGTACATTACACATGAAAACCTGTTAAAAATTATGTAACTATTAGCTAGCTATCAGCACCATAACGTAAAATAATTAAATCTTATTTTTCTTTTAACTGAATTAAAAAAAACTGCCATAGTATTGAGCTTAAGTTACTAATATATACGGTGTAAAGTCTTTATAACGAATTCCCAGGGACCGAGCATTTTTTTTTTTGTTATAAAGAATTTTCGTTATATGAAGTGAAGAGAACAAATAAATGGCTGTGTTCTACGTTATAGAAAGTTTTTCGTTGTAACGAACGATTTTATAAAGAGTTTACACTTTATATTTAATGTTTATTACATTACATAGTTCTTATATATTAAGGAAATAAATATAAATCACAAGTCACTGAAATCTTGTTTATCAAATAAACGAAAAACAAATATGTATATAAAAGTAAAAAACAATCTGTGCCCTGTGAATGAGAGATAATTTAATATTATCAAATTATCATTCAATAACTTTCATCGAGCAATGTAATAGATGGACATACATTTTTCATTCATTTACGTGTATATCTCTGTTATTATTGTAAAATCGGTCGTTATTTCTAGAAGGTTCTAACAAATTAGCCCTAAAATAATAAAATAAAAATTGCTACGATTTTTTTTTAGTCAAAGTCTCAATAATCGGCCTCGGTAAGTTTTATCACAAAATTAGGTCCGACAAAAATTGTAGATCGTATGATTATCTATAAAAATGCCTCAATACTTTTTTCTTGTTGTTTGGCGTATGTGAATTGACCGGACTAATTGGGATATTCTCACGACAGACAAATAATTACTGAACTTAGGCTAATTTATACCCATTACGATATCAACCTAGGAAACGATGGAAGAATATAGGCGTTGTATCTAGGAGCTGAATGTTCTAGTATTTTTATTAACATAAATCTTTAAAGTCGTATGGAAGTCGGACATTCTGCGGCTTGAAATATTGGATACAAATCTAAATGGTTAATTCTAGCTGTATAATTGTATTGCAATTTTTATTTGTATTCATAAAATAAATAAACAGTTAAAGTTTTTTAGATATACATTCTTTAAATTTAGTAAAACTACACTACACGAACAATTTTTTTTTTCGGAAAATATTTTCTCAATAAATTAAAAGACATGTTTATCAAAGAATATCTTGTTATTTGTAATACAACGTACTGAGTTTACAGTGATGACTTCAGATTCAAGTTCCTAAAAAGATACGGAACTCGGACGTTCCTTCCTCTGCCAGTTTCTGCATTTCTGGGATTAAGTGTACGTACAGAGTGGACGCTATAATCGAGCGTCGAGCGTACTGTTATACCCGAACCTTGTACCCTAATATGCTGATCTTTCTCTAACACCACAGAACTATATCCCTTCCTAACTAGCACCTTTCCCAGTACCTAACGTCAGCACTTTCCGAGTCCTCTCACGGTCCTCGATACCACCCGGCAGTTCATTCCCAGACTCGGTCCATAACACTCATAATCCTCATAATTATTATTCAGTGTTAAATAATAAGTATTAATAATTAAGTGAACAAATCTTTGTCAAATAATAAATATATTATGTCAAGTGAATAAATCTTTTTTTAAAAAGGGATTTTTAGAATCCCGTATAACATTTTGGTGGCAGCGGTGGGATACCGGGTTCTCGTATATGTATATATATATATATATATCCCGGTAACGCCTCGAAATTCGTAATGGACCTAAAATAATAATTCCAATATAAATAATATCATAAAGTGCACAATAAAATAATAAAAGTACCTAAAAGTATAAGTGTGCTAAAAAGTGTCAAAAAGTGTCAAAAGGTGTCAAAGTGTATTCAGGGTCATCTTATAAGATACCTCAAGTTGCCGTTGTTTCATAGAGCCTTACAGGGGCTCTGCACTAATAGTGGTGCACTCACCGGTGACTACAGTGGCCACAGCGGCTACTGTTACCACATCCTGATCCTGCATCAATCAAGGACATCCAAGGCATAGTCCAGCACACAACCGTGTGCATAACAAAACATGAAGATTATCCTGTAAGTGACTATTTTAATTTACTTCCAATGTGCCCATAGTGACTTCAAGATCTAGTGAAAATCAGTGTTTATTTTAATATGTTCCTACTTTTTTAAGATAATTAATTAAGTTAATTATTATACATAACATTCGTAAACATCGTATTCATCCTAAGACCACACGGTCGCGCAACCGTGTATTGAATTCCAACGACTCTTATCTCTATACTGGGAATTACGTTGAGCTCCCGGTTAGCAGTAAACATATAACGTTACGCCGTGTCTACTTAGTAGGTAGGCAGGGTAATAACTGCATTCTTTGTACTTGTCTGTTATTTTTCATTTCTATTTTATCATAAGTCTTAAATATTAATATTCAATATTCATAATGGCAACAAAGAAAAAGGAAGGCACTACTGAATCCGAAAATGTATCCGTAACGTTACCGTTAACCTTTCTACTTAAATTTATTAAACCCTACGATGGATCACGGGAACGGTTAAACGCTTTTATAAATAACTGCAACAATGCATATTCGTTGGCAGATGCTAATCAACAAGAATATATTTTTAAATACACACTGTGTCAGCTAGAAGGTAAAGCGGAAGCAGCATGTTCCATTAAAGAATTTGAAAATTGGAGTAGTCTAAAAGAATTCCTTAAAAACCAATTCGGTGAAAGGAAACATTACGCTCACCTCCTAACTGATTTACAGGATTGTAAACAAAGTAACAATGAGACAGTAATCCAATATGCATTACGTGTAGAAACATGTTTATCTCAATTATTAACCGAAGTACAAATTTCCAATACCAAGAAACAGGAATTGGCTGGCCGTCTGGCAGCCATGGAGGATTTAGCATTACACATATTTACTATAGGTTTACATCCGAGATTATCCATTATATTAAGGAGTAGAACTCCTACAAATTTAAATGATGCTATAAACTTAGCCGTTTCTGAGGAGAAAATCCAGCAAATTATTTACAAAACTACACCAATAAAATCAAAACAGACTGAATCGATTTATAAACAACAAAATAATGATAATTTCCGTAACTCAAGGCCATGGACGTTGGGTAATAAACGTCCTTCCATAACTTTTTGTCGATATTGTAAAAAGACCGGACATATGTTAGAAAACTGTCGCTTACGCGAACAAAATAATAAGAAATATGGGAACGGGCCACAACCCCAAACTCATGGTCAAACCGCATTTGAACACAAACCAAGATTCCCTTATAACAACAATCCACGCGTAAATCATATCGGAACATCAAACGATCCGGAACCACAAGAAAATAATGTAATCCAAGACGATGTCGAATATCAAAACGACGATTATTTAAACGAATAGGCGTCCCGTCTAAGTGTCGTGCGGGACGTTTACCACGTAAAACCGACACACTCAAATCCAAATATCCTGATGGTAAACACGATCATATGAAACATATTCCTAAAATTTTTAAAGAGAGAACCGTCGAATTAAATAATGTTTCAAAACCTACTAAACCAATCTCGATTCATAATTCTAAGTCCGAATTCAAAATCCGGGAAATTAAGAACGGTAAGTTAAAAACTAGTGATCCGATTGCAAACTCCGAATCTTCTACGGTTCACGAAATTAATATAAAGAACCGATTCTTACCCTGCGTAACCATCAAAACCTCGGTGTCTAGTAGACCCTTGTCGCTCCTCGTTGACACTGGAGCCGGCATATCTTTATTGAAAAAATCTTCCGTGGAAAAAATGCCACACTTATCAGAAAACAAGGTATTAGTCAAGGGGATAACCCCTCAGCAACCCATCAAAAGTATGGGCGATTTCCGGCTAGCCTTATTTCTCGAAAAAGATGAGCCTCTTGGCCATCGATTCCATATCCTTGACGGGATAAACATACCATATGATGGTATCATAGGCAATGACCTATTCGAACAGTATAAATGTAGGATCGACTACAGTACTAAATCCATTGATATAAATGGCTATGTTCTCCAATTACAGTTTAAAGAACCACAATATGTTATTCCTCCTCGATCGGAAGTAATAATAGAATGCTCAGTGACAAATCCAGAATTAAAAGAAGGCATTGTTGTTGATCAACATATCGCTGATTCACTCCTCGTCGCGAATTGTATCGTATCTGTAAAAAATAATAACCGTATAAATACTACTGTCCTTAATGTATCAGATGATCCTATTCCTATATCATCAAATTTACAGTTTACTCTTAATCCTATTAATTATAATGAATTTCGACAATTAAATAATACTCACCCATCTTGTAATGATAGGACCAAAGAAGTGCTTGACCAATTAAGAATGTCCCATTTAAACTCCGAAGAGTCCAACGCATTGTTCGAAATTTGTTCTGAGTTCTCAGACATATTCCATTTACCTAGCGATAAGTTGACAGCTACCGATGCTGTAAAACATGAAATAAATACTTCCTCTTCGCAACCTATTAATGTCAAATCATATAGATTCCCTGAAGTTCATAAACAAGAAGTTAATAATCAGATCAATAAAATGCTCGATCAACAAATAATTAAGCCCTCTAATTCCCCATGGTCATCCCCAATTTGGGTGGTTCCCAAAAAGGCGGACGCATCCGGAGAAAAGAAATGGCGGATAGTTATAGACTACCGCAAATTAAATGATATAACTATTGGAGAAACATACCCGATGCCTCAAATCAATGAGATACTAGACCAGCTAGGTCAGAGTAAATATTTTTCAACGCTGGATCTTGCATCGGGCTTCCATCAAATAAAAGTTTCGTCGACAGATGCAGCCAAAACCGCGTTCAGTGTTCCTCAAGGACACTTCGAATTCAATAGAATGCCCTTTGGGCTTAAGAATGCCCCGTCAACCTTTCAAAGGTTGATGAATACGGCTCTCTCAGGCTTACAAGGCGTACATTGTTTCGTCTATCTTGATGATATAGTTGTATATTCAGCAGATTTACCAGCACATATTGAAAAACTAACAAAAGTCTTTGTAAAACTCCGTAATTTCAACCTTAAACTCCAACCGGACAAGTGCGAGTTTTTACGTAAGGAGGTAGCATATCTCGGACACATCATAAGTGACCAAGGTGTGAAACCTAACCCAGAAAAGATAAGAGCAGTAAACGAATTCCCTGTACCAAAGTGTCCTAAAGAAGTAAAATCCTTCCTAGGTCTAGCGTCCTATTATAGAAGATTCATATCAAATTTCTCTAAAAGCGTAAAACCTTTAACATCTCTCTTAAAGAAAGATATTCCTTTTGTTTGGACTAATTCACAACAGTTAGCGTTTGAACAATTGAAAGAAAAACTAATTACCGCGCCAATTTTAGCGTATCCTGATTTTAGTAAACCGTTTGTGCTAACTTGTGATGCCTCAAACTTCGCCATATCAGCTATACTTTCTCAGGGTGAAATCGGCAAAGATAGGCCCATCGCTTATGCATCGCGAACATTAAACAAGGCTGAGTGTAATTATAGCGTCACTGAAAAAGAGTGTCTTGCCATAATTTTCGGCGCTAAAACATTCCGACCTTATCTATTCGGTCATCGTTTTACCATAGTGACTGATCATAAGCCGCTGAACTGGCTTTTCAACTGTAAAGACCCAGGTTCCAGGCTCGTTAGATGGCGCCTGAAACTAGAAGAGTATGATTACAGTATCCAATATAAGAAAGGTAAATTGAATTGTAACGCAGACGCACTGTCCCGAATTCCAATTAACAATACTGTTAACATAAATCCTGTCAACGAAGACACGGACACTGCTCCTGAAAACCAACAAGATGAATTACCTATAGTAGAAAACCCAAGTATAGACCCATTAGAATGTTTAAACGATGATGATTCCTATAAAAAATGTCTAAAAACTCTTAGTAATAAAGAATTTAAATCAAATGTAAATATTCACGAACATAGTAGTAGTATTTTAAATTGTAAAAATAAGATTGTTGTAATCCCAACATCCATCGACATGGATGAGTCAAATCACTTTATCGATGATATTTTAGGTAATGTAATCAATCGTAGTGATATAATTAATCAGGAAAGAACTCTACATTCTTACTTGAAATTCAACCATGGTAACAAAACTTATTACTTCCTATTCACAAAAGTCCATCACTTTGATAAGGCTGATTACGAAGACATTTATAAAAGTCTCAAATGTCTAAGAAACGACCTTATAATAAACTACCCGGAAGAAATTGATATTGCCATAACCGATTTTAAAAACCCATTTGATCACTATCAACCTATTAAAATTTGCAGCATACTCTTATATCTTTTTAACAACACAAAAATTTCTATTAATATTTATAAAAACAGTTTGATCTATCCCACACCGTCGGAAGTCATAAAAATATTAAAAGAAAACCATGACCTACCTATTGCTGGCCATTTAGGTTCAGTTCGAATGTTAAAACGTATTCAGGAAAGATTCTACTGGAAAAATATGAGAACCGATGTTGAACAATATGTTAAGAAATGCGGATTATGTCAAACGAATAAAGCTCTAAGGAAAACCAACCGAGCTCCTATGCAAATCACAAGCACTTCCACACAACCTTTTGAACGCATTTCCCTAGATATTGTTGGACCATTACCAGAATCTGGCAACACTAAACTCAAATACATACTCACTCTACAAGACGATCTAACTAAATTCTCAGCTGCTTATCCCATATCCAGCGCAACTGCCGAGGAAAGTTGTGAATGTCTTGTCCACTTTATTTCGCTCTTCGGAATCCCAAAGTTTATTTTAACTGACCAAGGCACTAATTTTACAGCCGACTTGTTCAAACAAACCTGCAGTTTCTTCAAAATAAAACAATTGTGGTCAACTCCTTATCACCCCCAGACTCAGGGTGCTTTGGAAAGGAGCCACTCAACTCTAAAAGAGTATTTAAAATCCTTTGTCGATGAAAATCAAACTAATTGGCCCCGTTATGTGTATACAGCAATGTATTCATATAACACGAGTACCCATACTACAACCAATTTCACTCCCTATGAGTTAGTATATGGTCATAAACCATTCATTCCTAACTCGGTGTATGAAAACGCCCCTGACGTCACGTATCACGATTATATTCGTATTCTACAACACAGATTAAATTATTCACGACAGAAGGCTATTGAGAACATTTTAAAAAGTAAAGGTATCTCGAAACAATATTATGACCAAAAAACCAAAAACAAAAAATACAAAGTAGGTGACTTTGTATTTATTAAAAACCATTTAAGGTTAAGAAAAGCCTTATCCCCGGTTTGGAAAGGACCATACCGTGTCGTGAAAATTCACGGTAACAACACACTCTCCGTCGTAATTAACAGGCGACACTTTCGTCATCACTATGATGAAATCAAATTAGCAGTAACCACGTAGTATTTAAGTCAAATTAATATTAATATTTTTATTTTGTAACCATGACTTCAGAAGCCTTGTATTTAGTCTTTTCGGAAATACTATAAGAAAGTTAAAGACTATAATTCTATATCGCACTTATTACCCTTACTATCAAAAAGATCCGCATGGATATCCGGCGTCGGTACCATTTTTAAACATGTCATTGGCACTTTGGATGAAAACGATGGACTTAGATATGATAACGCTATTCAAACTCTAAATAGTAATAATAAGAAATTAGTTAACTTACTTAAACAAAACACTTTAATTGCCAGTATCGCGTTAAAGAATTTCAACGAAACCATATCTACTATAAATTTAAATGAAGCACGTTTGAATAACGCTGTCGAAAATCTGAGTACTAATTTGAAAAATATGAGTATAGCATCTAATAAACTGATTATTGTGTCAAATCTCAATCAATTGTGTAACAGTTTGTCTTCCGCATTGTTAACTCTGTCATTTAAAATAGAAGATTTGCAAAATGCAATTATGTTCACTAAAAGCCATGTTCTTCACCCATCTGTACTTACACCTAAGGAATTGTATTATGAATTAGTAAATAATATTAGATATTTACCCAGATCACTGGAACTTCCTGTAAACTTAGATTTAGAAAATATTCATGTAATTATAGATATAAGTGAAATGAGTACTCACTATGCAAACAAACAAATAATATTTGCTTGCAAAATCCCACTGGTAACGCATAAAATGTATGATGTATATAAAACCATTCCTATACCAGTACCACACAATATTAACAAACCAGACTCATATTCGCTGATTGTACCTACTTCCAACTATGTAAGTATTAGTAAAGATAAGTTTTATTATTGTAATATGGATAGCTTAGAAATATGTAAAGTGATTCCAAATAGTATCTATATATGTAAAACTCAAACAGAATATCCTGTGAATACTAACCCAAGTTGTGAAACTGAATTAATGTTAAAAGTGGTAGACTCTTTACCGGATCAATGCACCCCTAAATTTATTAACGGTGACATCGACATATGGCACAGGCTTAATAACAACCAGTTTCTGTATGTCCAATCAAAAGTATCCAAGTTGATAGTCGATTGTAATTCTAATA
Organism: Antheraea pernyi; assembly: GCA_015888305.1. NCBI lineage: Eukaryota > Metazoa > Arthropoda > Insecta > Lepidoptera > Saturniidae > Antheraea > Antheraea pernyi. The sequence goes on from MU158702.1 coordinate 1,028,961, forward strand.
CAACCGAATTAAAAATATCAGGTACAGGTTTATTAAACCTACCTCTTAAATGTACGGCCACATGCCGAAATACAGAATTATTTGGGAAAATAAATACTAAGATTAATGTAACCCCTGTAAGATCCGATTTTAATATTATTACTGATACTTGTTGTAATATTCAGAGACTTAATTTAAATAACATACCACATGTGAAAATTGTTGAAACCAATTTGGATAATTTAAAAGATTTAGATGTTGTTAACAATCAAATTTTATCATCAATAGATAACTTATTAGAAGATCCAAATTTTGTTTTAGAATATAACTCAACTTATCCAATTTTAACCTACTGTATAATTTTATCGATTATAATCATAATTTTAAGTTTACTGTATAAGAAATTTTGTAAAACTGTAATTTCCTTCCATACCTCCCAAGACACAGTTCCTGATCCTGATGTTGAGGAGAGAATAGAAATGTCTGTTCCTCGTTTAAGATCATCCTCTTAAAACTTTGCGTCTTACTGCGAAAGTTTTATTTTACGCGGGGGGCTGTTATACCCGAACCTTGTACCCTAATATGCTGACCTTTCTCTAACACCACAGAACTATATCCCTTCCTAACTAGCACCTTTCCCAGTACCTAACGTCAGCACTTTCCGAGTCCTCTCACGGTCCTCGATACCACCCGGCAGTTCATTCCCAGACTCGGTCCATAACACTCATAATCCTCATAATTATTATTCAGTGTTAAATAATAAGTATTAATAATTAAGTGAACAAATCTTTGTCAAATAATAAATATATTATGTCAAGTGAATAAATCTTTTTTTAAAAAGGGATTTTTAGAATCCCGTATAACAGTACGTCGCGTGCGGCGCGTTCATCGTCCAAGAACAACGCTCGCGCGCCACTCGGGACACTCGCGTATTAATGCATACTAGTGGGTGCCCAGTGGTCGACATTCGACCATAGTTCATTGATTTTTTAACGCTTGAACTTTATTAGGGTTCTTTTGTCAACTTACTTCTATAATCAAAGGTTTTCATCATGGCTACTCAGTTATATGCCTTTTTTTAAATTATATAAACATGAAAAAAATCGATGTCTAAATGAAATAATAATTATAATTTTGAAACAAAAAACAAGCGGTTACATAAGGTGGTGAAACTCTCAAATTTTAAGTAAATATAACTTTACGAAAATAACTCACTCAAGTTATGATACAATTCTCAATTAATTTTACACGACACCATGAGTGGTGGCATTTCTGAGTAAAGTATTTTTTGGCTATTTTATTTAATCACATTTAAAGTGAGTTCACCATAAAAATCTTAAAATATTGATATTGACTTTGGTAATATTGCTTTACTCTTATGACAACATGAAGCAAAATGGAAGCAGTCCTGTCACCTAAACAATTTGACATTCAATAACACCAAAGAGAATAATAATGATTTCAGTGGTTCCATAAATTATGTATCAATTAATTTTTAATGTATGTTATGAATTTACATATTTATATTATTATACAATTAACCTACAATTTGACCAGTTGATTTCAAAGGGATTGCAACGTCAGTCATGTTAAAAATATAATTGGAGCGTAAGAGTAAAATGACGGTTGACTTTGTCAAAATTTACATGTGTGTATATGTTGTGTAAAACTCAAGCAGTAGTGTGAGTAATGTATATTTTAATTAATTTAATATACTTGTAATGCATTTTATATTAAAAACATAGTCTTCTGAACTTCTCATGCATATAAACTTTAACTATGCCAAATTTCACGTTTATCCGTTCGTGCATATCTCTCAAAAAGGGATACAAAGTTTTGGCTTTATTAATATATATGATATTTGGAACGAACGCCGGGAGCGACGCCACGCTCGACGCTCGATTCGATTGTAGCGTCCACTCTGGTCGTACACTATCACCTTTATGCACAAATAACTAGTCTTTTAACATCAAGTTATCGACATTAATTTTTAGAATTTACTAATGTTATTTTAAACTATAAAGACCAATATATTATCGTACGCGTAACTCACTAGAATGATATTTGTGACAAAGGTATTTCAAGAGCTTTATTTAAAAACAGGTAGTTAAATCATGAATACATAAAAAGAATAATTGAAGAGTTAATTATCTCATATCAATTTTAAATACAATATAATTTCAAAATTATTTTTGTAAATACAAAACGTCAATAGATTATTCCAGATTCACAGTAACACTTCTTACCCTTATCTCACATAAGTAGGGTAGGTACAACATGTTTGTCATGTTGTGGTATATGATTTGGCTAAATTTTTACGATCGGCCGCCTGCCTGATATCGACCCTCCTTGGGATTATTTTGTTGTACTACTGTATTTATGATTATTATTATATAGTTAAGAAGTCTGTTGGCATCTTTTAGCCCTATATTTTTCTGTAGGCTTTAGCTTGCACAGTAACACTATATTATATATTAAAATGGACAAATTATTGACAAAGCATTTTTTTTGGCTTGTTCTTTTTTTTAATATTTACATAATGATTATTCTCAGCTGAATAAACCGTAATTTTATTATAATCACTTATTAACTATATTTCACATATTAAGCTCAACAAACAGTATTAATTGTATACACATTAACAAATTTAGTGCCTCACAACATTATATTGGACTATTATTTATTATATTACATATTGAAACATTTATTATTACAATCTAATCTTTATTGTTAACACTCTGACTGCCACGTTGGTCATAGTTGCGCGGAGCGCCTAGACCTTTCCACAACGGTAAAAAGCTTCGATTGTTATTATTGATCGAAGGTAAAAAGTAAAAACGGATCCGTGGCATCCCAGAAGAAACATGTCATTACGGCGCGGCAGTCAAAGGGTTAATGTAAAGCCGAACTTTGTTTAAATAAAACTATCTAATACAATTTGCTAAGAAAACAAATAATTTCGAAAATTCGAATTTTAAATTAGAGCAATAAAATAAATAAATTGTGTTCTTCTTCTTGACTAATATATTCTACCATAATCATTAACTTAATGCATTCTTTCATCTCGTAATAAGGTTAACACACGAAGTATGCATAGCTGTCGCCATTTTGTTATTATGATATTTCTTCAGAAAATTCATTATTTATATGTACACATGATAAAAAGAAAATGTGTGTTAAGTCGATTAATTTGGTTTTTAATGATACTTAATTTTCTTGACAATTTTTTGACCTCGTATCGAAACATAACCTAACTTCACTTTGTAAAACTTGCACTAAAATTTACACTCTTTTATAATCCCATAGGAAGGTAACAATAATACATTCGAAGTTAGATCGAAAACTTTTTTAGAGACACTTTGATTGTTTATAAATGGAAGTTTACAACAAAATAATGATTAATACCAATCGAACCTTTTTCTTATGAGGACATACTTAAGTTTCAGTACCACATAATGTCAGATATAAAATAATTTAAATTTTCAAACATTTGGGTAAAATTAAATCACACTTTAATTATATTCATACATAATATTTCTAAAGAATATTTAACCGTTACTCGCATAAGAGTTTAATATAGCTGCTTTCAAATATACTGACTATGAAAATTTGTCGACCCAACGCTTTATTTTAAGCAACACCATGAAACAACAACCAGACAGCAATTGATTATTTAAAGTACTTGATTAATTAAATTATATCGTTTTTTTTTTCAAACTAACTACGCTATTAGCCTGACTGGCGTTTACAACTACACCCGACTCAAGAATTATGTAGTTATTTTAACTGTCTACGCTATAGACCTGACTGGCTTTTATCACTTTATATAACGTACTCTGTGTTTATAACCAGGCTATTTTCACTCCTCAGAATCGGATTTGTATGGAAAAGGCTCGTCTAGTATTTTTTTGGCAAGTTTGATAACAAAATATGGTGGACGTCAATTATTTTTGACATTTCAAACTGACAACTTTCAAATATTTATTTTCATTCACTTTGTTTACGTATATGTTACGAGAGTGTGCTCCCTTAAATTTTCTTGCCTTCTACAAACAATTTTATCTATCTCCGGATCTACTTATAAACATTTACTCCTGCATATACATACTTGGATTTAGATTTGCCTTACCATGAATATATTCATTACAAAGAAAAATGACCAAAAACTTGTATGCGATTTACGCAGTACCGCCGCATACATACATAGCTATAAATGTACATTTATAACCAACAGATATTAGTTCGAAACTAGTATTATAGAGGCGCTGATTGGAAAGACCGAGTGCGACCTCTATTTATATAACGTACTCTGTGTTTATAACTTCACCGGGATACTAGAATTATGTCGCATGTTATTTAAAGACAGCAATCACATGAAAGCGCAAGCTATCTTTACTGTGACGCCATCTATTAACGGTGGACGTAAACATTATTAGTGGACGATTAAATGTAATAAATTCAGCTTTGTCTCGAATATGGACCATTACTTATTCTCACAGATATTAAGGTATCAATTTAAATCAATTTGAAACGAAAATTTAACAAAAACTTTATAGTGTTTTCCAAGATGTAAAATATGCCTATTATAATTTTTCGAGCGCAACACAAAATGGCGGACAATCCTACTCTTGTAAGAAATTTAAAGTTTCCTTTTTTTTAAATCATTAAAACAAATTTCAGCTTTACCAACAATGATTATATTAAACAGATATATCTGATACAATTACGTACATACAAGTACTATATATTTATATTATGTATCACACATTTATTAGCCTCGGTGAGTCTAACGACGACATTTACTGAGAATTCTCATTCAAGATATCTCTCATAAAGCAAACATAATATATTCTCAGTTGCTAAAGATCAAACATAGCTCGAGTGGTTTATAACATAAATATATAAATGTTGAAACGATAAAATTATACATTTTTTATGGCTTCATAAAACATATGCTGATTCGTTTGAAAATAATTACAGATTAAATATCACAAAGGATTTAAGTTAAAAGAGGTTTTATTTATTCTATTAACTAATATACAAAATGTTTATGATACTTTTAAAAACAGAATATTTATAATATTGTTCCAATCTATTTATAAAATAACCTTTCATGTTTTGTGAACCAGATTTTTTAAAGATCTTAATTACACCTACAAAGGAATTTGAGCAAAAAATATAACTTGATTTAAACTTTAAAAATAGAACGATTTATTGAAAAAATGTTATAATTGACATACTTCTTTGAACGATGAATTAAAACAATCTTGACAACACATGGTATTATTGGAACTGTTCGAATAATTTCAAATGTATTTTAATGACTTAACACATAGTTCTCCTTAACCTTTTTGGCCGCTCTGAACATAACGTTAAACTCGAGCTTGTCAATAATACAGTCAAGAGTTAAATACAAAATACTGTGTAAACTCTTCATAACGTTCATCATAACGAAAAACCTTTTATAACGTAGAAATTAGTTGAATTTGATTGGTTTACCACAAACCCATTTATTTGTTCTCTTCCCTGCGTATACCGAAAACTCTTTATAATGAAAAAAAAGCTGCGGCCATTGAAATTCGTTATGTACGGTGTTATTATAAAATAGTTAAATACGTATTGAATATTTGCTTTAAAACAGGTTTCGAATTAAATGCACCGCGCTAGCCCGAGGCAAGTTCGCGTTATCCTTTTTCGCAAGTCCAACCTAACGTACCATGTTATTATAGAATATTATGTACTGTAATATTATGTATATTATGTACTATGTTATACTTATAATATAGCACGTATTTATACTTAGGTATATTTGTGACCTGAGCATCTATATTCAGAGTGATCAGAAAGATTTACGATGACTTTAATATTCATCGTTTAAAAAAATACTAACTTCAATAGATTCAATTATTCGACTCTATTCTTCTACGAATAGTTCATAACTTCGAATATACTCACATTCTTTGTTGTCTTTGTTTTTTTTACTGAAGTACATTTGTATTTTGAATTACATAACAAATACTAGACTAGAACCTGAAGCTATAGTATTTTAAATAATAACCAAAATATTATTATTACATTAACAGCAAACAGCAATTTCGTATTTGCTAAATCGATTGACAAACATTAGCGTTTAAAATAAGTTTTTTTAAAATATTATATAAATACAGGAATATAATAATATAACTTAAACACTTGTAAATACACGTTTGGACTCACCGATAGCCTTGTTAAAGTCTACGTATGCAATATTCATCGATGCGATCGTGAAATCGCCACTGTGAATGGTGCAGCATGGCGCTGTGACATCAGCAGCATGACGCTGTAACATCAGCAGCATGACGCTGTGACGACAGCAGTATGACGCTGTAACGACAGCAACATGACGCTGTGACGACAGCAACATGACGCTGTGACGACAGCAGCATGACGCTGTGACGTCCGTGCAGACTGTCACGTTCAGTGCAACCGCGCGTACCTGTAATTACAAGTTATTATTACAACAACTAATAATGTTATGTATTATTTCTACGCAATAGATAAATGATTAAAAACGTTATTACGATAAAAAAAGGAATGTAAATTTAAGCGCCATGTCAAGAGTGTTTTGTTTGTTTTGTCTTGAGGCTATTTTATATCCAATATATGAACGATGGTGACGTCTGGAATCGACACCACTCTCTATGCATCCACTAAAAACGATTGTAATATATATTTTTAATATATCTATAGTAATATTATAAAGTTGAACGGTTTGTTGCTTGAATGCACTAATCTCAGGAACTACGGGTCCGATTTGAAAAATTCTATCAGTGTTAGATAGCTCATTTATCGATGAAGGCTTATAGGCTATATATCGTCACGCTGAGACCCAATGACGAATGTGTTAAAATAGTTTTTTTTTTCATTTTCAGACTAATCGCTGCTTGTCAGCCCAAAGTAACTATTCCACGCGAACGAAGTCGCGGGAACAGCCAGTGTATATATAAAAAGATAAGCCCGATCACGTTTTTTGCCGGGTCTTCTCGATGACTGGGTTGTTTGTCCGAAGCGGTGGTAGTTTTGACGTTCGTAAACGAATTCTTAGGGCCTAAATTGCATAAAGTATTTTGATTTTGGGCATCACTCCTTTGATGATAATCTGTTGTCTAACAACTGCCCGCGTCTTCGTCTATGTTTGTATCTTTATAATGGATGATATTTGCTCCAAACCTTTTTTTTCTATAATATAAATGATTTCTTATAACACAAACTATCTGCCAATGAAAATTCCGTCAAAATCAGTACAACCGTTTCAGCTAGAACAAACAGATAGATATATTTAAAAATGGTTTTTTTTATATAGGAAGCAACATTAGAGGAGTCACAAGTGCGTTGCCATCCAGTGTTTGGAGGGAGGGGAGGTAGGAAAAGAGGAAGGAGAGGAGAGGTGGGTCTCTGACGCTCTCACTGACCGATCGAAACGCAACAATGCAAGCACTGTCACTTCACGTCGGTTTTCTGTGGGTCGGGTGGTACCACCCCGGGCGAACCGACCCATTCATGCTGAAACCAGTAATAGCTTCAGCGTGGCTCTACCACCTACAAGATTTACAAGTTTGTTTGACCTCAATCGATAGTCACAAAATATTGTATACACGTTGTCAGAAGTATAGAGAAGTACATAGCACATTTCATACAGAAATAAATACTGTTCGCGAAGAATAGGTCAAATCTAAAATAACGCGAGTAAAGCTGAGGGCAAAAGCTAGCATTTATATAAATGCAAATATTTTGTAAGTAATAAAATAAACATAGTTGGGAGGCGATGACGTCAGCGACAGCAATAAAACCAGTCTAAAAGAAGACTGCGGTATATGTTATGGATGTATATTCAATTCTAAGTTGACTGAGGCAATCGCACAAATTATAGTTTAAGACTTTTATAACATTATGTAACCACTAATTAAATATTGTATCACTAACATGGTCACGTTATTCTTTCAAAACTCAATAGTCGTGCGGAGTGGTTTACTCTCATTTCATTTTTTTAAATTTTATATTACAGTCCATGCAGTTAATTCCTTACGAAGTACTTACTCCTGCTACGTAACGCGCCGACCTCGTAACTAACTGTAATATCTCTTAATAAATGGGCTACGAAAATGTTAAAAACATATCTAAATCTCATTGGTAGCTCCAGAGATTATCGCGTTCAATATAAAAACAATACGAACAATCAAATGTCATTTTTTTTAATTACAAATGATTTTGGTTGGAAAAAAGTTTCACCCTGAAATCTGACACCATAGAGGTTTAATTTTGACTCATAGTGGTCAGTGCGTTGAAACGATTTTTTTTTTCGAACTGACTACGCTCTTGATTCACCAAGGTCTTTCGTTGTAAAGACAATTTAATATTTAAACCCGGATTATTAGTAAAGTGCTAGGAGCCGACGTTTAACCAAACTTAGAACCAATCCAAATAGAACGCGCATTAAGGCGTACTGGCGTGGCGAACTAGCGTTGTGTTAGAAGGCCGCGTTGTGTTATACCATTCAAGTTGAAACGCGTCAAACAGAGTTTTTCTTACATCACTGCGACAACATTACACATATCACCTCCACACACGTGCACGCATACACGCTTACACATGTAAGTGGAAGGGTTTTATTTTTTCCCTTATCAAACTGAAATAGTTTAGAAAATTATCCGATACGAAATATATATAAGAGTTGTTGATGTATGTATGCCTGGTACACATATATGTTTCAACAACTCATATATGTATGAATAGATAGTTTAGCTTAGCTCAGATAGGTCGCGAATTGCATGTATCAGGCAATAGCCCAAGCCGAGGTGTGCCGTGCACCCTTGAGCTAGTTGTCAAATAAAATCGGCTGAGTGCCTTAAGCTATCGCCTTAGTAGTCTGGTGAAGCTGTTAAAAGGACTGTGTACTAGGACAAAAGCATAGTCAGTTCGAAATAAAAAAAACAGAGCGTGCGCGCTTCTTTAACGGCGCGCATTGTTGAATACGTGTTGAACAGTACAACACAACGCGACGTTCTAACGCAGCGCTAGTACGCAACGCCAGTACGCCTCGATGAGCGTATAAAACGCTTTCCGTTTGGCGAATCCTTTACATAAATAGTCACATTTATGCGGGGTGGTAAGGTTCTAAAGCCTGACTGGCTCGCAACCATCATGTATATGGCGAAAAAGCCCGTCATAGTGATTCGCTTCTGTGGGTTGCGTTTCGGGATCAGCCTGTGCATATCCAGCTTTTCGCAATTACCGGCATGACAGCGGCGACCGGCGATGGATAGTGTGTCACTCGGTGGTCGTCATTGTTTTTGGATTGTACTGTGCTTACCATCAGGCACAGTACAGTCACTTTGCCGTGCTCTAAAGCTAAAATATTACGTTACAAAATTACTAAATAAAAATTATAAATTACAAAATTAATAATAAAACAATCCTGTACGTAGATTTTTAACACAAATAAATATAAAGATAAACATTACCTGCGCTGCTTCGGCCGCTACAATTGAAAGAGGTCATCGTGCGCCCTCTCGAGCCGTCTAAGGGAGGAGTCGACGCGCCGGCCCTGCGTCAGCATCACCGGCGGCGGAGGCAACGGCGGCGGTATCACCTCGTTGTACGACGTAGAAGCGCCCATCGATGCAGACTGCCTGAGTCGCGCAGTCGGCCTATGACGCACGTAACCATCGTCTAGGTCTTTCACAAATCTGAAAAAGAGATATATGTTGTTGATACACCACTACTTTCTTTTATCAAAAAAATGTCCTGTCAATATTTTGCCAATTACGCTATAGTTTCCAATTACGAATAAATATTCTTTGTTATTATTATTTATTGCTAGCTCTAACAACTCAATATGAAACTTCGGAGTTTTTGGTGAGATTTTTATATTTTATTCATTATCTTGTGTTATTTAACTCCATATTTTGTAATATTTGTGGCCTTTTACGGAATATAGTTCGGTTATTGTACATAACTATAGTGGATGGAAAATAATACGTCGGAAAAAAAACTGAGGTGCCGCAAAAACTCCCTGGAAAATCAATGATAAACTATAAAATTAAACAATATTAGCACACGAGCTGGTGCATCTTACAGCTCAGGAGCACCTACACATAACTGACCTCATGTACATATTTATTTATTTACATTATTAACTTTAATAACACTATAACAAAGAACTCTTCTGAGGGGAATGTATGAGTGTAATCACACTACCAAACAGAGAAATCGACAATTCTATTATTTTCCCTCACACAACAATTTTTCTCAGGTTCGGATTACCTCACAATATTTCTTTTCAGCGTCAGTCCTATCGACTACCAAATTAGTAAATGCAAGTGAATCCCGAAAAAATCATTAACGCACGTCGAACTTCGAAGATGTGAATATCGAATCGACATTCCTTCAGTCGAACCACTCCTCCATTACTAAAAATTTCTGAGATAATTACTGCATTACCATCTTAAAGGTTGAATTTCCAAAAATCCTGTGTTCACGGCCCTGACGCTCGAAGTTCGGACTGTGCGTTCGTATGTCAGTAAGTCGGTTGTTCTTTTATATAATATACATAACAGGAGCATCAAGCGGGAATGCAATTTGAATTATAGCAAATGATAATCGCAACCCAAGGTCATCCAAAGTCAACCAAGACTTCAGTGTAATCCGAGGTCATCGACTGATAGGCTATTTAGTCACAAACTCATTTCTTTACAGTACATAGTAATACACTATACTGATTCTTCAGTGATTATTGAACATCAAAGGCTTTTAAAATGATATACCGTGCATTTGCTATATTAATTTACACACGCGATATATTTACTTAGGGAGCACTAAAATTTTCCCGAACTGGCCACTTTTGTTAAGAATATTTAAAATTAGTTACAACATTTGAAAATGGAACTCTTTGGTCTTAAAGTCCAGTTACTTCAGAATTACCATTATTATATGGATTAATTCCTTCGTTTGTCCTTGGACGAATATTATTACTACTTAAAGTCCAGTGTGTTTTATCTATTTGTCATTTATATTTACATTCTGGCGCCATTTTAAATATTAGTTGTCTGAGTTACCATGGATTTAACTCGTGAAAATTTTCGTAATACTATCTACTACGATTTTAACTGTTATTCGATGAAGATTCCAGCAGAGTGTCGCAGGCATCCAAACTGCTTCGGTGAATGGAAGTGCATGCTAGTCGACGGAGCAGGTTTGCATAATTTGAAGGTGGTCGTTTTAATATCAGTGACAATTTGTATGATGGTGGTCCATCTACCGCTATGAATAACGAAAACATCGATGTTGTACGTCGTATGATCGAAGCAGACGAGAATGTGACCTACTTTGGAATTCGGACATGCTTTGTCATAGGCATGAGCCAGATATAATCAATCATACAAAAACATTTGGGTGGGATAAAACTATATTTCAGATGGAGCCCTTACAATTTAACCGAGGCTCAAAAGACGGACGATATCACTTGGTGCAAAACCATGTTTACCCGATTGAAAGAAGGGACGTCAAATTTCGTATGATAGCTGATAGGTGAGGAAACATGGATTTTCAGCTAGGATCCCAAAAGCAATCCACTGTTTGGCTATTTCCATGTGAGCCAAAACCAACTAAAGTGACGAGTGTGCGGTCTATTGATTGTTACTTTTATTAATAAAACTGGAAATGTGGTCCCTGTCGCTTTGGACGATCATCGTACAAAAAATAAAAGCTTTTGGTACACGATCATTTGTTTATGGAAAGATATCGAGGAACTCAGCAAAATAACCAAAAACACCGTATCATCTTGCACTACGACAATACTAGGGGACTATAAAAATGCTACTTCTTACACGGCCAGACAAAATAACTGATTATTGAAAGGAAAAAAGAAACGTAGATATTGTAGGTCATTCTGCATACAGTCTTGGCCTGGCAACATGAAACTTCTTCCAGTTTTCAAAAAACCAAAAATGTTTCACATAGTCAACGATTTTCAACACCAGAAGAAGCTGTTGATCAGTATAAAAAGCATATTTACGAGGTCACGACGGAGGGTTGGCACATATGTATTGAAAATTGCTTTATTTGTATGAAAAAGTGCATGAAAGTTAAGGGGTTATATTTTGAGACGCATTTTTTTACCAGTTTTATTATTTTAATCTTATTCATTCTAGAAACATTTAGTACACCCAACATATTAAACGAATAATAATTATACGGCATTTTTTCAATGTCTTTATAATCTACTATTTCTCTAACAGAATAATTATAAACACACATTTTCTTTAAGACAGTGATATTGAAAAATGTATCATTTAATTCAAAGTCGAGATACTTGAAGTCTACGAAAACAAACCTATGAATAATCTCTATGCATATATTAAAACTACCCTTGAACTATTTCTATCGGTAGTATCCTCATACAGCGAAGCAACACGTTATCATATATATTTATCCCAGAAAAATATCCGTTCTAATTTACATTATCATAAAAGCAAGCAAAGTCGTGTCAATGATTTTTATCGTTATCGGCAGAAAAAAGGTCATTGGCACGTCGTCATCTCGTTCACTACAAAGAATTGGCACGTACTAGAAGCACTATGAAACAAATTTTAAAAATGGCACGGAGAATGATTCTCTTTAGATAAATAAAATAGTAAAAAAATAATGATATTCTCCATTTTTTTTAATCTAAAGCGAATTTAAAACTGAAACTGAATAAAACAAACAGTCCTCGTCAATCTTTTTGACCGCTATGAAAATAGCCGCAAGTTCGGGCTTCCGCAACTTATAGTCAAGAGTTTAATACAAAACAAAGTTAAAATATTATTATAGGAATCTAAAATTGGCATTTATTTATCCTTAAGTTGCTTCGATGTTATACATATTTATACTAAAATTTATGTTCTGGGCAACTTTATTTAGAGCGGTCAAAAAATTTGTCTAAGACTGTACCAGCGCAACAATATAGTGTCAACAATTATTTTAAAGTAGCGGGCCCGGAGGACGATGTCGCGCCCTGATAATAAAAAAATCTTTCACCAAGTATACATTACAACTTTCCTCATGAATCATTTTAACCACTGGTGAAAACGGTTTAGTAGTTTTTGAGTTTATCGCGAACAGACAGACAGACGCAGTAGGCGACTTTTTTTAATACTATGTAATGATAATGTACATTATTACTTCGTGAATTATTTTATGTGAGAGAGAGTTTATGTGGTGGTAGAGCCACGCTGAAATTATTATTGGTTTCAGCATGAATGGGTCGGCTCGCCCGGTGTAGTACCACCCTCTCATAGAAAACCAACGTGAAGTAACAGTGCTTGCATTGTTGCGTTTCGTTCGGTCAGTGAGAGTGCCGGAGACCCACCTCCCCTCCCCTCTCCTCTCCCTTTCCCTCCCCTAACCCTTCCCTCCAAAAGATGGCAACGCACTTGCGACTCCGCTGGTGTTGTTAGTGTCCATGGACGGTGGTGATCACTTAACAGCAGGTGACCTACCTGTTCGTTTGCCACCTATGACATAAAAAAAAATATTTCGAAATAGGCTTTTTTTTTTCGATTTAAATATAATAGCTAGCTTTGTCCACGGCTCCGTACAAATTTTCCATTACTTCTAGCTAATATAATTAATCGCAATTAATATCCTAACTACTATTATAAATGCGAATGTGAGTTTGTGTATTTATTTATGACGCTTACAGTCCTTAACTGCTCAACCGATCGCCTTAAAATTTTGCGTACACGTTTTCAGGAGTACAGTACACGGCATAGAGTACCAAAATGTACTGTTCCCGAAGGATAAATATAATCTCTATTAACGCAAACGATGCTACGGACAAAACTAGTGTATTTATAAATAATTAAGTTACAGCAGAATAACTGTAAATATTATATATTCTCTTTCAAATAATTACACTTAACAATACGTACGGAGGCAGATTAAACCGTATGAAAATCGATGTACTACTGCGTCATCTAGTTACATACTATAGCAACGTGGAAAAACGCGGAAATATTATCCGTTTAAATATTTGTGTAGACATTTTTATATACATAATGGCTGCGATGATTGACAAATACGCGTTGGTCAATTAGCTATAAGTAAGCTATAATAAATAAGTACTGTTTGCTATACGATACAGTGTCCGATGAGTAAGCCAGTATAAAACATTAAAATGGAAAGGGAGACTTATACATTTATATTCTTATATCGACCTTGATTTATATTCTTAGACACGGCACGCAAGTCTAGAAACACGGTACCATTACGAATCCGTTCTTTATTGAAGACTAGTCACCGCGAAAACATCGTCCATGTTGAATTAATATATTATATAAAACTTAATATCTATTATCTTCTTCTTCTATCTATACATATAATAAAAATATAAATCTAACATGTCTGTACTGTCTCGGAATAAGTAATACATTTCAATCATTTTTAGAAATGTCTGCCTGTCTGTTTGTATGAACACGCATCACTACTAAAGCCCTGGGTTCACAATAAAACCATATCAAATTATTACCATTATCAAAACCATAAAGCATATCCTCGGGAGTATCTTAGTTTTTGTTTCATTAAAATCGGTCCACTCTATCAAAAGATACTGTAGTTTTAGTGACGACGCGGCGTAATTACGAGTGAAAAGAAGATAAGTAAATGGACTTAATATATTCAGATGACTTCATTAATCATTGTTCTTTATATTAGATTTCACGCGGACTATGTCGCGATTACAGCTAGTACTTAAATAAAATGATAGAGATCTGCCGATGCGAGTGTATCACTCAAAAACAACCTGATAGATTTTTTTTTAATTTTACTTTTCAACACTTGATTCTTATCTGAAATACCACGATATCTTCATTTAGTATAAAGTTATTAAAGATAGCCTCTGCCCGCGACTTCGTTCGCGTGGAATAGTTACTTTGAGCTAACGTTAACTCACAGCGGAAGCTCTCAAGAGGAAAAAATACCCCGATTTGAAAACATTCTTCATCGGTGTTCCGCTCCTATTTGTCTTAGCGTGATGATGTATAGCCTATAACCTTCCCCGATAAATGAGCTATACAACACTGAAAGGATTTTTCAAATCGGACCAGTAGTTCCTGAGATTACCCCCTACAACGTCACAAATTCACAAAATATACCTCTTTATAATATTAGTATAGAAAAAAAAACTATTTTTAAGCACTACCCGTTCATAGATGTGTGTTTCCTCGCCGTGGAGAAATGAGGCGGTGTGCTTCCTTTGCACATAAAATAGATTTTTAGGATAATAATCAACGCTACCCGGAAGCTACGCGGAATCAGCTACTCAGTAAATAAAATATCACCACTCAAGGCGAATTCTTAAAATCCAATCAGCGGTTCCGTGGGAATGCAGTGCTACGGACAGTTACAGAAAGTTTGCAATTTTTTAGGGGTAAGACGCCACGCCTCGTATGTCAATGTCACCCAAAGATACCATGTAAAGGAACTCAAGCAAGCTGCTTTATGGCAGAGTACCTCAACAACGCTCTCACTATGATACAAGCTCACCCACTCTTACAGACCTAATATTACTAAATATTATAAAACAAATATCCTCTGCCACGTCTGTCTGTCTGTTCGCGATAAGCTCAAAAACTGTTGAACAGATTTTCATGGGGTTTTTTGCACCAGTAGATAAAGTGATTCATAAGAAAGGTTTAGGTATATAATTTATCAAGGCTTTTTTATTATTAATATCCGCCGCACCCGATAGTTACAGATAAGAAAGAGCATACACTATAAAATATTTTTTAACATCATACTCATATACCAATAACATCCTAACCCTAACTAATATTACAAATGCGTAAGTGAGTTTGTTTGTTTATAACGCTTTTACGCCTTAACTTTTCAGCAGATCATGAAATTTCGCATAAATATTGTCAGGGATATAGAAAACAACATGAGGTTCATCCAGGGAAATAACACTATTCCCGAGAATTAGGTCAACTTTACATTAACAAGAGCGAAAGCTAGCGAGCAAATAATTACAAATTATAATCATTCTAATAATACATTTTCGGTAAAAATATATCTAGCGATTAAAAATCTGTAGTAACAAAATCTAATCGATAGATAAAATCTAAATTATATTAATAAAGTTAGATAAACCCAAATCAAACAGTACAAGCTAATAATCAATATATATGTATCCCACAGCTACAGACAGCCTTATGCAATAATGTTGGAGATGATATGAAACTTGTTTCGGTGGACAAGAATTCCAATGTAATGTATACCGAACGTGTAGCAATATAATCTACTATGCGTATCTTTTCTCTTGGCCGATACAAAACAAACAACAAACCTTGTTTATTTACCAGATAGAAGAGAAACTTGGGGTGTATAATGTAGATATATCAATTTCTTAGCTAGACATATATAAGCCTGATTGTGATTAAATGACTAGTTTTTTCGGACCCGAAGCAATATTTTCTTGGAAATATTTAACAAAGTTTACCTGAAAATTTGAGCCGTTAATGCTAACTGTAAGTACTCAAAGCGTGAAAAGATTTCCCATAATAAACATATAAACTTTGATTTTTAACTTTTTTGTGCAAAATTAAATTTCCTACACATTTCTCAATTTTGCCCGTAGGTTCAGTTATTAATAAAATAACAAGAAATTTCTACAGAATTTGACTTTAGTGACCTGTACTGCCTTACCGGTGTAAGTTACAGTTAAGTCGCCATAAGCACTATTGTAGAGCGCTCAATTCTAAGTAATTTCTGAGTTTGAACGATATAATAGCATAAAGTGTCGTCGAGTTTAAAAATTAAAAATCATATATTAAGTGTGTATTTTATATGGAAAATCTTCTCACGCTCTGGGAGAATACTTGAAGTTCTAATGAAAGGCTCAAATTATCAGTCTTTTACACTTTTTACACATTATATTTCCAACACTTTGCTTCGAAACCGAATAATATTCGTTTAAAAAACACCCTAATATATACGTATAATGAAAATAGAATCCATTTGAGGCTCAATCACGTAGAACTATGAACATTTTATGTGGAATTTTTCGTAGACGGTTCTAGAATACCTATGCTTTGAATTCGATTCACCCTTTATCATTTTTATTGCCCAACAAAGTGGGCGGGAATCTGCTAGTCGAAGAATAAAAACGAGAACTGGTATTTAAATATTATATTAAAAGTTAATAACAGTGTAATTTGAACAGGTATTTTTACACAATCACACGTTTCACAACAACGTTATCCACTTATCGTGCGGCAATGGCATTTCAAAATATAGCTAATAGATATTAAATATTATATGAAAACATTAACTTTGGGAACTTGATTATATTTAAAATTGTTTGTAACGCCATGCATGCATTGTATCCGTGTCCTGGCGTGAAAATACTAACGAGCCGATTGAAGACTGTATCATGCTTTGAGAATTTGATATCTATAGATATGAAAGTCTTATTTGTCGAGGTAAAATTTTTTTAGACATAAAAATTTAGATCGAAATATACATGAAGACTAATAATTGACACACTGCCTTTTAATTTCAAACTGACCATAATTTCTAATAAACATCTAAGAAATATATTAATATTTAAAAATGGCAAAGAACGACGATTACGTTCATTAAAAAAAAAAACAGTCGAAAGCAAGAATTCGACCCGCGACCTCTCTCTCTTCTTAACCCCTAGGCTATTCAAAACCATAAGGACGTACAACTACAACCGCCTAACTTTGTTGACATATTCGTGTTCCTTTTAATTATTTTTTTAATTCATCAAAACACGACAAATTGACTGGACTATATGGTTATTACAGTGCAATTAAAAACAACGGCAACTTACAACTAACATACTGATAATCGTTAATTAAAATTAAAGTTAATTTCAAAAGTTTAAATGACATTTCTGAAAAAAATTGCAATTCTGGTTTGTGACTCTTTTGTATTTAATATGCTATATAAAGTTTAAAAATAAAATTTGCAGATCTATACATATAATAAGAATGTATATCTAACATGTCTGAACTTTTTCGATTATTGTGGAAAAATATTGTTGCATGTGTCTCGGAATAAGTCTGTCTGTCTGTTCGCGATAAACTCAAAAACCACGGAACGGAATTTTAAGCGGTTGTCACCAGTGGATAAATTGATTTATGAGGAAAGTTTTGGTATACAATTTGTCAAGGTTTTTTTTAAATAATCTGTACGGGACCACGTCTGCCGGGCCCGTTAGTATATTACATACAATACGAATGTAAATCCAAAGTGTCTGTACTTTTTCGTTTTTGGAGAAAAAAATTGTTGCATGTGTCTCGGATAAGTAATAAAATACATTTCAATCATTTTTAGAAATGTCTGTTGGTATGAATACGCATCACTGATAAAGTACTGGGTTCACAATAAAGCCACACCAAGAAAATCATAAAGAATATATTCGAGAGTAACTTAAGTCTTTGTTTCATTAAAATCGGTCCACTCTATCGAAAGTTATTGTAATTTTAATGACGACGCGGCGTTAGTACGAGTGAAAGTAAATTAGTAAATGGACTTAACACATTCAGATGACTTTGTTAATCGCTGTTTTTTGCATAAGCTTCCACGCGGACAAAGTCGTGGCCATAGCTAATTATAAATACGTACCTAGTTCGTTTTGTTCCTTTCGTAATGTGGTCTGACAGTCCAGAGAATGCAATAAGCCGTTAAGACTGACACACACAAAGGAAGCTATTTTTAGACGTACGTCACCGAAAGGAATACTCTGGAGAGTGCATAATTCACACGATAACATCCGTTTTAGCGTCGTTGTTTCCGAATGTGAACGTAAAGCTATAAAGTTGAATTTATGTCAAACCTATCATATTTACCAAGAATTTTAGCAAGGCAATATATGTGACAATAATTCTACATTTTATTGTACACCATAGGAAGATATAATATAAGTTAAGCACCTATAATCCTATTAAAGTAGATAGCGTTATACGATCTTTTTAAAGCGTAGTTTATATAGTACAAAATATGATTATGTAAAATCCTGGTAATACTATGTAAGTACAATTTATACTAATATTATAAAGAGGTAAAGTTCGTGAGTTTGTGACGTTGTAATGTTGTAGGGGGTAATCTCAGGAACTACTAAGCCGATTTAAAAAATTCTTTTACCAATAGAAAGCCAGCCAGGGGTTTTTTTTTCCTTTTGAGAGCTTCCGCTGCGTCTTAGCCCAAAATAACTATTCCACGTGTGCGAAGTCACGGGCAGAAGCTATTAACTAATTATATGATCTATACATAATATTATAAAGAGGTAAAGTTTGTGAGGTTGTAGGGTGTAATATCTGGGGAGTCGGAGAAAAACTGGTCGAACGAAAACGTTTCTTACGAACGCTGCCTTAACGTTGAGAGATATATGATTGAGTTCTAGAGAAAATTTGTAGCTTGATAATGCCTATTACCGCCCAACGAAGTGGGCACGGGTCGGCTAGTCTATACATATAATAAAAATGTAGATCTAACAAGTCTGTATTTTTTCCATTTTTGTGGAAAAAAAAATTGTTGCAGATGTCTAGGAATATGTAACAAAATACATTTCAATGATTCTAAGAAATGTCTGTCTGTCTATTTGTATGAACACGCTTTTTTTCGAACAGTCTACGCTATTGGCCTAGTACGGCCTTCACAGCTTCACCGGACTACCTATGAACACGCATTACTGCTGAAGTACTCAATTCAAAATAAAACCACAAGAAAGCATATCTTCGAAATTATTGCAGGTGTCTACGAATAAGTAATAGAATACATTTCAATCATTTTTAGCAATGTCTGTCTGTCTGTTTATATGAACACGCATCACTGCTAAAGTACTGGGTTCACAATACAACCTCAGCAAGAAAATCATAAAGCATGTCCTCGGGAGGAACTTAGTCTTTTTTTCATTAAAATCGGTCCACTCTATCGAAAGTTATTGTAATTTTAATGAATACGTGGCGTAAATACGAGAGAAAAGTAGAGAAGTTAATTATACATTCAGATGATTTTATTGATCACTGATATTTTATATAAGGAAGTCGCGGGCACAGCTATCAATATATACAATGCAATTTATATATATATATATATATATTATTTTTCCCAACTTCGTCCCCTTGTACAAGCATTATTATTTCATATTCACATAATATATTTTCTTTACTACGCTTTGTACATTAATCTGCTCCAGAGGGCCGTAGCATGACGTTACATAGATAATAACCTCCTTAATAAAATATAAAAGAGAACACTATATGTCTTAAAAACACGCGACATAAGTAAATTTTGTATTACAGGAAAACATTTTCATTACAAAATACAACAGAAAACCAACGTCACACGATGTTCCCAGGTGGTCACCCATCCAAGTACTGACCGCGCCTAACGTTGCTTCACTTCGGTGATCCGAAGAGAACCGATGTTTTCAACATTCTACCCGCCACAGTGTTTATCCCCACCACTTTTCGTTACACAAAAAGGTTTCCGATTAGAATTACAAAGCTCTCCCATACCAAGTTTCCATTGTTATATCAATACTCATTGTTACTTGCAGAGATTAACGCGTTCAAACAATCTCTTGAAATAATATTAAATACCTATAAAAATACAATATATCTTACACTTTCGAATCTTTGTAAATTTGGAAAAAAAAACTAGGACTACTAAGAAAAAGGAAAACTAGATAAAGCTTGAAACTTGTTTATGAAATGATTAATCGTATTCTAGTGAAATTAATATGTATAAATACTACGTGCGTCTAGCTGACCCGTGCAACTTCGTCTGCATCGAATTGGTTATGTAATTATTTACGACATCACATTAGAAACCTCAAAAATATCAGTATTTCTCCACTATTTAATGGATGTTATTATACATATAAACCTTCCTCTTCAATCACTCTAACTATTAAAAAAACCGCATCAAAATCCGTTGCGTAATTTTAAAGATTTAAGCATACATAGGGATGTAAGGACAGAGAAAGCGACTTTGTTTTATACTATGTAGTGATTCTGAAGACGCGGCGCGCCACTGCGTTTGCCTACGTCACTTCAGACTTAAATCTAAAATGAATCTTCACCTAAATTATATTCAGCAAATCATTCAGAAGCCTATCCAATTGATTGCCCATAAAATTCAATATTTTCCGACTTTAAATATTTCACGTAAAATTTTAAAGACCATAGCAGTTTATGTTATGAAGACAACAAAGAAATATGTAATTCACACAGCTATAGATCATTAACCTTAAAAGGGCCAATGTTCTGATGGCGGTCATAATAAGTTTCTACAGAACGGGTCGTGAACTAATGGGTGTTACCAACCACACCCTTCGAAGCCAAATATGAATATTACGTAGTACAAAGTTGTAGTCTGTGAACATTACGCAGGTTCTACCATTTTTTTAAATATGAATCGGAATGACGTAATTTGCGAAATATACTTACCACAGTTTATATATATTGAAAGGTTCAGTTGCACGCTTTATAAAAAGAAAAAGTTAAGAGTGATAGAGTATATAATTATATTCTGTAATTTTGACACTCTCTTTCGTTCTAACCTCATCTTTACATAATATAAAATGAAGTCGCTTCCGCTGTCTGTTCCCTTAGATCTTTTCAACTATTTAATGTCTTATTTACAGCAATAGATAGAGTGATTCATGAGGAAGGATTATATGGATAATACGGACATATTATAGTTGAGAAAAGCCGAAAAATTCAAAGATTTGTAATGTAATGTTGTAACAAACATATTTTTGTGCGCTTAAATCGCAAACGCTGACTAAACCTTACGAGATAGATCAAATTAATGTACTACGGAATTGTATATATAACTAGCCTCTGCCCGCGACTTCGTTCGCGTGGAATAGTTACTTTGGGCTAACGCTAACACGCAGCGGAACATAGAATTATGAAACCGCTTACACTTACGCGCGGGTTTGTTACTCTATGCAGCGGAAGCTCTCAAGAGGGAAAAAAACGATTTTAAAACATTCTTCATGGATGCTCCGCTCCTATTGGTCTTAGCGTGATGATATATAGCCTATAACCTTGCTCGATAAATGAGCTATATATAACACTGAAATTTTCAAATCGGACCAGTACTTCCTGAGATTACCCCCTACAACGTCACAAACTCACAAACTTTACCTCTTTATAATATTATTATAGTATAGATAACTGAAAAACATTAACAGTATTTCATCAAAATGGATAACTACATTGCACACGTGCGAAGCTGGGGGGGTTGCTAGTGTTGTTATAAACTTAAAACTTACAAAAAAAACATACTATAAAATCGCAAAAACGCTCAAAAGAAAAGAATAAGAAACGTTTGAAACACGCTATTCACATTTGTAAACAACACTTGGTCTAGACAGACAAAACGGCTTGTGATTGGAAAATTGGTACTTTATACTCGGCTGAGTGCCTTAAGCGCTCGCCTTAGTAGTCCGGTGAAGCTGTAAAGACCCTGCAGGGTCAATAGCATAGTCAGTTCGAGAAAAAAAGGAAAAAAAAAAAAAAAAGGTACTTTATACGCCAAGCTGATATATACGTGACCTTAACGCGTTCTAAGTTACATTGGCGTTATATAAGAACAAGATCGATCGAGATATTCCGTTTACATAAGGTTAGTCTTAAAAATAATGATACACGTAGGAATACGTTCGCATGCTTAAAAATTGGGCGGTAAATTCACCGAGAGTTTTTTTTTATACTTTATCCGTGTTATTACAAAAAAGCTAAATACGTATTCAATACTTGCTTTAAAAAAGTTTGGATATTTACTTATTAAGTGCACCGCGCTTGCCGACGGCTGCCGCGGCAAGATCGTTGTTTTTTTCAACTGACAGTTCTTAACAGCTTCACCGGACTACTAAGACGAGCTCTTATCTTATCTTTTTTTTTTTTTACGTGGGGAAATCCCTTATGGATACGCCACCCTCCCGGGGAGAGGGTGGGTTATGTCCGAGTCGCACGGACTAAAACCCCCGGTGTACCGACAGACCGTTTTGTGGGGGCAGCAAGGGATCGTTCAAACTAATCAACCTTGTAGAGCCGCCCACACGATCCGCCCGGCGGAAGGTGACCGCCGGGCTCCTACCTATAGAGGGACAGACCGGGCACACACCGGCTGCCCCCCCTCGTCCGCCGGACCTATGCAATGAGGAGATGGGCTCCCCGACCCATCCCCTCAGGTCCGGCTACGGTGGCAGGAGGAGTTGGGCGAAGCGCCTTCTCCTCCTTCATCTATATCATTAGCAAATAAAGCTATCATTTTGAAAGAACTAAAAAATAATGTTGTATGGAATATTCTAGGCCACATTGGAATAAAACTAGCTAACTTTTGGGGTGTAAGGGAATAACATCATAAGACTTGAGACACCAAAGCCAACCTCACCTGCACGTGGTGCACCTTGCTGAATAACGAACGAGGCAATGGCGCAAGCGGGGTAGTAGTAGTAGGGTTTTACAGCCTGACTGGGTCGTAACCACCATGTATATGGCGAAAAAGCCCGTCATAGTGATTCGCTTCTGCGGGTCGCATTTCGG
This sequence comes from Antheraea pernyi, assembly GCA_015888305.1. NCBI lineage: Eukaryota > Metazoa > Arthropoda > Insecta > Lepidoptera > Saturniidae > Antheraea > Antheraea pernyi. Next base: position 1,052,543 of record MU158702.1, read on the forward strand.
GATCAGCCTGTGCATATCTAGCTATTCGCGGGCCGGCATGACAGCGGCGACCAGCGATGGATAGTGTGTCATTCAGTGGTCGCCGTTGTTTTTGGACTGCACTGTGCTTACCATCAGGCAAAGTGAAGGCACTTTGCCTTGCTGCAATAAAAAAAAAACAAAAAAAATCCTTATAACGGATATAAATCAGAGGACATATTGAAACTGACAATATAAATAGACGGAGTCGATACGATCGCCGGTTAAGTTACCCGAACGCTATGTAAATATGAAAAAAATATCCATAAAGTAAACAAGATATAAATACCGATTAAACCTAACGTGTAAACTTATTTTATAAACCGATGCTATAAATAAGGTATACGACTTATAACATGCGTACATTATTTTTAACTATCAATATAACATCTGTACATTATTCGAAGTCTCTCGAAATCATCAACATCTACAAGATAGGTAGAACGTAGGTTTTAATCCTAGCAACTGAGTCGGAGGTAGTAAAAGGTCGTAACGAAAGCATGTTGATAGTTTTCTCTAAGAACATAAGTAAATCAGTAATATACAAAAGCAAAAAACTACAAAACAAACAAAGACAACCGGAGAAATACTGCAGTGAGATACTAGAAATATAGACGTGTTGACAAACAATTTCCGTAGATAGCGTAGATAAATACGCATAGGGAACAACTCGTGTATGTCATTGTGCAAGTCGCCCGAATAGTAGAACGGACAACGTATTTTATCATGAAAATATAAATAGTTTAATATACGTAATTAACATTATTTAATCAATATAATTCGAACCAATGAACTAATAACTACTTGGTCGTTGCGATATATGAAACAATATCTTTAGAAGAAATATTAAAAAATCCTACAAAAAATGCTAAGAGGGTAGATATATTCAAATTTGGTAATTATTCGTTTGTGAATTAAGTCGGTTAATTCGAGTCGAAAACCGAAACGAATTTTCAACAGTTCGAAAGTATTCGGATAATTCGAGCAAACATTTTTACTTGAGCTGTTCTAATATTATATATGGCCATATATTCGAATAATTAAAGCAACAGCGATGTTTATAGGTGAGATAATTTAACAGTTTGAATTATAGAATAATTGGAATACATAGTTCGAATTGAAACCTATTCGCAGAAAGCGTTAATAAAGCCCCCTAAAAGCGTTTAATATTTTTACTATTATATTGAAGGTTGAACATATCAATTTTATTAAAGGCTTCCTTAAAATAAATATCAAATAATTGGAGGTTAATCCACTTTGCACATCAAGCGTCTAATTGTGTACAAGTAGATAAATAAGAAAGGCGACGCGGGCGTCATGTGACTGGCGCGGCGCGGGAACATAGAAAGTACAACATACTACGTATTCACAGTCGGTACGTGCACACTGACCTTGAGCGCATTGCGGATCACGAGACTTGCTAAAAAAAACATCAATCATTCCTTTTTATTAACGGAAACAGTTTAATGATGCCTTGTAATTGCATTCCTTTCGCTTTAGTTAATTATGATCATCAATATTTTAGCATGAATCTAACAACCAAAACAAAAAAGGACAGGGTGTGTCGTAAAACTTTTGTATTACAGGGAAACATTAAAAAAAAAACAACACTAAGTCAACGTCACGCGATGTTCCACGGCGGTCACCTATCCGAGTACTGACCGCGTCCGACGTTGTTTAACTTTGATAATAAGACAAGAACCGGTGTTATCAACACTCTACACAACACAGTGTTTACTCCCACTACTTTTAGTCAGACAAAAATTTTGCCGATCAGAATTTCAATGCCATTCCATGAGAAGATTCACTTCAAAAATGGATGTAACTATAAAGGTAAATGCTAATATTTCATTAACATTTAGATACTTTTTCTTAAATTAGTCATTACAGTGGAATATCCATCTACTGTACAGTAGTCTAAAGGAAAAATCCTAAACATCTGGCACCTATATTTATTAAACTTTAATGAATTCTTCGTGTCCCATCAGGATGTGCATACAAACAATGCTAACAAAAAAAAAATCAAAAAAAAGGCTGTCAAAGATGTCTACAATGAGAACAAGATAGCTATCTATTAGTAATTTCAAATTAGCAAAATGAGTTAAACAAAAACTTAGCACACATTACACAGTAGAGAACCATTTTAACCAAGTTCATTCACACTAATTATATTGTTGTAATACTCAAGTATATATTATTCTTTTATTTTCAAAATTATAACTACTTTTGTTTCAGAAAAACAATACTTTGTATGGGTTGAAAGATTTTTCAACATGACAGAATGTAAATGGAGCGTAGTTAAATTTGCACAATTCCGCTAATGACTAGGTCGACATGTTAAGGCAAACACAGGTGCCTACCTAACTACCACTGCATCATGAAAAATCGTGCTGTTTAGTTTCTACTGTGATTCTGCGGAATACTAAATAATTAATACATTGTATATAGGCATATATAAACTTATCATTACATTCTCAATTATAATTGTAACCTTTGGGTTAACCTAAATAACCTAACCTAAACCTTGTAACCTAAATTAAAGGGCACATATTTTTTGCAATATGACTGGCCATAGTTTCAACATAAACAATTCATAAGTTTCAAAACAATTTGCAACCTACAACTTTAAACTTGACTACTGAAGAGGCAATAGGAAACTTAAAAAAAAGGAATCATAAAGAATAACAAGGACCATACAATGGTAAATTCTTGTGGAAACTCATTAAAAAAAATCTTATTTTTATAAAAACTTTCACCATAATTTCTTTTCAATCTACTTCCATTTAAAATATTTAAGTCTTGTCCTTGTAAGCCACTGCATATATGTAAGCTGTGTACTTTTTGTAGGGCATACAGGAGAAAACGATACTGAAATTTAAACTAGAACAGGGCAACCACATAACATAAAAGTAATTAAATCTGTCACATATTTAGTCAAACATCTTAACTTCTAGACCACATGACCATATGCAATGGGAGGATATTAATTCATTCATTTTAAAATACAGCACAATTTATTATAAACCAGTTCCTCATAAATCAGGGTAGACAACATTAATAAAAACATTGTTGTTCATTATAGATCAAATGCCAGACTAAACGTGTTTTTAGTATTAAAAAAAGCTCAATTTGACAATCAATAAACAAAGATAAAATATATATTCATATCAAAGATGTCATAAATATTAAACATTGATGCTAAAAAATGCTTTTCACAAGAGGTATTTTTTACTCCAAAACCCAAGTAAAATTAAGTGATTTTTTTAACAAAAATGAAGGCATCATTAATATAATCTATAATCAGTTGTGAGTTTAATCTAAACATGTCCTATTTAGATTAATGTGATAAAAAATCACTATTAGATTGCTATCCCTTTTCTTTACCTATTATTGACAAATGATTTTTATTGATTTTTATTGATTTTATAATGAGTTTTATTGATTAACTTCTAATGTGACTTCCAACAAGGTCACGTTAAACGTTTAACACTACCATGGAGGGGGTATGAAAGCACCGTTGCGTTAAATGTTCAACGCTCCTGGAGAGGGGGAATAGAAAGAGACAGAGCGAGATAAATAATCAAACATTTCGTATCTTACTTTAGTTATCATAATCCCATTGTTAATGTTATAGATTTGGATATTTCTCCACTCGAAAAAGATAATTAAAAGATGCGATCAATTGTGAATTGTAAGCAATGTTAATAAAGTTTGTCATAAAGAATGAATATGATTTCACTAAAAATCAATTTCTACCCATTCCTATTTTCATTTCCACATTACAAAGTTTCATTTCTACCGTGCGAGGGACTCCACCCACATTTTTTTTTTGGGAATATAATATCTTACCTACGTATAATTAATTTTAAACATTTATTCATTAAATACACACAGATTCACACTTTCTATTTCTACTTTACTCTAAACTAATTAGTTTATTAGTTTTATTTAATTAATAATCAAATTTATAAAATAGGTATAATGATTTTAATTTACCATTGTCTACATTACAAACAAACATTACAAAAACTTCATGAAATAAAGCAACATTATAAAATATCAAATTTTCTCATACAACCTATAAGATTATAAAGTTAATATGTGTTAAAAAATGTAATATCAGTAAGTAATACAAAATAAACTTTTTTATCAGCAAGACTAAACAAACAAACTTATCTCAAGTGTAGTTTCTGGCACCTATATTTGTTAACTAGCCACTTAATATATTATCACTGTATATGTAATAAGATGTAAAGAGGCCACCCATCTAATTAAGAATCTCATTATGTTTTGATTCATATTCATTATTCACATGTTAAGGAAAACATATCTAACAATACTGTTAATTCATGTACATTAATAGGAATATTTTATTACGAAAGTTATATAACATTAATTGAAGTAAGTTGTTCCGGTTAAAGCAAAGAGTACTTTAAAAATACATACAGATATTTGAACCTAGAAAATCTATGTTATATTGTTTTAAACTACTGTAAAGCTACTTAGAAAACCTGCTTTGAATCATACTATATGTACAATTACATAATTACTAGCTCTACCTGTATATGCTAATGAAAACAATGAAACCAAATTTTCACTTTACAGTACAACTATGTAAGGAAATAAAGTGGCAAAGGGAACATGAATTCTCTCAATATATTTTTCAAGATCTCAATACTGTTTTTTCTTGTCACTCACTTACTCACTTATTATATGAGGATATTTTAACCTAAATTATTCACTTTTCCATATGATTTTTCATACATTTTCTCATGTAAACATTGTCCTTATAATTATAAACACACCAAAAAATTATTAGCCAAATAGGTGCAGAGGTTCTGATGTGTTATGCTAACACATGTTATACAATCAACAATTTATTTTTACTAGTGGCAGAGATTCCACCATAATTCATTTCAACATTCAATACGACCAAAGAAAATAATTATTATTTCAGTGGCTTCATAAATTTACTAAAGTTACATATTTTTTTTATGTCATAATTGGCAAACGAACAGGTGGGGCACCTGCTGTTAAGTGATCACCACCGTCCATGGACACTAACAACACCAGAGGAGTCGCAAGTGCGTTGCCCCCCTTTGGGGAAAGGGATTAGGGGAGGGAGAGGGAGAGAAGAGGAGAGGTGGGCTTCCGGCGCTCTCACTGACCGAACGAAACGCAACAATGCAAGCACTGTTACTTCAAGTCGGTTTTCCATGAGAGGGTGGTAGTACCCCGGGCGAGCCGACCCATTCATGCTGAAACCAGTAATAGTTTCAGAGTGGCTCTACCACCATTAAAATTTTAATTTATATATATATATACTTTTTTTTTCAGTATGGCATGTATTATATTATTATAAAATTAACCTACAATTTGACCAGTTAATTTTAAGGGGCATGTAAGGTATGGAATGTATGATGAAAAAAAGTAATTGGAGTGTAAGAGTAAAATGAAGGATAGTGAAACATCACTGTCATTTACATTGTGTATGTTATGTGTCATACAAGCAGTAGTCAGTGTAATGTATATTTTAATTAATTTAATGTGTTTTCAATGCATTATATATTTTAAAAAAATTGTGCTCTTCACCATATAAACTTAAACTATGCCAACTTTCGCATTCATCCGTTCATACAATTCACTTAAAAAGGGATACTAAGTTTTGGCTTCACATATGAATATATAGATTCATATAAATATATAATACATTTGTAATTTTATTGCCCTAATAATGACACATTCATATAACTACTTTGATACTTCTAATATGGTATGTGTAATAAAAATTCCACTATTCAATTTCAATCCTTTACTTTATAGATTTGTTCTAAGTAATTGATCTATTCATTTAATTGCAATATGCAAGTATTACACTTATTATTCTGTTGAGGGGTTTAAGATATAATAGTAATAAGTCTTAATAAGGACTTTAGAGGTCACTCGCTGATTTGATCTCTATAATTAAGTGCTTTTTGTATGTATAGTATAATTATCAATTCTATTTAGGTACTAGATCTATAATATAATTTGTATGTGAAAGAGAAAGAAAGAAGAAAGAAATACTTTATTGTTGGAACAACCATACAATTAAATTAAATTACACAAATAATTATGACAGAAAAAAAGAAACATTTTAAAAATGAAAAAATAGGTGTCCAACAATTGGCGAACCCATTCAGCAAAAAATCTGCAATACTGTAAGTAGTACTGCAGCGCTGATTTTCGATGGGAGCCTATATGTATATGATGATAAACGGACGTTAAAGTTAGTACAAAATTTGAGACGAACAAACAAATAACACAGACACACGTAACACGTCAAAGTTGGTCATACTATAGAGAAATAAATGCTGTAACCACAAATTTAGGATTAAACATAACAAATGTAAATGTATACGGAAAAAGATTAAAAAATAAATAAAAAATACACACCAATAAACAGGGCTTAAAATAAAACTACGTGAATACATTATACGTCACTTAAATTACTATATGTATATCACATGTTAAATTACCACATATACTAGCTATGCTTTCTTGGGAATGACAGCTAGACTATAGCTTTATGACACTGCATCCTCATACATTTCGATTTTTTTATGAGATAGAAAAAAATTTGATCGCTCATGTTACAAAATCTAAAGATATTGCACATTTTCGCTCATGAGGTACATTCAAATTTCATTACAAGTAATATGGAAAATATGAAGTGTTTGTAGCATTATTTGTTTAAGATAAGGTAAGGAGATAAGAGTGCATAAACATACTTATTAGTTCTTTATGTTTTTAAGGAAACAACTACGCATCTTGAACAAGATAATATCTCTACAATTTTAGGAATACAAAGATAGCTTAGGGGATTGAAAAATAATTAAAAAAAAAACAAATATGTCTAAGCAACAATTTCCCTTTGGAAATAAATACTAAAGTATATACTTACTCACTATTTTCCTTGGTCTTCTCGACGTGTTTCTTTATATCAGCCAGTGACGAGTCCAGTCTGTTGAGGAATTCGTCGAAACTCTTCTTCTCGTCCGGACTACCTGGAGAGAAGTCCCTCTCCCTGGTAGGCATACTGGCAATAGAGGCACGGTGGTTTGGGGGTGGTAACTCTGTCACACGCTCCCCATTCTCATAGAAAGGTGAATCTTTGGTAACGGGTATAAGTAAGTACTCTCTCAAAAATAAACTATCCGTTGCGAACAATCTGTTTGCTCTTCTAATTTTTTCCATCTAAAATAAATATTAATAATAATGTAATGAACCATTTTCTAATGAAAATAAAGAAAAAATAATTGTTTAGAATACGTACCGTAACACCATATTTTAAGGCTATTCCTTGTAACGTATCACCTTTAGTCATCACATGTTTGATATATTCCTCATTCCTTTTCATATGGTTACACGTACTTCCGTATTTTTTAAGGGGGCGAGCGGATTCCCGAATAGAAACTCGCTCGTCAAAAAGACGATCTTCCTCCATTTTTGACGTATAAGTAAATGATTTTTGACAGTAAACGTATTAGATACCACAGATAACTTCACATAAAAACTAACTGACAGTAATGACACAGTACTATACTGAAGTTATCCAAAGTTAGTTTTTTTTTTTTTTACCAAAGCACAGCTTGCTTTTCTCCTAGTGTCTATAAATTATTCCACGGAATAAAGAATAGAAGAGATCTTCTCGTTCTTCCGTGAAATTATTCACACTATTATTATTAATGTTAACTGAGATTTCAATAATTCTACTTCTTTGTATAGCTCCTTATTGTATTCTAATCCATTTTGTATATAGTTCGAACTCAATACGATTTATCATGACAGCATTCATTTCTGCAAGTGTATGGTATAATGTAATAGAATAATTTTATACAATATATTTTGCTAGCTGGCTTCATTGGTATTTAAACGAAGAAAGTAGTTTAGAAAGATTTTATTTCGCGTTACGCTCTATTATAACTCTATCGAATTATTACAATATGATTAATATTGAGAATAATAAAAGAAACTATAGTCATAAATAATTAATTCATATAACGCTCTCTAGCCAGAGCTCGATTAATAACTTTACAAAAAAAAACAGAAACTCATCAATTTAGGCATTCTTTACGTCCTCGCTATGGCATAAACAAGCGTCAACGCTTATTTGCAGCTCCTTTTACTTCACGCCTTTATCATGTGTTCGCAGATACGAAAATGTAGAAATTCTATATGCAACAATGTTTGCCAGTGTTTAGGCTTAGTTGATTTACACTTCTTTAATATTAATATCTGGTTGTTGTAAAACGTATAATTAAAGAGACGCGGGATAGTAAAAAGAAGTAGCAATATTAATTTATATAGACAAAATACATTTATGAACTATAAAAATAGTACATTTCGTTTATATGTAAATTACTTATAAATTCCTTGGTCATCAGATATATATATGTAAACAATCTATATCTCAAATTAAACTCGTTCTATTTTTTTTATCATTCTTTATACCTAGTATCCTCTTGAGTAGTCTGTGCACTCATTCAATCCTCTGTTACAAGATAGTCTGTGGTTCAGTCTGATTGTGAATCGCGTCAGTGGTGGTACTACTTTTGTGTGTAGAGTTAAAAATCGTTATTTATGCTAAATAAATGCAAGTAGTCATAATTATTAACTTTTATGTATTATAATATTTCACTGGTGTGATTTTTGTTTTTGTGCGTAATACAATAACGGTGTCGGTGTGTTTTATGGATTTTTATTTATGATTTGTGTACATGCTACACATGTGATCAATATTTGAATTATTAAAAAATCTAAATCAGGGTATGTATAAATTAAATTTGTAATTTGTGAAATTAAGTATTGACCTAATGTTGTGGCGATATGTATGGCGCTTATATTCCCCAGGCCGGCGCACACCCGCCCCGTTGCGAAAAATATTTTAGTCACTTCGGGGGTCGTACCCGTGACTGAACAGAGCCATTATTTTATTCCTGAGGGGTCATATTTTTTGCGCTGTTATATTGTTCGTCAGTATTATAAAATATTCACTTATATTACTTACGAACAACTTATGTATTAGTAATAATATTTTAATTTTGAAAATTAAGGTTTCGTCCACTTTCAATGTAACAATATAAATCATAATTTACAACAAAAAGGATTAGGAGTGATTGGTTTGTATTTGTGTGAAGTAATGATTTAGTTTCGTGCATTTCTATTGCAACCCTCGTCGATTGCTCGGGTGTAGGTACTTATTACGATAATAGATACTTCATGGGTGCATTATTATTCAGCCAGTACTTTTGATATTATTTGAAGAATTGTACTTCAAAATTTTAAGTATTTGTAGATTTAAAAAAAAGGGTATTGCGTCAATTTTAATGAAATAGGAATTGTGGAAAAAATCTGAGAATATTATCTAAATAAAATTTCTTGTTTTTGATATATTCGTAAAAAAATCGATTGAAAAACTGGTCAAAGACCATAGATAGTTATTTGAAGAAGTTATAGTACACCGCGTCGAAATTCGCGTATTGTAATAAAAAAATAAGCAAGAAGCCTCGTTGATCCTAAACATAGCGTAGTGATGAAACCTTTTCTAATTTTCGCCTGGTCACCTATACCACCTTTAAGTTTGACGTCAAGCAGCTGTCTATGTTCCGGCAGATGCAGTTAAAGCAGCCAGTATTCTTTCTTACCTCATTAATTAGATTCGGACGAATAACATAAGTACGAGAAAACGTGTTTTAACATTCAGGCTAAAATTAAAATATTAAAATAAAACTGATTTTCAATGATTGTCAACAATACATCGAAAATGATTCCCACTGATCGCCCTAGTATCTGCTTACACTTTCCCATGCTTTAATCTATTACTAATTTTCTATGTTATTGTTACCGAAAGAGAAAAGGAAAAATGCGCGTGAGTCAATTTGAAAGAACTCGTTCCCAAAGTGACGTATAATAAGTCAAGATCATTTGGTTATTATCGTATGAATCATCAATCGTTACGCGACCTCCGTGGAAGCCCTCTTATCTTAATAGTTGTATTATATTTGGTAAGAATTTATAACATTCTATTGATGAGACAGTAAGCTTAAAATATCTGTGCTTCAGATACCTGGAACTGTGTATCAATAAATGTTACAAATAGTAAAGTTTCTTATAAAGTACACTTTATTTATTTGAATGTAAACAGTGATATACATATATACATGTGAATTTAATAAATCCTAAATTAATAAATACTTTTTATACTACGTAAATAGTATACGCTGAAATAAAAAATATAAAATTTCCGGCCTTCGATCTGAAGAAGGTTTTGTTACTATTTGACGGTAAGTAAGTGTAATTAAAAAATATTGGAAACTGCAGGAAAGCAAGTAATTAATAATCTTCGTCGTAGGATGATACAACTTTGCAAATACAACGGTGAAATTCTATACGTAACTGAATAATAAAGAACGTAATTCTGAAAAGATACTTCTCGATGTCGGTCAGTATGAAAAGTTTTTCTACCTTACTATTTTGTTTGTTAACGAAGAGGATGCGTGTGCGAAACGTCCCACTAACAATCATGGTTGGTTTTGGTGTCCAATTATTCGCTATCGTTAACAATTCAATTACGTTCTCTATTTAAACAGTACACGAGTCTGATGTGTTTATAAAATACTAGCTTTTGCTCGCGTCTTCGTTAGTGTAGATTTTATCTACATCTCGGCAACAATATTTTTTAATATGATAACGTCTCATAAATCGATGAACGCCGGCTGCACGCACAAAAATCATGACTCATTGTCACGTTCCGTCTGAACCGAGCGTGCAAGCGAGAGCGCGGGATAAGCGATAGAGAGGCATAATTGGCCTAAGCGTTCGTCTTGTGACGCATCTATCTATATATAGAATAATTAAATTCAATTGATAAAAGTATGCAGTTTTTCATTAATGATTTTTTATGACGTAAAATTGTCGTCCGTAAACCGACTTTACAGATAACCAATTTTTTTTTGGGATGAAATGTATCCTATAGCCTTTTCTGTACCCCTGACATCATGTATACAAATTACCTTTGCATTTTATAATTAGTTAGGGCTATGTAAGTTTTAATTTGTTGGATTTAGGTTATGGTCATATCTTACAAAAATAATCAACTTTAGTACTGCTGTATTCTTTATTGCATACAGTCACTGCTTTTGTCGGTTTTTAAAGCGACTGTCGATGTTTTAAACAATCTCGTACGACCTGAAATGTATGACGCATGTCAACTACATTTTTACCCCGAATACCGTTAAACAATCGTTTAAACTAATTCATTCATATTTAGAACAATGGCAGTAACCCTAATTCAAACAGGACACGAGACACTTGACGGTAATCTAACGATCTTGTCTTATGAGTCATCGGAACAGGTGTACCTTACCATCGGTGTCTAAAAACAGGTTTAAATCATTATACTCTCTCAACAATTTAAGGTGACCATGAAAAAGTATGTACTGTTTAGTATTGTCACCAAAAAGTTACTAAGACCGTGAATATATAAGTTTTACCTTTCCCTTCAATCTAGTGCTATTAATAATGACGTCATCAAAACCGGTACCCGTGGTTCCGAATGTAGGACGATGACGATGCACATTCGCTCGCGGATCCTACGTTCCGAGAACGAGATCATTATCCGAATGACCCAGCTGGTGTTCTGTTACAGATTATATAATATCTTTAAGGTTTTTACTAGATACGTCATTCATCACAGGTATTAAATAAATGCAAAATGTATGACTGTTGGACCGGTTCATAAATTGAAGTGTCTCTTTTAGTAATCAGCATAAGTACCCTCGTATTCTCTTTAAACACAACGAAAGGTATTTTATATTAGCCAACCAAAACTTTCGATGTAGTTGGTAGGAACGACTGTAACCTGTAATAATTACTGAAGAAGTAAATGAGAAAGACGAATAACATTAGCTGTTCTGTCAATTTTTATTCCTACTGGTTTCCGTTAAGAGTGATGTTTGGAAACTCTATGGGTTCATACAAAACACTTTTAAATGGCGATAACCTATAGGTAAACGTCGTGTATAGAGTAGCCTGGAAAATGAATTTGAAAGCCCAAAGATTCTATGTAGTGAACATAGAATTACGTTTTTCGCTGCAGCAAGAGTTATAGCCGAAATCACAAAATGTTAAAATCAAAGTATGTACGACTTTATCTTTATATATAAATTTCTTCTGTACGCGTGTATGACACTGAACTCTTCATAAACGGCTGGACCGATTTGATCAAATTTTATGTGCGTGTTCCAGTGGATCCGAGAATGGTTTAGACATTTGGACCCGGTAGGTGGCACTACGGTCGACTTTTAGAGTATTTTTTTTATTATTAAGGCAGGACATCGTCCGCCGGGCCTGCTAGTCTATATATTAAACAAAACAATTGCGTTGCTGTGGGTCAATTATTACATGTAATATTAAAATTAAAAATCGAAATTAAAACGTCTATCAACGAAATAATTTAAAGCGCCCTCTGTTCGAGACTGATGGAACTTACAATTAATAACAATAATCAACATTGACAATCATTTAATTTGTAATGAAGAATATTGAGACCATTAGTCGAAATACCTATAAATAATCCTATTTCTAACTTTCATGAAGGTCGGTTGAGTAGTTTCGGAGTTCATGGTGGACAAATATGACACTGTTTTTTTATATGTTTAGATTTTATTTGTGGTGTAAAGGGAAGTTTTGGTGTAATTTTCTTCTTAAGTACACCCGTGTGAAACCGAGGCGGGAAGTTAGTTTATGATAAATTGTGCACTACTTTTCTTTAAACTGATTTGTGGGAAGATTTCGATATTACGTATACAAAAGCTGCACTGTTGTTGCTTTGCCAATGTTAATTGATATCGACTCGTATAAAAATTAAATTTGCCGTTTTTTAGCACATCTCTAGTCATGTCTACACTCGTTTTTGTCTTGTCAATAGTATACGGTCACAAAGTTGACCGAGTTCCGCAGTATGCTGACTTTACAGTTTAGTATAGAGGAATTAAAATTCATTTAAGTTCTTTTGCATTGTAAATTAAGTGCTAAACCTTTATCGCACGGCAGCGTTATATCTGAAAACGTCACCTAATAAAACATAAAGTCTTAAGATTTTCGACTATCTGTACGTTCCTTCTCTATAACGTTATGATAATGTTCACGATGAATTCGCAACATTATTATTACGTGCACATTATATCTGTTATTATTTCACTAAAAATACCCGATTCGCTCTGTAAATTACGAGAGCGTACAGTGTTAATGTTTGTCTAAGAAAATTAACAAAACGGTTAACAGTTACGGACAACGCGACGTGACTGCATTTATTTAACTTAACAGTTGTTCTGTTTAATCCGCTATGTTAAATGAAATTTCTTGTTTAAACTCATTACCTTCTCGTTGTGTCGCCAAGTGTATGTAGCTTTAAAAGCAATATGTATTTTTTATATATTGAAAATACATTAGAACCTCGATAAGTTAAAATCCAAGGGAAACAAAATATTTTAACTTATAGAGTTTTTAACTTATCAAGGATTTATGTTACACTCGCACTTTCGCCGCACACTTTCTTGAAGGCCACATCATGCCGTTTCTCAAAGTTTTCTAACCAGCCATTGCTAGCTTTAAAATTATCGTTTTTCAGCGAATTGGCGAGCTTTTCAGCTGTTTCTTTCACTATGAGTCTGTAACACTGATATTTTGGTTTGGACACTGTTTGAACCACGTAAATAACCATTGCTCCAAAATAGGGAATACAGCAATTTGTCAAGAGTTCAGCTTATTTATTTAATTATAAGATAATTTATTTTCGTGTAACCCAAACTGAGATTTAACATCTTTCCTTTTTAATACAGTTTTCACTGCTTTTAATTTATCAGCATCTTTTAGTGTCGTTAATTTTAGTGTTAACAATTTAACTTGTAAACACAGGCAACCTAAAAAATTAGAGTTTTTTTTTTGTGTTGTACATTCATTCGGAATGACACTCATTAACAGACAGTTTATGTTACGGAGCTATTCGAAATCTTTCTTTAAGTAATTGAGAGCTAATATTGAAATTATTAGTTTCAGTTATCGAGATTTCGTAGTTTAAGTAAAAGAGGTTTTAGGCTCTGAGAGGAAGGGAATATATATTTTTTGAAATTGTAGAGGTTTTTACCTTATCGAGGTTCTACTGTATAAAGATTACATTTGTGTAACGGGATTTGATCTCGGCTGATATGAAAAAATGTTAAAAATAGAACCCGATTTCCAAAGAGATTGAAATACATAAAAGTTGTTAACTAATCGGATTTTTATTTTCATGTCAGAATGCTCACTATTTATTAAAATTGGAGTATGCAAAAAAAACAATATCCAAGTTATTGGAGTTATAAAATATCCATAAATATATAAATTATATGAGGAAGCGGCATACGTATATGCTGACTCGTATTATTCACTTTTGTTTTCTCGATTACAGTTTGATTTACTGATAGCCGTATTGCATCATACAGATTGTCGTTTGATTATCACTTTTAATTTTATGTAACTTGCATTCACTCTCTACATTCGAATTATCAATAATATTTATTTTTAAGAGTTGACTTATTTAACCAGCATATTATATAAGAATGTGGATTACGAAATTAATTTAGTAAATCAATTATTAGTGTTTTGTATGTGCAGTATCAGTTTACAACTTATAATATATAGTTGGAAAATTCATAATAATAAATAACGATTGTCATTTTGTTGATAGCCGAATTTTTCGATTATTTTAAGGTTAAATTCGATTGTTTATAGTCTACGCATTACATGTCGAGAGTGACTTTAATGCGGCTGACACCAGTTAAGCACCATTTGTTTCACGTGACCCTTCCAATAATATGGAACTTGATAGTCTTGCAGAGTATAATATAATATAAATAATAAGACAAAGTAATGGAAACAATATACAACGAAATCAAGAAGACGTTCTTGATATCAATTTTTGTTAAATAAACCAAGGTTATCCTTCCAGATGTTGCCAATTGGCATATAACATATATTAATTCAATGTCTTCACCAGTTTTTAACGTAATCGCTCGGAAATACTTACAATGAAAAAGAAACATCGTTGAACAGTAAGCCGAGGAAAGGTATTATAAAAAAAATCAATAAATTACAAAAACTTTGTTTGTTGTGTTTTAGCTTATAACTTTTACTTTTTATGGCCCCGTTAACAAACACAACGCTTACTAATAACTTTCTTTTGACTTGTGATTTAACGACCACTTGAATATACCAAGGTAATATTTTTTTTATTCGAACTGACTACGCTATTGACCAATTAAGGTCTTAACAGCTTCACCGGACTACTAAGGCGAGCGCTTAAGGCACTCAGCCGATTTTATTTTGACAACTAGCTCAAGGGTGCGCGGCACACCTCGGCTTTGGCTGTTGCCTGATACATGCAATTCGCGACCTATCTGAGCTAACCTAAGCTAAGCTAACTATTCGTACATATATGAGTTGCTATAACATATATGTGTACCAAGCATACATACCTCAACAACTCTTATATATATTTCATATCGGATACCAACGTAATACTTTTGTTATATTGGTTTGCAAACAAAGTTAGGCTTTTTATTTACAGCTCTAGTAATTTTGTCCTTAAATACAAATTCTAAGAACAATCCACAAAGCGGAGTATGAGGATGTACGTATATTATATAAAGTTTTCCTGAATTTAAATCAATACTAGGTTGTTCAAGAGGAAATATCTTTGTTTAATGTTTTAATTACATTTAAAATTAAAAGCTTTATCGCGTATCACGCTATATTTGCTCCACGCATGTCTGAATCAGTTTATTTCAATATCACGTTTCCTTTTAATGTCTATATAATAAAATGCAAGGATGAAAACTAATTAGGGTAATGTATGTTTCAAATATTAGCAGGTTAGACCGAGACTTTTTTCCACGAACAAGAATAAAATGAGCGAAAGGAACATTTCACTAGTCATTACATAGTATAAAACAAAGTCTCCTACCGCGTCTGTCTGTCTGTTCGCGATAAACTCAAAAACTACTGTACAGATCTTTATGCGGTTTTCACCAGTGGATAAATTGATTCACGAGGAACGTTTTGGTATATAATTTGTCCAGGATTTTTTTATAATCAGGGCGGGACAACGTCTGCCGGGCCCGCTAGTTTTTATATAAAATCCGTCCAAACATTTACCTTGTGATACATTAAATAATACCAGCTACTTGTATGAATGGTAATCAATCATAATTAACTCGACCGGAATCATTCATCGTGAGGAGTTGAGCTTCAACATTAATGATGCGTTCTTACGACAAAATATGTAATTTATTCAAACTTAACGTCTACTATGGACTACACATAAATGTGATGCTTTACAAATGCAACTATATTGTCTGAAACTTTTATACTCATACTAGCTGTCCCGGCGGACGTTGTCCTGCCTTGATGATAAAAAAATATATCTAAAATTCAACCGCAGCGCCACCTACCAGGCCCAATTGTGAATCTAAACTATCGCATCCACTCGAACACGTACACAAAATGTCATCAAAATCGGTCCAGCCGTTTAGGAGGTTCAGTAACATACACACGTACAGAAGAAATTTATATATAAAGATTATCCAAATCGATACAATTAGATTTATTTTTGCTTGCCCAATGAAGATGTGCGACCCAAACAGGTAAACGAAAAAGCGACAGAGAGGGTGATGTGCGAACCGCAATAACGTACCAACTTATTGGTGAATGCCCCAATTAGTAAGGACATATGCAGATTGAATCTTCGTTCTTCTGAGACTGGAATATTTCGTAGTGATTATTAACAGTTTTTAATTGATATAAGTAAAAAGGAATTAGGAATGTAGTCAGCGCTTCGTACGGCTGTATCTATTTAGCTATTATTTTTCTTGATAATGTTTGAAAGGTGGTAAGGAAAAGTGAAAAATTCTGGTTAAAAATCTCTATATAAAAAAGAGAACATAGTAGATCTAGAAGATTTACAAACCATTAACAAAATTGAAAATTTACGTAAAATAAAAATTCAATGCAATACGAAAAAGTTAAAAATTGATATAAATTCGAATTATTAATGAATTATTATTTGTTCGAAATTTAGTGCTGAATGAGAACTACTCATTTATTTTATTGAAAGCAGTGCCTCATAGCTTGTTCTGATGAATTGTTAAAAAGAAAAGCTTTTTTCTGTGTTCTCTAAATTGGGAAATATTCAGTTCGATGATGGACCGCTTTTGTGCTCGAATTCTCACAGGATTTTTATAAGATGATATTCTGAGCGTTGAACAAAAGTAAAAAAGAATCGACTTATTTTGGCACAGCCAATATGAATTGACTGTAGCTGTTAGTATATTTTTGGATGTATAATGAACAAGTATATAAATCAACATTAGCTAATTTGCCGACGGATTCCTATAATTACATAGTATAAAACAAAGTCTCCCTACCACGTCTGTCTGTCTGTCTGTTCGCGATAAACTCAAAAAGTACTCAACGGATTTTCATGCGCTTTTCACCAGTGGATAAAGTGATTCATGAGGAAGGTTTTACTATTGTTAGCACCCACCTCCACTGACTGCATCGACACTATACGTGATGAGTGTAACACTATATAATTTATCAAGGATTTTTTTATAGTCAGGGCGGGACAACGTCTGCCGGGTCCCGCTAGTTTATTATAAAATTAAAATACGGTATACGTTATGTACAAATATAAATCTCTTAGATTAAGTATTCAATGTAATGAGGTCATAGATTATAGGATATCAGGATCCAGTTACTTACCCCTTATATTATAGTACTATACCTACATACCTATATATATATATACCTACATATATGTATAGTACTATTATAGTACTATACATACATATAATGTGGTACAATACAATGTTTATTTTTGTTAATTATAAAGTATTTTATTCTATTTCCTGCACAGTAATAAAGCGGTAAATTTTATATCGCAAAATAAATTAAGATCGTCTGGTGTGAGTATAAACATTTATAAGCAACAATCTTTATTGGCTCGTTAAGGTTAGCATGTTTTATTCTAAGGTCCTACTATTATTACCTTATGGTGTGACAGTATCTTTACTTAACTAACGTAGCAAGGACAAAGTAATGGGGTTAGAGGAATTTAAATGGTATATGTACGTAATAAAGAGTCGTTTGTTTGATTACAATATAACTCGTGTATATATCTTTATGTATATAATTCTTCGGTACGTCTATATATAACTGAACTACTCCTAAATAGTCGGAGAGATATTGATGATTTATTGATGTATTCAAAAATGGTTTATACTCGCAATTGGAACCGCTGGGTGGCCTTGTGTTCTATGATTTTTTTCAATTATCAGGACAGGACAACGTCCGTCGTGTTCGCTAGTCTTTATATATAGATAGGTAGAAGGAAAACAGTTAAAAACATACTTCTTATATATTTCTCAACCTATTTTATTTACATTTTATCTTCTTAGTAGACGAGCTGTAGTGTTATCAATAAAAAAAAAACAGAATAAAAAATGTATGTAATAATTATATTATATTATATATTATTGTATTATTTCTTTAGTACGAAAACATAAATAATCTTAAAACTTTAAAAATAATTAATTATGGTCGAATTTTTACAATCGGACGACTAGTATATATTATGTAGCTGTCTGTATTACATTTAATGTTTACAAATGGTTTTAAGAGTGAAGAGTTAACACAATTAAGCAGCGTAATCCTTCATTTCGATATACACGTATTCATTTGTGAATCATGCAATTTCGATTGTATGGTTCACAAATGTATATATGTATGAATAGCTTAGAATAGTTAGCTAGGTCAGACGCGACTTTTTCCAGGTAACAGCCCAAGCCGAGGTGCGCGTGCGCCCTTGTGTATGTTACCTAAAAAAACCAAATCGGCTGAGTGCCTTAAGCGCTCGACTTAGTAGTCCGGTGAAGCTGTGAAGACCCTGCAGGGTCAATAGCGTAGTCAGTTCGAGAAAAAAAAAAATTTATATTGCATACCAAACTGAACGAGTTCATTGCAATATTACTTCACTTACATTCACAATTATCTATAAAGTAGAATGCATACAATCTTTTACCTGTCTGAACACATTCATATGTCGTTGTATTTTCTATACAACCTCCAATAACTATTAAAGGGCAGTCTGGCATAGAATGGCTTTGACAAGTGATAAAATCGCCATTTTGTGTCCATAATGATGTGGGGATTGAACGCGGATGTGACCTGGCTCGGGGCAAATCTTTACCGTGACGACTAGTATATTTCACATTAGAAATTACAAAATTCTCCATTGTTTATAACTTACATTTGGAGTCGCGGCCATCTTGACAGAGTTATATGTACTAGTGGCCGTCTACTGGTCGACATTCGACCATAGTTCATTGATTTTTTAAAGTTTGAACTTTATTAGGATTCTTTTGTCAACTTACTTCTATAATCAAAGGTTTTTATCATGGTTACTCAGTTATTAAATTATAGTTGTATGTTATAATATCATTGTTGAATGTAGAATGAAAAAGGGTAATTGGAAAGTAAGAGTGAAATAATACATACAGTCGAGCATAGCAACCTACTTCACAACCTTTTTTGAAGTCCTTTATTGACAGATGTCAAAATGTCTTTTTTATGTACATGTATATGTTGTGTAAAATTGAAGCAGTAGTGTGAGTAATGCATATTTTAATTAATTTAATGTACTTCTAATGCATTTTATATAAAATAAATAGCTTTCTGCACTTCTCCATATAAACTTTAACTATGCCAAGTTTCACGTTCATCCGTTCACGCAATTCCTTTAAAAAGGGATACAAAGTTTGGGCTTCAAGTATTAATATATATGAAACTCATACGAAAATATTAACAAGTTAATTTAATACTTCAAGGCAGAAAGATTTTAGAACTATTAATATTATTTTTTATATTATATTTTATTTTATATTATTATATATTAAACTATTAACAGATATAAATTATCTTTGGGATTCTAATACACCATTGTTACAGGTAATTGGTAAGAAGCCATATAAGAAATAGTACCTACCTCATAAGATCTATTACTTTTTTAACCTTATTATGGGGAAATACCTAATGGATACCCAACCCTAGCCCGGCAGCTGAGGGTGAGTTAATTCCGATTCGCGCGGACTTAAACCTCATGGTGCGTCCGCGCGTCTTTATAAAAAATCTATTGTTTATATTAAAAAAATAAACAACATATAGCCATCGTCAATCTTTTGGCTGCTCTGAATGTAGTGTATATAGATAGGCTGTATATAGTTCGGAGTTTCGCGTAATATAATCTGAAATTTAATACAATACAAAGTTAAAAGTAATCTAATCTTAGCATTTATTTATTCTTAAATTGTCGCAGTGTTATATCATTATTACATAGTATAAAACAAAGTCCCCTATCGCGTCTGTCTGTCTGTCTGTTCGCGATAAACTCAAAAACTACTGAACGGATGTTTATGCGGTTTTCACCAGTGGATGAAGTGATTCATGAGGCAGATTTTGGTATATAATTTGTCAAGGTTTTTTTATTATCAGGGCGGGACAGCGTCCGCCGGATTGCTAGTGTATAATATAATACATATTTATACCTACCTACATTTGTGTTCTGCGCAACGATATTCAGAACGGTCAAAAAGTTTTACGTGGACTTAAACTATAAAGCATGCTTGTCCTATACGGATAAAAATAAGAAAATAAGGATACGTAACGTTAATAGATAAATTATTCAAAATTAGAATGATCTTAAATTATAATGAATGCAAGCAATTTCATACGTTCATCCGTTTCTTTGTAATTTAATGGTAGTCGAATCAAATTTAGGCAGATGTCGGACAAGAACCCAACAGGTGTGCACACGCTTCAATTTTTTTGTTGTCTTCAATATATTATACGTCTGTCTCATTCTGATTAGATTACTGACGACTTACGCTAAGAAGGAATAAATGTTACATTAAATTTTTTTTTTTTTAGCAATCACATAAAGAACAGTTACAACATCACCGAATGATTGTCGATGAGGGATATTGATTAATATGGATATATCTTTCGGAGTTAAGTAACTCACTAACTTTCGTTCGTGGTTTCGCTCACGTTATTGTAGATTTGATGTATCAAATCTTTGTTTATACACCTGACAATGTGTATGCGTAATTTTATGATAATCAGTTAAATAATTAAGGCGTGACGACGTAACAATTAAACAAGAAACACATATCCCCATTTATAATATTAGTTAGGTTATATATCTTCATATGTCCACGATTACTTAAAAAGTTTTACATGAACATCAAGTAAGTACTTAAATGGCTTATTCATCGTTTTAGTTACCTTTTTCTATAAAACAAGTGTGTGTGTAGGTACTTATGTATTCGCGTTAGAAGTTATACTTCTTTGGCTTAACAAGATAAAAATTTTATCTTTCGCCTCATTCTACGTTTGTAGAAAAAACGACACTAACAATAGAAAAAAGGTATTTAATATATTGAAAGTTTTAATACAAAGAAACAAAATGTTGACTTCAGGGTGTCGGGTTTTTCTTGACGGTGTGCGTGCGCATCGTAAAAATTTACTCTAATTTTTCCCTAACGCGCCAAAAGAAGTATAACTTCAAAAGCGGGAAAATATTTCAAGAAGCATACAAATAGGGCTTCGTATGAAATATAAATAACACAAAACCAGAGCCAGTAATATATGGCGATAAATAAATTCCATTTGCAAGATTAACAAACACATATATTTAAATAAAATACATAAATCATGTTTCCTTTTCCTGCTACGAAGCAAATAAAACGGTTTCATTAATATATGTGTATACGTTTATGTAACGACACCTTTTTTTACAATCTTATTAGGTTTTCTTTTTATTAATTTACTATGCAATATCAAAATTTACTTTGAATGAATTTTTTTTTTCGAACTGACTACGCTATTGACCAAGCAAGGTCTAACAGCTTCACCGGACTATTACTTAGAATGTAGTTTTTCTTACAAAGTATAGATTACTTATACTGCGATTTGATAACCTTTTTTAGTTATTTAGTTTTCTTTTCTTACTTAATGAATCCAGTTATTATACTTAAGAAATACAAAGAAACAAAATGTTGACTATAGCTACCTTCAGGCTGTCGGTTGGTAGCTATAGTCTTCTGTGACGCTATGCGCGCGAATCGTAAAAATGTACTGTCATCATTAATCGCTAACGCGCCAAAAGAAATATAACTTCAAAACTCGATTAAAATAACCATATACATAAAATTAACAATCAGAGTAAGATCAAATATATAATATAAAGGTGAAAGGTCGTGAATGTGAGTTTTTAGAAATAAGCTTGAAGCGATGATAGTTCATTGGTTAGTGTATTTCGACACTCCGTCGATCGACGAAACCTTGCGATTAAGTCCGGAACTTACGGTAAAGGGAAACATGGTGATTAAATCGGAGCTTTATTCTAAACCTGCCTGGCCTAGCTACCAACCTCAAATAGAAAATCTGTCGCCAAAAACCTATGGATGTGTTCCAGCAATTGGGAGCTAATTCCTCTAGATTTCGAGTGTTTACCATATTGGAACACATCGTCATTTAAAACCAGCTGAGATTATGAGCAAACGGTAAAATCTATAAAGTATTAAAAAAAAAAAAACAAAAAACTACAACGTAACTTTTTTTTAAGTTTTAATATTACAACAACCTTCCCTAAATTATTCGGCTTTAACAAGATGTATGCACAACTTCTGAAACCGGTTGTACTCGTGCTGAAGTAAAAAAAAGTGGTTTCATGTCGGTATTATGTTATCGAAGAAATGTACCGATATGACTTGCACGTTCCGGCTATTCGTAACGGCAGCTGTGACAGATTTCTGTATTTTTTGCACGCTACACCGGCGAGAAATCAGTTTGCAATTTAAAAACAGGTGGCCCTTTAGTGTTACTACCTGAGATAGGATATCGGTTATTTTTTTTATTACTTAATACTTTTTGCAGCTTGGGAAAAAGTCATTTTCACAATAATTCTACAAACATAATAATGAATAAATATGGAAGCATTTGAAAACCAAAATATATGGAAGCTAGTTGTACTCCGCGGTTTTACTAGCGCTTATATTCTACGACGCATTACACGACCGTATTTTTATTATAACCTAAAATTTGTACGATCATTACTCCGGTCCTAAGGGTCCTAGAGTTATGTTAAATCGCCTATTACCTTCATAAATAAGCAGACAATAAAATGAGAAGATAAAGAGGGTTAAAATCAAAATACAAGTTTCAAATGCGTAAGCACTCCTGTTACTCTTGTTTCTCCTGCAAAGCAGCAAAACTGAAGCACTCCTGTTACTCTTGTTTCTCCTGCAAAGCAGCAAAACTGACGGTATTGTACTTCGATCCAAAGTGTATGCTTGGCAACATGCACAGACTTACGAGATATTGCAATAGAGTGGTATCAAACAGTAATTTTTTTTTCTACAGACTCTTGGTCCGCCCCTTTTTTCTGATTTTATTTGTTCCATTAGCGAAAAATCATAATGTAGCTTATACAGTGAGCAATACTTGTTATTATTAATATACTTAACTGTTGCTATTATTTTAATTATCAGTATTATATATTAAGCATAAAAATTTTAATTGACACAGTGATAACAGTTTCTATAGTTTCCTCAACGCAACAGTAATAAGTTCTCTAAGAGAAAATACACCATCAATTCGAATAAGCACTTCATTTCATACATTTACTAGTACAGTTACTATAATGGCGGTAATATTATACTTTCCAGTAATTTACTAAGATATTATCGGTAAACAACTTCGATTTGCAGAACCAGCGTCGATAGAGCGTGACATACTCTTTTGATATTTTCGCTTTGATTTTGTTTTTAATGGACAAAGTGTATTCAATAATGTAGCCATTCAATTTGCCTTAGACTAGTTTTGCTTATACAAAAAAAAAAACTTGTTTTGCGTTACGGTACTACATTCTAATCCCCGTGTTGTTCGGTGATAGTAACTATACACAATTAATCCGCAAAGATTAGTTGATTTATTTAATATATGCCTTTTTACAACTGGATTCACAGGAGCATATTATTTTTACCGACTTCAAAAAGTTCTTAATTTGGTTATATATATTTAAATTTTATTACCTCTTAGTACCTTTTCATTTATGAATCGATTTGGAAAAACATTTATTTGCACAGGGGCAATTCTCGGGGACTCATTTCTATTTCATTTGCATCGCATCTTTGATTCCGGAGATACATAAGTGAATTCTTCAAAATCGCATCGGAAATATACCACCGATTTAAATATTGATAGTGACAATACGGGTTTCCTCCTTCCTATAACATGGTGTCCGGTAAGCGCAACGTGAAGAGATACTTACCCAGGCCGGAATGACAGCGGCGACCGACTGTAGATAGTATGTCGCTCGGTAGTCGCCATTGTTTTTGGATTGTACTGTGCTTACCATCAGGCACAGTACAGTCATTTTGCCGTGCTACAATTTAAAAAATCTTGCCGGTTATTCTCGATGATTGGGTTATTTTCGGTAACCTTGATGCTTTTGACGTTCATAAGCACCTTTTTGGGGGCTAAATTAAATAAGGTTTTTTTTTGTTTTTGAATCCAAAACTAGATAGGTACCTAACTATAGTCAAAAACGCTCTGGTGATTTTTTAAAGTTTTTTTTTTCGATGTCTGTTTTATTTATTATACAATAAAATAATGTTTATTATTTTTTTTCTATTGGACTCTATTTTTAAATAAAATTGAATATACAAGTGTATCGCTCAAGTGTCTTTATAAATCATCGCCAGCTTTTAAATTACTACAATAGTCGGTTCTAGAAACTATTATTATTCTGTCATGACAATAGCGGCTAGACGGTGCGTTTCCTTGTTTTTTATACCTTTTATTTTCTTAATTTCTGTCTCAAACATTTATTTTTATGCGGAGAAGACTATGGACGCTGTTTACCAAGGGACGATTCATGTCTATTTATAAGAGCCTTTGATAACGATTACTGCAATAGTCGGTTCTAGAAACTATTATTATTCTGCCATGACAATAGCGGCTAGACGGTGCGTTTCCTTGTTTTTTATACCTTTTATTTTCTTAATTTCTGTCTCAAACATTTATTTTTATGCGGAGAAGACTATGGACGCTGTTTACCAAGGGACGATTCATGTCTATTTATAAGAGCCTTTGATAACGAATAGTGTATTGTTGGATAGTTGTGTGTAGTTATTTAATCTTGTTGTTTGTTTACAAGTATTGGTTAATTAATCGCTACTGGTTGCCAATGGTAAAGAAAAGTATAGCGATATTGTTAGTAGCCTGAATAATTTTAAACTGTCACAACCTAAATTATAGTTGTAGGGTAATAATGGACCTGAAAAGGCAATCATTTCAACCCCGCTATTTTCTTTTTTTTTCGAACTGATTACGCTATTGTCCTAGCTAGGTCTTAACAGCTTCACCGGACTACTAAAGCGAGCGCTTAAGGCACTCAGCCGATTGTTTTCTATATTGATATGAAGATTTGGTTGGTTACGATTTGAAGCTGTCATTGCTTAGTGCTAGTGTACGGTACCGTGTCGATCGGCGTAGATTCGAATTCATATAATGAGAATGAGCTTCCGATGAAGGGAAACTATAGTATGGTGGTAGGTCTTCTAATACCAACCTCGCTAAATATCACCCATAAATTGATAATCTATAGCGTTTAAACAGACGACTGCATTTTAGATCCTCGCTCTATGCTTAACATGTTACTATATTGAGCCACATTGTCACTTGATATTAGAGATTTTAACGAAATATTAAAACCTATAATAATAAAACATTAACAAACGAGATGACATATTTATTAAATATCCCGGGTGATTTTAGCCAAAGATTTCGCGGTCGACAACATGTTTCAGAGCACTCCCACAGTACCGGACATCGGTATCATCAGTTATCAACAAACCAAACGACCAATTCTGGTACAAGTTTATCGCACAACTTGGTTGCAATACAAAAATAACTTTAACCTTAAATTGTTCGTATCGTTTAATTTGTATAAATCGTGTTGGTCATGATACTAAATTTGCACAGATACATAATATTTATACATTTCACTTCGCTCTCATTCGTGGTGAACGGTTGAAATAAATAAAAAATAAATTACTTACACTGACCCGATTCATTAAACAACTTCGTTATTGCCGTTACAAAATTGTACTTAAACACAATAGATCCCAGTATTTTTTACTGAATTTTAAAATGACTACAGTGTATGATGTCATGGAATTATAATTTTCTTCTCCTATACAAAAATAGAACCTTGAAACTCAATAATGTCAAAACTACTGAACGTATTGGCATAGGTTTATGACCATTAGATGGGCTATTTTTCGTAGATGGTTCTTGCATACTTATTTTTGTATTGCCTAATGTAATGTAACTAATTGTATGTAAAGCCTATTTAACCCACGGAGACGCGGCGCCGCTTGGTATTAACTATGTCACAAAGAAACTAGGAACTATTGAGCAGTTGATAACTTCATGCATATTTGTTAAAATGGGTTATTTTTCATGCTTTATTTTAAAGATTATTTGAAAAAGCGAACAAATAAGCGGGAACACCTTTAATCTAAAACGAATATCTATTGTAAAATAACTTTCATGATTGAATATATATATCTTCCTTATTAGTTTTTTTTCCTCAAACTGACTACGCTATTGCCCTAGCAAGGTCTTAACAGCTTCACCGGACTACTAAGGCGAGCGCTTAAGGCACTCAGCCGATTTTTGTTTGGGGAACTAGCTCAAGGGTGCACGGCACACCTCGGCTTAGCTGTTGCCTGATTCATGCAGTTTGCGACATATCTGAGCTAACCTAAACTAAGCTAAACTATTCATACATATATGAGTTGTTGAAGCATTTATGTGTACCAAGCATACATATCTCAACAACTCTTATGTGTATTTGGTATCGGAAAATTTCTAAACTATTTCAGTTCGATAAGGGAAGAAAAGTAAAATCCTTCTACCTTCATGTGTAATCGTGTATGCGTGCACGTCTGTGGAGGTGATATGTGTCCTTATTAGTTGTTCTCGTATCCCGTTCTCGTAAGTATCCCTTACTTCGGTCTTTCGTTGTACGTGGAAAACTTCATGCATATCTTCTACATAGGGAAAACAGTTAAGATAATATTTTTCCACCGATTTCCTTTTTTTTCCTTTCGTTTACTAGATACCAAAATATCAAAGTTATCAAAAATAAATGTTCAAAGAGTTTGTTTTTTTTTTTCTTGAAATATTCATTAATTATAGTCGACATTCGACTACTGGATAAGCACTAGTGTTATTAAATAGATAAGTAGCCGATTTCTCAGAAACTTAACATTCGTTGGATGTAGTTAAAGCGATATAACACATACTTCTTCGTATGGTAGCACCTGCTCACTTAAAAAATTCATGGAACTCTTAAGAGACTCTTAGCATATTGTTTATTTATGAGGCAAAGTGCCCAGGGAACCCTTATCGAGTGGAGTAACCATAAAATAATTAATTGCAAACGGTTCTCGCTATTGTGTTATTTTTAACGTAATTAATATCGAAACAATAAACGAGGTTGTGGTGATTTTAGTATATCATATTTTATTATATTTAATAGTAACTGGTACCTACGACTTCATCTTTCATTATTTTTTTTAATAATGGTAGGTTGTCATTTTTATTATTGTTTGTTATCTTTGCTATTCTTTTCTCCTTATTTATGTCTACCGATTTTATATAACCTCTGTATAATTTTGTCATCACTGCTTAGCCTTAGCTAACTGCTTAGCTTATAGTCCAAGTAATACTCTGAAAAATCATGCATTTGATTTCGGGGCGTCCATTGACTAACGCTATAAAAATAAAACAACCCATTGCACCTTGAAACTTACTCTGTTTTCAAAATTTTAGCACTGTTATAAGGAATTGTTTAATAGATACAATAATTAAATACGCAAACCTATAAAGTATATTCTTTTGCATTTATAGACATAGCACTAATATGCTCGATACGCGAACATTTGCTGACAAGATGATTCGCACCGCAAGCGACAAACGTTAACCTAAAATTACTTCGACGTATAATAAATCACAAACGCCACATGGTCCGAGCCGGTTACTAACCCCAAAATCGCACAAGATCATAACCCCAAACTCGACACATGCTTGCGTAGACAAGTGTTTGCACAAACACGATTATGGTAATGTGAAACAATATCGGCATGTTGGCAAAACAAATTGGCCATAATTAGTTCCTAGTTAATCGAAAACCCTACGCAAGGACGTTTTTGATGTTAACTGTAAATAATTTTGAGATATGTGAAGGTGATTTCATCGAACAGAAATTGTTAACTAATCATTACATAGTATAAAACAAAGTCCTCTACCGCGTTTGTCTGTCTGTTCGCGATAAACTCAAAAACTACTGAACGGATTTTCAAGCTGTTTTCACCAGTGGATAAAGGGATTCACGAGGAACGTTTTGGTATATAATTTGTCACGGGTTTTTTTTATGATCGGGGCGGGATAGCCTCTGCCGGGTCCGCTAGTATTATATATGCGACAACCGATGTAACACATACTTCTTCGTATGGTAGCACCTGCTCACTTAAAAAATTCATGGAACTCTTAAGAGACTCTTAGCATATTGTTTATTTATGAGGCAAAGTGCCCAGGGAACCCTTATCGAGTGGAGTAACCATAAAATAATTAATTGCAAACGGTTCTCGCTATTGTGTTATTTTTAACGTAATTAATATCGAAACAATAAACGAGGTTGTGGTGATTTTAGTATATCATATTTTATTATATTTAATAGTAACTGGTACCTACGACTTCATCTTTCATTATTTTTTTTAATAATGGTAGGTTGTCATTTTTATTATTGTTTGTTATCTTTGCTATTCTTTTCTCCTTATTTATGTCTACCGATTTTATATAACCTCTGTATAATTTTGTCATCACTGCTTAGCCTTAGCTAACTGCTTAGCTTATAGTCCAAGTAATACTCTGAAAAATCATGCATTTGATTTCGGGGCGTCCATTGACTAACGCTATAAAAATAAAACAACCCATTGCACCTTGAAACTTACTCTGTTTTCAAAATTTTAGCACTGTTATAAGGAATTGTTTAATAGATACAATAATTAAATACGCAAACCTATAAAGTATATTCTTTTGCATTTATAGACATAGCACTAATATGCTCGATACGCGAACATTTGCTGACAAGATGATTCGCACCGCAAGCGACAAACGTTAACCTAAAATTACTTCGACGTATAATAAATCACAAACGCCACATGGTCCGAGCCGGTTACTAACCCCAAAATCGCACAAGATCATAACCCCAAACTCGACACATGCTTGCGTAGACAAGTGTTTGCACAAACACGATTATGGTAATGTGAAACAATATCGGCATGTTGGCAAAACAAATTGGCCATAATTAGTTCCTAGTTAATCGAAAACCCTACGCAAGGACGTTTTTGATGTTAACTGTAAATAATTTTGAGATATGTGAAGGTGATTTCATCGAACAGAAATTGTTAACTAATCATTACATAGTATAAAACAAAGTCCTCTACCGCGTTTGTCTGTCTGTTCGCGATAAACTCAAAAACTACTGAACGGATTTTCAAGCTGTTTTCACCAGTGGATAAAGGGATTCACGAGGAACGTTTTGGTATATAATTTGTCACGGGTTTTTTTTATGATCGGGGCGGGATAGCGTCTGCCGGGTCCGCTAGTATTATATATGCGAAAACCGATGATCATGAAATTTTGCATACACGTTGTTAGAAATACAGAAAACGACATAAGGTACTTTTAATTTTGAAACAAGTATATTTCCCGAGGGATAGGTAAAATCAACATTAACGCGAGCAAAGCCGCAAGTGAAAGTATATATACAAAAACAATAGAAGCAAGTCAGAATTATAGTAGAGTTGTAATTACACGATTACCATAAAGTCCGGTTAATCCGGTGAAGCTGTTAAGACATTGCTTGGTCAATAGTGTAGTCAGTTCGAAAAAAAAAAAAAAAAAAGATTACTATAAAAGCGAAAAATAGTGACGTGACACGGTTTTGTAAACAGATTCATGTTTATATATATTCTAATATGGCTCGTTACATTTCAAAATTAGTTAAATACAATCATAGCCGTTCCTAATAATTTACGTTATTTTTCAAGATCTTTAAATTTTATACATACAAAATATAAAGACAATTTTGGTCAGCAAAATTTGAATTTCGTTCTCGGTGTATAAAAACTGAAATTGTGATAAAAATTTAACATGTTATATTAACTATTAAAATTAGCTCATTTTTAATGTCACGAAACATATATACTGTATGTATGTACACATACATACAACCTGTATATACTGTGTACAGCTGTCCGCAACGGCGCATATCACGAATACTGAGCAAACAGCTTTGAAGCGTCCTCAATCACTGCGCCCTTTGTCCGCCATATACCATTCCATGCGCTGTTACCCATTTGAATTAACTGCGAAATGAAATCGAATGGCAATCGGTTTATTGTTATTGAAAATTTGAAATTGTATTTATCTCCATAATCAGTAAATAGAATAAATAATCTCATAGCGAAGTAGATTTTATGGGAATAAATTTTGTACTATTTAATTGTAATTTACGTTATTTGCCATTGTGGTATAATAAACATTACCTTTATTCAAATAGAGACTAAATTTATAACGTCGTAGTAAAATCTATATTATAATAAAACTGTAGCAGGGTAGAATCTGTACATTAAATATTTTTTGAAAATTTTGATGGGGGTAGGCTTTGTTGTCGATATAGAAGCCAAAAATAACCTTTTTTAAATTTTTGTCTGTCTGTCTGTCTGTCTGTCTGTCTGTCTGTCCCTGTGAACGCGCATCACTCTGAAAGTACTGAACAGATTTTGACGAAACTTGGCACAGTGATAACTAATGTTACGAGATTACATTTAGGATATTTTTTTTCTCATAAAACGCAAGGGATTCTCCAGGATCTGCCTGTTTGTCTGTCCCTTTAAACACGTATTACTCTGAAAGTACTGAACCAATTTAGACGAAATTTGGCACAGTAATAACCAATATTACAAGGTTACATCTAGGATACTTTTTATCTCATAAAACACAAGGGATTCTCCAGGATAACGGACGAAAGTAAAAAAAATGTAGTTCATGATATTCTTGACGAATTTTGGTAAATTTTCTTTGTGCTATATATAGCAGACAGATTAGCTAAAAAATGAAGCTATATTTCCATATGCTACTT
>MU158702.1:1084975-1103405 GCA_015888305.1 Antheraea pernyi
AAAAAAGTGTGTGTGTGTGTGTACTTATGTACACGCATTAGAAGTTATACTTCTTTGGCGTAACAAGTAAAAATCTTTTCAAAAATTTTATCTTGCGCCTTATTCTACGTTTGTAGAAAAAACGACACTAACAATAAAAAAAAGGTATTTAATACAATGAAAGTTTTAATATAAAGAAATACAAACAACAAATACAAAGAAACAAAATGTTGACTATAGCTAACTTCAGGGTGTCGGTTTTTCGTGACGGTGTGTGCGCGCAACGTAAAAATTTACTCTCATCATTTTTCCCTAACGCGCCAAAAGAAATATAACTTCAATAAAATTACAGATATCTTAACATGGTTTGAACATACTTCTTTATTTACAAAAAATTGCATCGGGCACATTATTGTTAATATCAAAAATGTCTGGCAATAATAAATTCACGTTTTAGTAGCGTTTAAAAGTTAGTGAAAAACAAAACATTCTAAAATTATATAAAGTTCAATATTTTTGCCTGTAAAGGTTTACCGGCAGCCAATTCGCTGTCGAAACCGTTGCCTAGCTCTTAGACAAATAGTCACAGGCAAGTGACAGATGACACATGTTGCTCAAATCTTTTTAATATTTATGTTTTTCTTTAATACAATGTAGTGTGAAAAAGTTTTAATACAAGTTGAAAATAGTTATGATGTCATTCAGTGTTTAATTTATCATTATTTATTTTATGAATATATTTTAACGTTTAAATTACAATTTAACTCTATCAACTTGATATTTTATAATGTAAACTATACTGAGCGTATAGTAAACGCCTACAAAAAAGGGAAAGGAACTACGTTCCAACTGGAGGTCCATGGACCTCTCAAGCTTTTTTTACATTACTGCCAATATACGTAGGTTAGTTTTTATTTTAATTGAACCCGGTAGATGATGTTACGAACGGGTTGTAGGCTTATTGGGACAGAAGGTACTGGGACAACGTACTGGGAAGACATTTATCGGCAATATATGTAGGTTATTTTTTTGTCTTAATTGGACCCGGTAGGTGATGCTGCGAATGGGTTCTAAGCTTATTTTAAAATATTTCTCACATACCAACTGGGTATATGTTTGAGTGAGTCCCTGGATAGTTGGGATTCACAATTTGAAACAGTAGGTATCGCTGCAATCGGGTTTTGAGATTTATTTCGATTTTTCGCGTTTAAAAGTACAATCGAAACCGGTAATAACCGATTTGGTGCAGACGAAGTCGCACGGGTCAGCTAGTTGTTAATAAAATAACGCAGCGATATCTAAATATAATAGAACTGCCAATATATTAATAAAGCCGCTTACAGAGAACATTTTTGTATACAAGCTCGCAGCTTTGTTACGGTTACTACAATTCTGTTTCTGGTATTATACATTGTATCATAGCATTGCCTTCCACACTTAATAAGTAATAATTAAGTGTCATAATTGGTGTCTGACAAATTTTAAATCAAGTTGGTATAATCTTTTTTTTTTTTTTAAGTAGCACGGCAAAATGACTGATGATGATGAATGACTGCACTGTGCCTGATGGTAAGCGCAGTAAAATCCAAAGACAACGGCGACCACCGAGTGATACTTTATCCATTGCCGGTCGCCGCTGTCATGCCGGCCTGCGAAAAGCTGGCTATGCACAGGCTGATCCCGAAACGCGACCCGCAAAAGCGAATCACTATGACGGCCTTTTTCGCCATATACATGGTGGTTGCGACCCAGTCAGGCTGTAAAACCCTACCACCCCGCTTTCGCCATTGCCTCGTTCGTTATTCAGCAGGGTGCACCACGTGCAGATGAGGTTGGCTTGGATGTCTCAAGTATTAGATGTTATTTGACACCCCTTACACCCCAAAATTCTCAATATAAATAATTCCTCGATTAAACGAAATTTTCGAAATGTCCGTAAAAGAAACCTTTACATTACGAATACATTTATCAAAAACATCTTAATACAAATACAGGTAGTCCGGTGAAGCTGTAAGACCTTGCTTGGTCAATAGCGTAGTCAGTTCGAAAAAAATAAATAAATCTTAATACAAATACAGGTAGTCCGGTGAAGCTGTTATGACCTTGCTTGGTCAATAGCGTAGTCAGTTCGAAAAATAAAATAAAAATCTTAATACAAATTTTTAATCATTGCAGAATATAAATAGAAAGTATTATTAACCTCTATTTTTAAATAAAGGAATTTTTCAGCTTAGAAACTTCACATAACGTATCATATTTAATTATTCCCACTTCATTCCACAATAACTCAAGTCTCGTCAGATTAAGCCAAGCTCTTAATTTACTATAAGGACTTATCGATAAGAGACATTGCTGTTTATTGTAATTTTTGTTAGTTTTAAAGTTACAATGGCTGAGATACGAAAAAGCTGTTCTTTAAATAGTTAGCTCTAACAGGGTAATTAGATGGGTATCTACGTAATTTTGAGTGTAATAAATAGGTTTTCTTACCTTGTTAAAACGAATGGTAGTCCAACCTAACTTCTATATGTATAATATAACAACTAAATACACGATATAACGAATATTTGTTATTTCCCTTTAGTATCGTTAGATCCAGGTTACACTACATTAACTTCTATTTAATAAAATTAATTCTTAACTTCTAAATCCTCTACAGATAGGAAAATCTCGGCCGGATTCATTAAAATTTTATCCTTTTTACTAGCGTTTCGTGTAATAACTTTACGAACATTATAAAAGTATCACGGAATACTATAAATTTGAATAAATTATTTTATATTTTTACCGTCGACATCCGATAATACAAATATAAACATTACGTAGTTTATGGATCAAACCTTTTCTTAATGAACCTCTTTTACTTTAGAATCTTATAATGTGATTTTTTTATAATTTGAAACCTCTTTTTTCTTGGAAGTCACTGTGTTATAATTGAATTGTAAAGTGAAAGAAAGGCTTTCCTACGTTTCAGAACCGTTAGGACTTTACAGTGTGTCTGGGATGGCAATTGTGTTGTTCTTATAAAGTTTTAATACAAACTTTCTTCAGTATATGAATTTATTAACTAGTGGATGGCCGTAAAGTTCATTCTCATGTATATGCTTTTGATGTTCCACGAGAACTAGATCTCTGTCTGGCATAATATGGGTTGTCTTTTATTTTTATGAATATATTTTTTATGAATATATTGCTAGTTAACCCCTGTAAGAAGAACATTATATGTCGGCTAAATCCTTCTTCAGATTCAGTCCGCTATTAATCTGAAAACTATACTAAAATTAGTTCAATATTGTTCAAATGATGCGCGATAAAACACGAGAATTTAAATATTGTATTGTATAAATATTATTCACATCTAAATTGCCTTGTTTAATGATTTATGTGTCTCTAATATATGTCTAAAATATCAAAATCAATATTACATTACGCAATACATTTCAACATAGTTACGATAATAATCAACTTAGGTAAAAAAGACAATATACACGACCAGTTCTGACGAAACGTGTAAAAAAATTTTACGCCCTTCACTCAATACATTGACAATTTAATTGTTCGATAGAGTTCAAAATATATTTTTTTAAATGGCGTCTCGTAAATACGATTGCCAATTGTCAAGCAACTCATTGCTAAGTCACTCTATAGGTGGTATTAATTTTTTAATGTTATTTGGTGCTTTAGAATAAGGTCACTGAAACACATAGAGGCAAACACAATAGAGAGACACTTATTTATGTATTTGTGATTTATTACTCTTAATTTACAGAATAAATTTGATATACAATCGAGGTTTTCGTAGTATAATTTGCGTAAATCAGCTCGAATACTCCTTTCCCGCTAAAGCTAATAAATGTAAAATTTAAATTGATAAATACTTTTAATGGTTATTATACTTTATTTTTAAACACCGTACCGAAACTTTGTATAGAAAATAAAAGCAGTTAGAATATCAGCATACACATTTAAAAATTTTCCACTATTTTATGAGTTTTTAGATAATATTCTTTCGACAAAACAAATCCAAATTAATAGTATAAGAGAGTAATCAGTAAATACAATTTTCAAATGCTTTATGATATCTATTTGATAATGGAACGTACACAATATTTGCATTTTATTACAAGCTAACAAACAAATAAATTCTCCAATCCTTTGTAAATCTTTATCAGTATTAAATTGCTAAAAGCTGTCGTAAATATCACAGAATTACCCGAATAGCGTGTCGAAGACAACGGTTCATATCGCCTGAGTAAGGAGCGACATGCGATGATCTTTTACAAATTTACTATGGAAAATATCAATAATTATTTCTTACTTTATATATGTTTACTCGTCATTTGAAGAACACCATACTGCGGTTCTTGATTATTTTAAGAAATCTACATGTTTCGTTGAAAGGTTTTCATCACCTCAGAAAGGTTATACTTAATTGGCTAATTGCTTGTTTTATATTGTAAAGGTAGGGTTTGTATGAAAGGAAATGTTTAAAAAAGCCTAATGTAAAAGGAAAAATTAGATAGAATATGAAATAGAAGACAGAGTCGGGAGATATTTAAAAGTATTGACGGAATCGACAGATTGATCTTCAGTTGTTTAGTTTTCATTTGATTCTATTACATGGTCATGTTTTTTTCCTCGAACTGACTACGCTATTGATTGGTCTAGCGAGGCATTAACAGCTTTACCGGACTACGACATGGTCATAATGTAAAGGGATGATATGGTCACATTTTCTTTATTAATACACTCGTCTGAAACCGGAGCGCGTAGTTAGTGATAATTTAAAAAAGATGTACTGTAACGATTTTATTACTATGTGCATACTAGTGGCTATCCAGTCGCATACAGGCACTATACCATCTCGCTTAGTACTGCTTAAATATTAAAACAAACTACAATTAATTACTCTAAAAAAATATAGACTGAAATCAAACATTTTAATACCCTTTTCTCGTCTGTTTGTCACACGACTTAATTTCTATATATCTGTATACAGAATCAAGTAAAATACCAGAAAGAAGTGGAATAAATTGTTTATCAATTAATAATGCCATTAATAATAATTTATACTAATATTATATAGCTGGAGGGTTTGTTTGTTTGGTTGAACGCGTTAATCTCAGGAACTACTGGTCCGATTTGAAAAATTATTTCAGTGTTAGATAGCGCATTTATTAAGGAAGACTATAAGACGTATATCGTCACGCTAAGATCATTAGGAGCGGAGCACTAATGAAGAATGTTTGAAAATCGTCT
Organism: Antheraea pernyi; assembly: GCA_015888305.1. Taxonomy (NCBI): domain Eukaryota; kingdom Metazoa; phylum Arthropoda; class Insecta; order Lepidoptera; family Saturniidae; genus Antheraea; species Antheraea pernyi. The sequence continues at coordinate 1,090,214 of MU158702.1, forward strand.
TTTTTTCCTTTTGAGAACTTCCGCTGCGTGTTAGTGTTAGCCGAAAGTAACTATTCTGAGCGAACGAAGTCGCGGGCAGAAACTAGTTTATATTACAAACAAGTAAATATAATACACACCTACAGTTAATCTGAATTGTATAAACACACTGAAAAAGTCTATGATATAAAAAAAAAAACACGTTTATCACGAATAATCAAAATAATCATTCGCCGTCATATATAATTGAAACTCGCACACAAATACACAATCCTGTATATTTATGTATGAATATATCTTATATGTTATATATTCATATATATCTGAATAACTAACTTGTATATAGTTATCAGTAGTCGCGAAAACTTGACAGATAAATTACCAACCATCTTCATGGTGTCGGTGTGTACGCGCATCATAAAAATCCACTCTCATAATTTTTCCCAAACGCGTGAACAGTAGTATAACTTCAAAAACAAATAAAAAAGATAGTATATATTAATATGTGTATAAAACACGTTGTACTCCTTATTATGGTCGAATCTCAACCAGTATAGGACCACTAACTATACAAAATTGTTCTCACGAAAAATAAAAACATTAATGTAATGGAATATCCAAAGACAATGGTGATATAGCTTTTGGCGTAATATTCGTATACAGACTTTACTATACGCAAAACAATAGGACTATAAACGGCAACAAAATAAGCATATATATTCACACAAAAAAGGAAGTCTGCGTGATGAGGCGTTGTACAAATGCCGTGCCTTCATTCGAACATCCACCCTTATCGTGATTGCGGAAACATTAGCACTGACAATTGTATGTGCGGTTGAGATATGCATGTTTCATAAGCGAACATGTATCGAGGATACTATTTCTAGTATAGGTTGTATTGGAATTCAACCAGATTTCTGTTTCTGAACTCCAAAAATAGCTTTCAGTTTAAGTAACTGTACAAATTACTAGTTGACTTGGCACTTAACTAACTTAATTTGCAGTGATCTAGTTATGGGTTTATAAAATTTATAATTTTTCCTAATTTCGTTTCAAAGTCAATAAACCATTACACCCGTTTGGCAGATAAAACATAAATTCATCATCTATATACTTAAAGCTAGCTAAAAAAGCTAAAACCCATATTTTTGGCTGAGATATTAAACTAAAATGTATGATGTCAGGGACTTTTTTGTAGAGCTAAGAGTAATAAATAGTTTTGCTAAAGATTTTATTCCTTTATTTCAAACCGTCAGCAGCGTACTGCATATTTATATGAATAGAATAGAATGAATGCATAGAATGTTTGCCGATTTTCATAAAATTTTTGTGATTAATTATCTAAAATATATATCTACCAAAATAAACAGTAACCTATAACACTCAGAGATAATATACCTTTATAGCAGTGATCAAAAATCAAAATACGGTCAGTACTACCGGAGATTACCCCGAACAAACTCCAAACTCTATTTAATATCGATGATAGAGGTATTCTTCCGTTGTGTGCACATCACTCTAAAACTACTAATTACATTTAGTTTTTTCTTATTTTTAATAATTATTAAAGCAGTATTTAGTAGTAAATACATATTTCAATTAGGTATGCAGTAATGTTGGTCATTTACTTATAAATAAATGTTATTTAAATGATAATAACATAAATTATTCTATTATTGTTTAATTTTGGCCTAAGTCCAACTTCATAGATAGAATTGCTTCTTTTACCATCGAGTTATTTACCTATTCAAGATAACGTCGCCTGTGGTGGCAAAAGTATAGTTCACACGCGAGGAATACCACACGTAAGGAGTTGTTTATTTTTTGCATATGGAAATTAATTCGCACTAGAGAATCTTAGAAACAGATTTAGCATTTCAACACTATACGCTATCAACACTACGATTATGTGTGAATTATCTACAATCCGCATGTGCAAACAAATCATTACTGGCTTCCGCATTACTCTACCATATTTTAATTAAAATGGCATCTATAAAGGCGAAGTACGATCCTTTATTTTTATTATCAATCAAGGCTGCTGGTTATATCGAAATGAATAAGGTATAAATGTACAATTATGTTTTACAGTCTATGGGGCTTTAAGATATTCAATTTACGATGTTTTTTAATTTCATTGGTCATTTGTAGTATACAATTTTTTTAATTAAAGGTCATTGTTGTTTTTAGATTTAGTTTACTGAATCAAATTTAATTATTCTTTAACAGATATTTAGGTAACAACTAATACATTCTTCATACGTTAGAAATATTAATGCAGAAAACCGAAAAACATTGAAAGTTTTATGATAATTATATATATTAATATTAATTATATATATTATAAACGATTTGGTCAATTGAGTATTGGTATGAAAAAAAAATATCCCTTCTCTTCTTTTCATGTATAAACGTCATACAATTATTACACGGCACCTCCAAAAGTATGACATATCTAACTATTTCTCAGACTAAAATCCATCAAAGCGGGCTTAAGTAATAGACATACATAAATACACTCCAAAAATATTGTCCTCCTTCTGCAAAGTTGGTTAAAATATTGGATCAACATTGGATAAAATATTCCTTGTGTATAGCGTATTATAATTTTTCTTTATTAAATTTTAATAGTAATACAAAAATTGTAATTGGTTATTAGGGTAGTTAATTTCCGCAAACATGTACTGTGACAACTCCTACTGGTGAACCAGTGCGAGTTACACAAAAAAAAACACAAAGACTATTTTGAAGAGCGTGAAATTCCCAACAAGTTCCCTCAAACCGATTTGCAATATTGTAAAAGCCGGGTAAGCATTAGAAATATGAAAAAAACAAAAGTTTTTTTTACATGCATTTTGAGTTTTTTCAACTTTAAATTTAAATTGTAAGTAAAATTAATATGAAGAACTCAAACTTGGTGAGAATTTTTTTTTCTATATGTAGATTAATATTTTGCATGAGCACCGAAAAAAAAAAGTTGGGGAAATGAACCACCCTAACCAATGGTTATTCATTAAAAAAAGTAGTAAATCACATACTTCAATTAACACACTCGAAGAACATTGTCCTCTGTTTCCAAAGTTGGTAAAAAAGTTGAAACATCATGTATTTTTCTTGTGTATACCATTGGTATATAATGTACAAAACACTACAAAATAATACCAATGTACCAATATCATAATTGTTGCTTATGAAATCTCAATAGTAATAAAAATCTGTAAATGGTTATTAAAAAAAATCAGTAAATTACATACTTTAATTAACACACTCGAAAAACACTGTCCTCCTTTTGCAAAGTTGTTTAAAAAATGAAAAGTGTCTGTCTGTCTGTTCGTGATAAACTGAACCCTACTGAACGGATTGTTATGCGCGTTTCGACAGTACATAAAGTGATACTATAGGAAGGTATAGGTATATACTTTGTCAAGGTTTTTTTTTATTATCAGAGCGGGATAACGACCGCCGTGCTGCTAGTTTATAATATATGCCTCTCAGTCACATATATTCCAACTAGATGTATAAATAATATCATAGGACAACGCTGTAGTAATATCCGCATCCTGTGTTTCACACAACCGTGCTTAGGATAACATTTGGAACAAATCCAAGAACTGTTACGGGTCGATGACCATTCGTAATTTACATCATAATCATCCGTAAAATAAATATTTATGGAATGCAAACAAGTTTAACAAAGAACAGAAGCGTACATGCATTCCGTAGAGATAAATCGATTTCACGTTGTATCAGTACATACGAGTTCGCTTGCATTGAGCGGTATTTTAATATTTCGTAATAATTGTTACTATATAAATAAATCCAGATCCGTTTTTTTTTATATCAAGAGGAGGCAAACGAACAGGTGGGTCACCTGATGGCAAGTGATCACCGCCGTCCATAGACCCTAGCAACACCAAGGGAGTCGCAAGTACGTTGCCAGCCTGTGTTTAGAGGAAGGGAGGAGTGGGGAAAGGGGAGGGAGGAAGAGGAGATGAGTCTCCGGCTCTCTCACTGACCGAACGAAACGCAACAATGCAAGCACTGTTACTTCACGTCGAATTTCTGTGAGAGGGCGGTACTACTCCGGGCGAGCCGGCCCATTCATACTGAAACTAGTAATAGCTACAGCGTGGCTCTGCCATTTACATGTTCTTTTTTAATGTTAAGAAATTGCAAACACACATGAAGTTCGTCTGGTATCAAATAGGTATGGCAATTGTAAATTGATTAATCGAATAATCCATTTATTCGAAAACTAATATAGATTTATGTAATCGATATAAAAAAATGGATCGATCGAAATACATCGGTTTCTGAATCAAACTTTAAGACTAAGAAATCGAGACTCGATTTTTGTGTTTAGATAAGAATAAAATCTATGTAATAATTGGTTTATTAATACAATTAATTTACACTTTTGTCTAATTATCGAACACTTCTATCTAATTCTATATATTCTAATTTTTTAATCGATACGTCATAAATCCAGTTCGGATCGATTTAAAAGTAGATTTTATTCGTTTAGATTCACCATATGTAATATCAAGTGGGTTCTGCAGTTTATGTATAACAGAACTCAAAGAAGTGATCTATACTAATATTATAAAGCTGGATGGTTTGTTTGTTTTGTTGAACGCGCTAATCTCAGGAACTACTGGTCCGATTTGAGAATGAAAGTACCCTATATATATTTCTGTATCCGTGAAAACCTGTATGCAGGTTGAATAATAAAAACAAACATTCGTATTTATAATATTAGTAAGGAATATGTAGTTTACATTATCGCGTGACGCGTCAAGGTATTTTGCTTCTGCAATCATCGACCCTAAAGTCGACGGAAGCTACTCATTGCTCGTCACTTTTAATGACTGTTTCCCGAATGAAAGCTTAATGAGTGCATGTGTTCCACGGAATTATTTATTATACATTTATTTATAGAAAATCGTAATTGCCTTGTGTACACACAGTGACATGACGACAGAGACGTGAACTATAATTTCTTGTGTTATCAATAGCAATAATCTATTCAAAGGTCATAGTGAGTAGTAGCTTATATTTGTATGCAGTCTCGGTTAAGTTATGCAAACTATATATAAAAGTATCTATGTTTAATAAATCTATATTTCTCTCTGTACATATCGCTTTTTTATTTTATGATATGATTTATTTACCGTGTTTTATGACATTTCATTCACGGAAAGTTTATTAGCAGGTTATGAAATCAATTATATTTTAGAAAACGTCACTAACTTAAAAAAACTTTTTTATTATTCTTTGTCGCTTTTATATTACATGTTTATACAAACAAGGTGTTATATGTTACATCAAAATTAGTAGAGTCTATAATAAATTAATATTTATAAATTATTTTTGAAGTTATACTTCTTTGGCGCGTTAGGGGAAAATGATGAGAGTATTTTTTTACGATTCGCGCTCACATCGTCACGAATAACAGACACCCTGAAGTTAGCTATACTTCACATTTTGTTTCTTTGTATTTGTTGTTTGTATTTCTTTGTATTAAAATTGTCAATGTAAATGTCAAAAGGTATTTAACCTTTTTTATATTGTTAGTGTCGTTTTTTCTACAAACGTATAATAAGGCGAAAGATAAGATTTTTATCTTGTTACGCCAAAGAAGTATAACTTCTAACGCGTGTACATAATAAGTACACACACACTTTTTTCTTTTATGATATGATTTATTTACCGTGTTTTATGACATTTCATTCACGGAAAGTTTATTAGCAGGCTATCAAATCATCAATAATATTTTAGGAAAAGTCCCTAAATTAAAAAAGTTTTTTTTTTTATTATTCTTTGTCGCTTTTAAATTACATGTTTATACACGGTGTTATATGTTACATCAAAATAAGTTGAGTCTATAATAAATTACAATTTAAAAATATTTTTTACAACAAATTTCTTAAATCGCATAATCGGGTTTTGCCATTTGGCGGCCATTTTAAATTTCGCCATTTTGTTTTTATTTCATTTTCGTTTATTATCATCAGAACTGAACAAACATACAGAATTGCAAAATCGTAGATCTAGACTCCAGAGGAACTGGTTCCTATTTAGCTTGTAATATTTGACGTAAACAAACTAACAAACATTACAAGCTAAATAAAAGCTTGTAATAAAAAATATCAACAATGCTTTTGATACTTACTACTTAATAACGTGCGTGGAGCCGCGGGTATATCTTGTTTAATTATGTTATAAGGATATAATGGCGCTATTATTATGACGATTAAATGATTATTGACCGGTGTTGTTACGCGTTTTAATAGTGTATAGGTACATTACAGAAGAAAAATGAATCGAACAAGTTAAACATGCCTGTCGTGTAATATTACTTGACGGGTAAGAACATTGGTGTTAATCTAGATTGAATTGCTATAATACGATTTATTAAAATAGAACTGAGTAACTTTAAAAAAAAAATATCAGGAGGCATTCAAACAGGTGGGTCACCTAATGTTAAGTTATCACCACCGTCCATGAACACTTTCAACACCAGAAGTTGCGTTACCACCCTGTGTTTGAGGGAGGGGGAGTGGAGAACGGGCGAGGGAGAAGGGAGGTGGGTTATCCGGCGCTCTCACTGACCGAACGAAACGCAACAATGCAAGCACTGTTACTTCACGTCGGTTTTGCGAGAGGGTGGTACTACCCCGGGCGAGCCGACCCATACATGCTGAAACCAGTAAATAGCTTCAGCGTGGCTCTACCACCTATCAAAATTGTAACCATAATATTGTAGTTAATTAATTGTGAAATAAATTACATAACTGTAATATTGTTTATACTTTATCGGTGTTATTACAAAAAAGTTAAATACGTATTGAATACTTGCTTTAAAAAAGTTTCGAATTAAATGCACTGCGGTGGCTGAATGTTCGCCATCTTACTCTTTAGTCTCGCTTTGGTCTTGTTAGGTTAGACTTGCGAAAAAGGGTATAACGCGAACTTGCCTCGGGCGAGCGCGGTGCATTTAATTCGAAACCTTTTTAAACCAAGTATTTAACTTTTTTGTAATAACACTGTATAGATTTTGACGTTCGAGTACAATCTCATCTGATATTAAATGACCATGCGATGTAAGATGGTAAACATGCTAAACCCAGAGGAGGACTGGTTTCAAGTGGAGTTGCCGGAATACACCTATATTTGTTTGGCGACAGATTTTTAATTCGAAGGTCGTAACTAGCCAGATTTATTTAGAATAGGACATACCACGGTTACACCTACCATACCATACCATGGTTATGTCACGATGTTTTCCTTCACCGTAAATTCCGGCTTATTTGCAATTATTCGAACTTACGTCGCTCTGCGCGGTTTCAGAACACGCTAACTACTAAACCATAGTCGCTTCAATTCTACTTCCATTGCATTTACAAATGTCTATGAACAGTAATAATAGTATAATAAATAATTTTAGCCATTTCTTATTAATAAATTCCAATTCCCGTTCCTTACGCCACACGCGCATTCTAATTTTATCCGTCATTTCCTGATTCTGCAGGTTACTCCTATTTCATTACCGTAGAAATCGTGTCTGAGGTTACAGAAATATATTTGCTACACGACCGTTTCCATTTGAGTATTTTTCAATGATTTATGATGAATCGACGTTTATAGTTGGTAGACAAACCGACGACTCTGTATCACATGTTAAGTACAGTACAATGCTAAATGCTGACCTGTAAATATCTCGACTCAATAAACACTGGCTGTAGTCTGGTGGTTGCACCGGTTGAACGTCAGTTCGATCTCTATAAGTTCGGAACCGAGCGATTTTTTTTTTGAGGGTCACGTACATTTACTCAGTCGAAATGGTAACATTATCGTAGCTCTTATAAACTAATTTGATGATCCCGAATTATAATAAACTAAAACAGAATCACTATGATACCTCGGGATATGGGAGATGTCGGGTGCAGGTTCCTACCACTCCGCTTAGTTACTGGATTGGCTACCACAGTACACGACACACCTAGACACGGTACTACGGTGGATATTATACCGAATCTATGATCACCAGGCACGATTGAAGCTGTTACTGGTTTCAGCATGAATGGGTCGGCTCGCCCGGGGTAGTACCACCCTCTCATAGAAAACCGACGTGAAGTAACAGTGCTTGCACTGTTGCGTTTCGTTCGGTCAGTGAGAGCGCTGGAGGCCCACTTCCCTTTCCCCTCCCCAAACATAGGTTGGTAACGCACTTGCGACTCTCCTAACGTTTCAAGTGGCTATGGACGGTGGTGATCACTTAACATCAGGTGACCCGCCTATTCGTTTGCCTCCTATAATATATATATTTAAAAAAGAACTAATTAATAATAGAAGGTTGTGACCAGTTTCATTATCAACGTTTCAAAACAACGCTCTATCAACGCAATATTATCTACTAACCGCACTTCGCAAACAAATCATTACTAACTTCCGCATGACTCAATCATATTAAAATTCAAATAACATTCGTAAACACAACACGATTGTGAAGTACGAAAAATCTTTACAATAATCGATATAAAAGTTATGAACGCATGCACGTGGGACCGCTACTTTCCTGTGTTCGCGTATAAGGGAAGTACGGATGTTTGAATTATAATATATTTTGCTTAATAACTGTGTAGCCACTATTTTAAAAGTGACCGCGGCCTTTGCGAATTTGCCTCGACAAATTCTTTACCCTTTTTGGAGTTAGCTTATATTACTCATTTGTCAATACGTGCTTATTTTATATTAATAGTTGTTTTGACGAACAAAGGACGCGAGGTTAGTTGATTGTAGGATGCTTTATTACACATTTTCATTTTGTACACTGGCGAGCTTTCTAATGTTACAAGGTACTTATTCCCTGCTCGCAAAACAGCTGCAGCGCCAACGTGATAACTAATATCGGCTAGTTTGTGTTATTTGTGAGCTAAAACAATAAATTTAATAAAAACATATAAAAACTCTATAACTGCTCGCGATTTGTACATTTAAAAATGATAACATTATGAGCTCTAACAATGTAAGATTTTTTTAAATCAGAACACTAAATAAAACGTCTATATATTTTTTTCTTGGGTCACCAAGAAAATACTATTCAAAGCGACAAAAAAAATTGTGACAAAATTTGAGCTCTTAATATTACTAGGATACACAATTGAGTATACACCGTCTGATGTTAATTATTTTACCTAATCTATTTTAAACAGGTCGAAGAATACGATAATACATCCTAAGAATACGAGTAAATTAAAGATACAATAAAAAGTTTAAAAAATATCTATAATGCCATCCCACATAACACGAGTAAGGGTTGAATGACATGAGTGAGATGAGGCATATCGAATTATTTCTAAGATATATGTCGACAGAAATCATATTTACAAATGGGGGAAAATATGTCTCGATCTCGTCGTTGCCCGCTGATATTTATATTTGTACTCATACGATTCGCCGACTCCTTATTTGATGTCTATAATTTGACTTAATTTTAATGTGTACCATTTTTTGCTTTATATAAATTACTTTGTAAACTATATGAATATTAATCTAAACTAGTGGGCGCCCAGAGGTCGACATTCGACCATAGTTCATTGATTTTTTTAAAGTTTGAATGTTATTAGGGTTTTTTTTTGTCAAAGGGTATTATGTTATAATATCATTGTAGAATGTACAATGAAAAAGGGTAATTGGAACGTAAGAGTAAAATAATACATACAGTCGAGCATAGCAACCTCCTTCACAACCTTTTTTGAAGTCCTTTATTGACACATGTCAAAATGTCTTTTATTTACATGTGTGTATATGTTGTGTAAAATTTAAGCCATAGTGTGAGTAATGCATATTTTAATTAATTTAATGTACTTCTAATGCATTTTATATAAAATAAATAGCTTTCTGCACTTCTCCTCCATATAAACTTTAACTATGCCAAATTTCACGTTCATCTGTTCGCCCAATTCCGTTAAAAAGGGATACAAAGTTTAGGCTTCACGTATTAATATATATGATAACCTATACATTTTATGTTACTTTTCATTATTCGCAAACTTTAATGATTTCTGTGTGTTTCTTTCATAAAAAGTAATATTCTCTATAATTCTATCCAATTATTTGTAAACTACGTAAAGCAATACATAAAAAAAATACCAAGAAAAACGGCGCGTTGTATTCACGTTCCAGTGAATTCCAGAGTGTCGTCAACGGTATGACTTATAAATTTATTTCCGTTTCCAGATACCGGAGCGATGAGGCCGTGACGTCATATAATTCCCCTGCGTGACAAGGAATCGACAGGTGCGTTCAGTTATCTTATTGACGAGGGCTATTTACACCTGCCTATAAGATCATAATACGGCTGTATATTTTCTCCACACGTTCGTTCTTGTAGGCCCTTTTTTTACGGGTTATCCGTTTTTATGGCTGTGTTTTAATTACATTGTTATTATGTTATACAATATACAAACTAGCAACTAGCAGCCGTCAAGATTTATAAGTACAAACGAATATATAACCTATTAGCACTCAGGGCAACGTAACTATTTATTGAAGAATTTTTAGGGATGGATAAATAATTTCGATATTGCCACCTACAAACATCATACAAACTGACTTTTCTATATTATATTAGTATAAAAGAGATTTCTTATAGCAATATTATATCGGTAAATACGTTGTTCACTTAGTTATTTCCTTTCACTTTTGTTAATATTTTTTATGTAACAGTATTTTTTGCGAACTTATGTAATGGTTGTTATTCAATTTATTATAATAGATTTATTGTTTGATATCTTAATAAAAAATAAAATTGTCAGAGCAGAATAATTAAATAAAGCGATATAGAAATCGGTCCATTTATATTTTAATAATGCAATAATGATCGTCTCGCCTCACGGTCACACCTAAACTGTATTAATTCAAACCCTAGTCCCCTCTCTTATCCCTTTCTTATTACCCTTGTTTTTCTCCTTTACGTTGCTTCGTCTTGCTCTACGCTTACAACATTGCCACCACTACATACCTACGAATAGAAATACTTTCTTTATAAATAAAAAATGATCTCCGAGTCTAAATCGTAATACTAAGTGATCTTAGAGATCATGCCAAAATGAATTTATTTGTTAGTTACGCTTTCACGCCGTAACTACGGAATAGATAACCATGAAATTTAGCATTCACTTTGTTCGGAATACAAAAAGGGACATACGTGTACTTTAATCCAAAATACATGTAGATATTGTTCCCGAGGCATAGATTAAAACTACGTTAACGTGAGTGAAACCGCGAGTAAAAACTAGTTGACAAATAAATTTATATCAATATTGTAGTATATAGAAGCAAGTCACGTGATATTTTTAATTATATTATTCTTATAACTATATTTAAAAGCCCTTAGTCGTAGGACCATTGTTCCCGTACCATCCCCATTAACAATAGCTTATGTTTACACATAAGGGCTGGAGACGCATCCATCCACTCTCCTTACTTGATACCCACGGATTACAATAGACAATGCCGTTCGCCGAGGTTGGTTCTCGCTTCAAGTACTATAGCGTCGTATGTGAATAAACTGCTCGTTCGTTGTAGATACGTTGTGCAGTATAAATTTAGAAAAAAATAGGAAAATTATAGTCTAATGAAAGCGATGCATCCCATTGTTATGGTATGAGATTGTTTATATCTCTTGAAATCAGTAATTATTCTAATTCATACTTTAGTTATAAATGTCGTTAAAAATAAAGGAGGCATCTGCCTACTATAAATATTTTGTGCGTTATTGAATTGTTTATATACGAGTATGTATTTGGTATCGGATAACAGTTGCATGTAGTATTAACCTGTGAGCTTCTGTCCTCAAGCGTGTGCCTTAAGCGCTCGCCTTAGTAGTCCGGTGAAGCTGTTAAGACATTGCAAGGTCAACAGCATAGTCTGTTGAAAAAAAAAACTTCAGTCCTCAAGACTACAGACTTATACTTTTCCCTGATTTGTGTTTTAGTTAGATGAAACCCTTTTTACGACGGTAAAGAAGAATGGATATTCTGTAAATGTTTTAAGAGTTATATAGTAAAATGCATAAGTTATAAAATAATAAAAACGGGTTGTAAGAAACACTTAAAATGTGGTCTCTCTAATATTGTTAGAACTTATCAATTTCTGATATACATACCAACATTCATTTTGATATGTATATATAGAGAGATTTAAAGATACTATCTATCTATATAAATAAGCTTTTAAAGGTCTGCCGTTGTGCGCGCATCACGCAAAAACTACTGGATAGATTTCGAATTTTTTTTTACTTCTAAATCATTGTAATATTAAGTTATTTTTTTTTTTTAGAAACTAGTCTTTATAAGCATTATCTGTTCAGCAGTGTGTTTTTTTGCCGAGCCGCAATGGGGCAGGCAGCGTAATTAGATTATTGTGATTAATTATATTAAAAGTTTAAAAAAGACTTGTAATGTTTTAGAAATAAATATCTAATGCCATTCGTAATTCTTACTAAATATATGGTGTTGTTGATAATCTGTAAAGGCTAAACGGCTATCGAGACCCTTTACTGGCTATCCCGCACAATAGCCTGATTGTGATTCCACGCGGAGCTTCCCGAGGAAGTGTACTCGTGTAGTGCATAGTCGACGGTACAACGCCGCCAGCACATTTCAATGACTTTCCGTTCTTGTACCGGACACTGTGACGACTTTTATAGAAGCGTAGTTTCAGTTATGGAATGGTTTTATTGGAAGGCACCAGTTGTTCAATAAATAAAAAAATTAGAATTTTATAACGTATTGCTGGAAATAATAGTGTGTTCTATATATTTATGAGAAAAAAATAATTATACAGCTGAAATATTCTTAGTTTGTATCTCATCATCATCTTCTAACCCTTATTCCACCTAAGTAGGGTCGGCACAACATGTTTTCCATTTACAATCTAAACACGGTGTATCGACAGATCGTTTTGTGGGGGCGGCTCTACAAGGTTGATTAGCTTGAACGATCCCTTCCCACGGTCCGCCCGGCGGAAGGTGACCACCAGGCTCCTACCTATAGAGGGGCAGACCGGGTACACACCGGCTGCCCATCTTCGTCCGCCGGACCTGTACAATGAGGAGATGAGCCCCCCGGCCCATCCCCTCAGGTCCGGCTACGGTGGCAGGAGGAGTTGGGCAAAGCGCCGCCTCCTCCCGCCTGTCCTCCTTTGG
>MU158702.1:1103519-1114937 GCA_015888305.1 Antheraea pernyi
GCCACGCCTGTTCGCTACCGAGCATGGCCGAAATCACACTCGGCAGCGATAAATTCCCCCTACATTCCCCACCGCCGCAGCTAAAATGCGACGATAGAATGTGCTGCGCAGTATCTTCGTCAGCGCCGCACTCATGGCATGCGGCGGTCGGCTCCCTGCGTGCGATATGGTGCAGGTACCACCCGAAGCAACCGTGCCCGGTGAGTACTTGCACCATCCGGAACGTCAGGGAGCCCCACTCCCGTCTCATCCACTCCCACAGGACCGGGCGGACGACCTCCATTTCCAATCTCTCCTAACAGATGTTATCTCCCTTTTACACACATCGTTCTTCACACAATCCATCCATACCTTTTTCGGTCTTACTCTCTTATATCCGTCCACTTTCATTATCAAAACTCTTCTACTTATTCAGTCCTACTTATGACATGCCCATACCGTGTTAATCTGTAATAATTTAGTGTAATTTAAATAATATACTCATGAATGTTATTCTGATATTAATATTATACAATTTCATCAAAATCTGAGTAGTAGATATTTTTCGCGTGAAAGAGCAACAACATATATTCATCCATCCTCACAAACTTTTGCTATGATTAAGGCATCGTATAATGTATGGAAATATACAGATATAAAAAGAAATAAGAAAAAAGTATTTATTGTTGGAAAACTTTACAAACAATAAGATAAATAAAGGAAGCATATACATAGGTTATTGGAATATTCAACAATGGCACCCCCATTCAGTTACAAGCTGCAGTACAAATGGATGGTACTGGTGATATATTTTTATAATGATAGTTTTATGTAGCCAGTCTGTATTGAGTTTCTAAAATTAAAGATTTTATTTTATTAATTGACACGTCTGAATAATATGATTTAAAGTATTAAAGTAAACTTTACCTTAATTTAGAGAAACGATTTAATGAAAGTACTCGCGATGACAATCCCAAATTAACACGAAAGTGATGCTATACAAATAGATTATAATCCCAAATAAATTGATTTTCCGATGACAGCTCTCCATTTGCAGATTGTAGTCTTACCACAGATCACAATAAATAAATCTGTGGTTTCGGCTTTGTTGTAACCATATTAGAATTGCAGGAAATTACGTTTCTCTTTAAATGTTTTTTAGGTTAACCAGGATTAAAGTAAATTTATTCATCTATTAAAAAGTACAGATTAAAAAGGATTGCTAGGTTTGACGCGTCGTGTTTTGAATAACAATGGCCTTGAATAGGCTGTTAGGCGTTGGCATGTGGTGCTCGATGTCACGCTCCGACGGCGGCAGGCAGACTGAAAGTTATGTTTTCATAACATTTCATCGTATAGTATCTGTCTTAATTTAAACGAGATCATTTATCAAGGTTCACCTTTTTTTAATTCTTGATAGAATTTAGCGTCTGATCTCAGTATAGTCTGATGTTAAATGACAATGTGGTCGAAGATGATAAACACGCTAAACCTATACGGTGTTATTACAAAAAAGATAAATACGTATTGAATACTTGGTTTAAAAAGGTTTCGAATTAAATGCACCGCGGTCGCTAAATTGTCGCCATCTTGCTCTTTTGTCTCGCTTTGGTTACGTTAGGTCAGACTTGCGAAAAAGGATAACGCGAACTTGCGAGCGAGCGCGGTGCATTTATTACGAAACCTTTTTAAACTATGTATTTAATACGTATTTAACTTTTTTGTAATAACACGGATAAAGTATTAAAGAAAAGTTTTGGCAGTCACACGACTGTCGACAGAAGTGAAAATTCAAAACAATGGAATTCAAACTCTGTTCTCTTTTGAATTGTTATATTAATTATAGTGTGAATTATTTATTTATTATTTTTGACATTCCATAATTTGTATATTTAAATTATTATCATTACTCCCTCTTTCACATATATTGGTGTTTAGGCTAAAATGCTTAAGAAGTATCGCAATGCACAACGGTACATTATCCGCCCCTCTTTAAATCCATCCAGTGCCATATTTCCGTCCCCCATCCCCCTCACCGGTACTTAAGTATCAGTTACGGAGAGACGACGTCTCTGTGGTCAAAATAGAATAGTACCTTATATTATAGACATTTATACTAATAATTGATTGAAAAGTTGTAAAGTGTGATCCAAAGTGACAAGAATTACAATTGAAGTGATTAAAGAGGAGGCCTCCTACGACTACGACAACAGCGAAAAGGTGAGCCCTATTTTTCCTTCATCCTTCCGGCCGTTGTGCATTGTTTGCGACCAACAGGATAGTAAATACCGCCGGATAATCTTGTTATAAAATAACAACTAGCTCTAACAATTGGCATCGCGAATAATAATTATATATTTTTATACAGTTCATTAATTCATCAAATATATGATGGGCTGTACAATCTCAATACGAAATATGAATATCAGATGTACACAGGCTCTTATACTACACGTCGCTAGTTTGACGCAAGCCGCGTCAGCTCAATAATGTCGGTCACGTTTACTAGCATAACATACCGCGAAATTATAAATTTATCTCCTACCAAAAAATACCGATGAACGCGCCTTAAGAAACTTTCATTTCAAAAATTTAAACCAACACCAATTGTTAGAAACACTAAAAATATGTCTATAAATTAAAGTCAATAGCCATGACAGACCCTGATTCATTGAATGTTAAAATTAAGATTATTAAGTTTGGTAAATCCATATTTTACTATGAAATAAATAAACACTAAACGAATAGAGGCAAATACATTCACATACAACCCTCAACTTGGCACTTAGATCCAGAGTGTTCGGGTTGTTGAACAGCCCCGACCTAATTCGTGGCACGACCTGACTTAGCGTACCGGAGTAACTCGTTGATTAATTCCACAGACTAATTTCTGTTATTCATATAGAGTTGTTAGTTATACGATTTCGTAATTATCTGTCTGTGGAATTATTTCTTAACCACTTTTGTACAGTAATATAAATTATATAGTTACAACGGTTATAGAAAATGATATAATAAAGTAGATGAGAGTATATTTTTTATATATTTACGACCATGCATATTAAATTTGTTTTATCGTACGATAGATTAACCACAGCATATAATCTATACTTCTATAATAATATTATAAAGAGGTAAAGTTTGTGACGTTGTAAGGGGTAATCTCAGGAACTACTGGTCCGATTTGAAGAATTCTTTCAGTGTCATATAGCTCATTTATCGAGTAAGGCTATATATCACGCTAAGCCCAATGAACGGAGCATCAATGACGAATGTTTCAAAATCGGGTTTTTTTTTCTCTTGAGATCTTCCGATGCATGTTAGAGTTAGCGCAAAGTAACTATTCCATGCAGACGAAGTCGCGGGTAGAGACTAGTTAATAAACAAAATAACTTACGGAATTAAAATATAACATATAAATAAATATACGCAATACCTAATATTACCTAGTGGCAGTCGTATCAAACATGTTTAGTATACATACATTTTCATTGTAATTAGATGACAATCCGAACCATATACATATATGTTCTATGTACAGTACTCGTAATTTTTTTTGGCTCCTCTGATATAGCCATAAATTACTCTAGAATCTAAAATAGGTATTTATTTGTCCTTACGTTATCTCGATATTGTACATACAATATATTACATAATTTGTGATCTACGCAACTATATTTGGAGCTACCAAAAACGTTGGCGAGAACTGTGCATACTTTTAATAAATAAATCTGTTGACAAATCCGCGGACACAGTCTGTTATAAAATCCGATATCTCTACTAAACCTGTAACTAGGACACGCTCTGAGAGCGAAAATGTGAACTCGTGACATGCTAACTAAGACTTCTATTTAGGTATTTGCTCAAAATTGTATGATTAAAAGCAAGGGTAAGAGAGAGAGAGAAATCAGTTTACTTTAGGCGACTTCTTTAGCTTAGGCTTTAAGATGTATACATTTTTTATCATAATTGAACTATTTATGTATTGTTTAAATTTATTATAAATACAAGCTTTTGCTCGCGGCTTCGCTCGTGTATATTAGGGTCGGGAACAGTATTTTTCTCTGAATGGAACCCAATGGCCTTTTTTGTAGAACGTGTATGCAGAAGCTAATGATGAATGATCGAATAGTTGAAAACGTAACAAACAAAAAAAAATCACTTTCACGTTTATAATATTAGTTAGGGTTAGCAGGAAAATTAATGTAAATATCTATGTTTTGTAATATATAAACAACAAATAAATATATATCATGAAAAGATAAAGCACATCGAGCTTCTTGCCTTTTTTTTCGAACTGATTACGCTATTGACCTACCTACCAGCTTCACCGGACTACTAAGGCGAGCGGTTAAGCCACTCAGCCGATTTTATTTGGGCAACCAGCTCAAGGGTGCACGGCACACCTCGGCTGGGCTGTTGCCTGATTCGTGCAATTCGCGACCTATCTGAGCTAACCTAAGCTTAGCTAAATAAATATCCATACTTATATGCGTTATTGAAACATATATGTGTTCCAAGCATTCATGCCTCAACAACTCTTATATGTATTTTGTGTCGGATATTTATTTCTAAACTATTTCAGTTTGATAAGGGAAGAAAATAAAATAAAACCCTTCCACTTTCATGTGTAAGCATGTGTGCGTGCACCTGTGTGGAGGTGGTAGAGCCACGCTGAAACTATTACTGGTTTCAGCATGAATGGGTCGGCTCGCCCGGGGTAGTACCATCCTCTCATAGAAAACCGACGTGAAGTAACAGTGCTTTCATTATTGCGTTTCCTTCGGTCAGTGAGAGCGCTTTCTCTCCTTTCCCTCTCTCTCCCCTAACCCTTCCCCCCAAAGGGTGGCAATGTCCATGGACGATGGTGATCACTTAACATCAGGTGACCCACATGTTCGTTTGCCACCTATGCCATAAAAAAAAAGAAAGAAAAGAAAAGGTGATATGTGTAATGTTGTTGCAGTGATGTAAGATTTCGAGCTTCTTGCCGGTTCTTCTCGATGACTGGGTTGTTTACCGAACACCGGTAATAGCTTTGACGTTCATAAGCGCCTTCTCAGTGCCTAAATTGAACAAAGTATTTTTGATTTTGATTTAATATAGACAAAATGTCGGCGAAGATGCTACCGAGGTCCAGAGTAGACTGGTAAAATGGCGAGAAAAACTGGAGAATGTTGGTTTGAAAATCAGTAGACTAAAAACTGAACATTTGTTTTGCGACTTCGGTGGTCCATCCAGCTTTTCTCCTATAGCTTTAAATGGTATATCCTTACCAACCTGCTCTGATTTCCGGTATCTCGGTTCTCTGATCCAAAACGATGGTTGCATAGACAAGGACGTGAGGAATAGGATAAATGCAGGGTGGATGAAATGGCGAAAGGTGTCTGGTGTCGCTTGTGACCCACGAATGCCCTTGAAACTCAAAGGGAAGGTGTATAAAACTATTATAAGACCAGTAATGTTGTACGCATCTGAGTGCTGGGCGACTATAGAGACGGATGAGAGAAAACTACATGTGGCAGAGATGCGAATGTTAAGGTGGATGTGTGGTGTAACTAGAATGGATAAGATTAGGAATGAATATATCAGAGGAAGTTTGAAAATAGCACCAGTAACAGAGAAGTTAAGGAGTAATAGGTTAGCATGGTATGGGCATGTTATGAGGAGAGATGAAGACCATGTAACTAGAAAAGCTTTGAGTATGACGGTCGTTGGATATAAGAGTAGAGGAAGACCGAAAAAAGGATGGATGGATTGTGTGAAAAATGACATGTGTGTAAAAGGTGTGTTGACTGAGACGACATCTGATAGGCGAGCGTGGAAAAGGAAAACATGTTGTGCCGACCCTACTTAGGTGGGATAAGGGTAAGAAGATGATGATTTAATATAGACAAAATAATTACAAATTTATTCAACAACGAATCGAATTTGCTGGGGCTTATTAGAATTGTTAATCGAAGTAGCGGCGTAAGCTATTATTTATACATGGACTCTATTAAGTTGATTCAATAGCTTAATTAAGTGACGCTCTGCTAATCGCGCGTAACACCGCCAATACCAGCGGATAACGAGATTCATTAGTGATGTTCAGAGCTTTCGTTAGACCAGCGGTTCTTTTAATCCAATAATCCGCTTCTAAATGTTACATAAGTTAATATACACATTACATATATTCAACATTATTGATCACTAGCTGTTGCCCGCGGCTTCGCATGCGTTTTTATAAATCCTGTAAAGCGAAAATTTTAGAGCAAACTGCAGTAGAATGGTAAAATGAAACTCAAAAATGAAATAAATAAGTATCATCATTACGGATGCGTTCAAGTTGCAAATAGCAATTTGAAGATGCGTTCACAATTACAGAGAAAAAAAACTGGATGTTTTTCAATAAATACAAAATTACTCGAATTCGACCAGCCGTCTTCGAGTTTTGCGCCTAACAACATATTTCGCGATTCATTTTTATTTATATAGATAGATAAGAAGGAATTGAAAGGCAAAGAGAGGTGACATTACAGTTGGATCTCAATGATTACTTCAGTTACTCCGACATCTGTAAGTCGACTATTTTAACTACTCATATTTGTGTATGTTAATCACGTATATATCAATATCAATAGTGGTTTATAAAAACTACTAAATATATAGCTGTGCCCGCGACTCCGTCCGTCTCTGGAACCTAATGTAAAAAAACAGTGATAATAAAATCATCTGAATGTAGTAAGGCCACTTATCTACTTTTCTCTCGTACTTAAGTCGCGTCGTCATTAAAATTACAATAACTTCTGATAGAGTGAACTGATTTTTACTATATTATATTCAATATATATATATATATATATATATGAAATATGGAAGTACCGTGCGATTTCGTTTTTAAAAAATATTACAGTAGACGCTACTTTGCACTTTCGCCTGGAATCGATGGAACACTACTACGTCTGACTGCAACATAAAACAAATCAATTAATCAATATATCACTTATACACATAAATATTAATTAACAATACATACAAATTAACAATATATCAATTGAGAATATAGATCAATTAACAATATACAATTAACCAATATAAATATTATAATAAATTATCAATAAATTAATTAAAGTATGTTGCAGATTGACGTGTAATCACGACAATCGAATTGGCGGAAGTGCAAAGTAGCGTCTACTCTAATATAATGATGGATTTCCGCAAAGTAACGCCTTCTTAAATCAAACACGTTTTTAAAATGTTCAATACCTGTTAAAGAGTTACGTAAGCTTTAACAGAATCCACATAAACAACGACTGTAGCGTAGAAAGCCAACTACGCAACGGAGCCGCGCGGCGTCATACCTCAGAAGCTCTCACACTTCGGTCTTTCTCGTTGATGCTCGGTTCTTGTCGGGTGAACAAACCGTTATTAATCACCGATACACCGCGCCGCATTACACGGCTCGCCCACATTATTACTATTTATTATTTGTAGTCCGGTGTAGCTGTTAAGACCTTGCTAGGTCAATAGCGTAGTCAGTTAGTTAGAAAAAAAAAACTTAGTTCTTTAGCTTACATTCTGACCTACACTTTTTATTATAATTGATACGCTCCTAAGAATTGTAACGTAATATTGTCAACTATTTTTTCTTACATAAATGGGATATAACATACAAAAAGATTTTAAGGTCTGTTAGATAGTTAAAGATATTAATGCATTCAAACACACAGCTTCTTAACTCGCGCGATACAGTGACACAAAATCTTACATCACTGCGACAACATTACACATATCACCTCCACACACGTGCACGCATACACGCTTACACATGCAGGTGGAAGGGTTTTATTTTTTCCCTTTATCAAACTGAAATACTTTAGAATATTATCCGATACGAAATATATATAAGGGTTGTTGAGGTATGTATGCTTGGTACACATATATGTTTCAACAACTCATATATGTATGAATAGTTAGCTTAGCTTAGGTTAGCTTACATAGGTCGCGAATTGCATGTATCAGGCAACAGCCAAAGCCGAGGTGTGCCGCGCACCCTTAAGCTAGTTGTCAAAATAAAATAGGCTGAGTGCCTTAAGCGCTCGCCTTAGTAGTCCGGTGAAGCTGTTAAGACCTTGCTTGGTCAATAGCGTAGTCAGTTCGAGGAAGAAAAAAAAACACAGCTTCTTAATATTCAAATCTTCGAGGTATAAATAGAATTATAATAACATAGACAGTGGATATGTTGACTATTGAAGATTTATAAAAAACATACATGAACGGTCACGATATTATGGCAGTAAGCAATTTCGCTCGCTTTACGTTATTCGGTGATTATTGTAAAATTTATGTTATTATTGTAACCTATTGACCTAATTAATGCATGTGGAAAGGGATGACGTCAATTAATTCATTAACGTAAAAGAGGTGTAAACTTCCGTGTAAAAAATAGGACACGAATTATTGTGAAGTTTATAAGTATATACCAATATTTTTTAATGGTTATTATTTCATTATACAATTTTTGAAAAATAAGGATAGCTTTATGCATTCAGTATGCATCCATAGCATTTTTTTTATTGTTTTTACTTATATTACATTAAATTGCATTAATTATTCGCCTTTATTATTACACTTTTTACCTTGTATACACATAACAAAGGAAAATATTACATACTAGCTGACCCGTGTCCACTTCGTTGGGCGGTAATAGGCATTATCAAGCTACAACTTTTCTCTAGAACTCAATCATATATCTTTGATAGTTACCATTTTTTCTCTGACTCCCTAGATATTAGCCTATTTTCCTATTCTTGTTACTGAACATTTTCATTCCACTGTATCATAATATTTCTATCATAATATTTCTACTGTATTAGCTACCTAGGATTATTTGTTATTATTTATTTGTATTGTGTCTGTTTTTGTAGTGTTTTAATTTAGTATGTTTACCGTGTAACGCATGCTGTGATAGCTTTTAAAGACCAATGTATCTACAAATTATTCACATATAGCGTCATTTCATGTGTGGTACATTGGCCACTAGCTGTCCTTTAATAAATAAATAAATAAAATAAAATAAAATTACCCCCTACAACCTCACAAACTTTACCTCTTTATAATATTAATATAGATAATATAATTAGTTAATAAGAAGCTATTAACTATTCGTACGCGTGGAATAATTATGTTGGGCTAAGACGCAGCGGAAGCTTTCAAAAGGAAAAAAAGCCCCGATTTTAAAACCTTTTTCATTGTTGCTCCGCTCCTATTGGTCTTAGCATGATGATATATAGACTATGACACTCACAAATAACGTGGCTATCTATTGGTAAAAAAATTCAAAATCGGTTTAGTAGTTCCTGAGATTACACCCGACAACGTCACAAACTCACAAACTTTACCTCTTTATAATATAAGTATAGATTCCGTGTGAATTGTAAAGAATTATATGCATTGCATGCATTATATGCATATTTCAAAAAATGTAAATGCGTCACTACTTATTATAGAGTTATTACTCAAGCAAAAATTCCTCTTATGTTGTATTAATATGACTTCTATATTAAAATAATATAACTTATAGTACAACTACAGAGGTATATCAAACTTTTATTGCATAAAACTTCATTTTATCCCGTTTAATATTTATTCAATAGATACTAGAAGAACGTATATAAAATACTGTATTTAGAGGAAAAATCCCACACTATATGGATAAAAAATAGCTTTTAAAACATCCCCAGATATTTCGTATTTAACTTACTAAATGCATCTCAATTAAATTGTGTCAGTAGAAAAGCTAGGTTTCTGGGACACTGAGTTTTTATTTCAACTAACCTTATTTAATATATCTGCTATTCTTTAATATTAATTACTCAAAATTTTAATTATGCATTTATTTTCAGTTATTCGTCTGTCTCTCATTTGATATAGATATACTAGTTTCAGCATGAATGGGTCGACTCGCCCGGGGTAGTACCGTCTCACAGAACACCGACGTAAAGTAACAGTGTTTGCATTGTCAGACCCATCTCCTTTCCTCCTTCCCATTCCCTTTTCTCCTTTCCCTGCCCCTCCCTCAAACACAGGATGGCAACGTACTTGCGCCTCCCTTGGTGTTGCTAGTGTCAATGGACTGTGGTGATCACTTAACATCAGGTGACCCACCTGTTCGTTTGCCTCCATATGACATAAAAAAAAACATTATCGGCTTGATTCTACTAAGACTCTCTTGACTTATTTAACTTTATTCCACCGTTTCTTCGTTCCATCTTGTAAACATTACTGCATATTTACCTTTTGTAAGTGAAGTAGACTGTGGACATACCATAACTAAACTCTATCGGTGTTATTGCAAAAAAGTTAAATACGTATTGAACCCTGGCTTTAAAAAGGTCTCATATTAAATGCACCGCGGTCGCTGAATGTTCGCCATCTTGTTCTTTTGTCTCGCTTTGGTTACGTTAGGAATATATATATAGGAGCTGTTGAGGTATGTATGCTTGGTACACATATATGTTTCAACAACTCATATATGTATGAATAGTTAGCTTAGCTTAGGTTAGCTCAGATAGGTCGCGAATTGCATTTATCAGGCAACAGCCAAAGCCGAGGTGTGCCGTGCACCCTTGAGCTAGTTGTCAAAATAAAATCGGCTGAGTGCCTTAAGCGCTCGCCTTAGTAGCCCGGTGAAGCTGTTAAGACCTTCCATGGTCAATAGCGTAGTCAGTTCGAAAAAAAAAAAAAAAAGGTTACGTTAGGTTAGACTTATGAAAAAGGATAACGAGAACTTCCCTCGGGCGAGCGTAGTGCATTTATTAGGCAACTTTTTTAAACCAAGTATTTAATACGTATTTAACTTTATTGTAATAACACGGTATTAGCTTTTTACCGGCTTCCCTATTTTCGTACTTTTTAAAAGAAAAAACCATAACAGGAATTGCTAAGTATTGACTTAAGGATACATTAATATTATATATGGGTCATACTGTAAACTAATATCGACTCTTCTCTGTTTGTAAAATCGTAAGAGGATTTTGGTATTGAGTATGCAGGCCATCGCTTTACCACGTTTATGATTCATATTCTTGATTTGCAATTGAAAACGATATTTAGCAATATCTACTCTTTCGATATAGAAAGAAGGGATGCAAAGGGATACTATCTATATCTATACTAATATATAAAGCTGAAGAGTTTGTTTGTTTGGTTGAACGCTATGATCTCAGGAACTACCATTCCGATTTGAGAAAATCCTTCGGTTTTAAATAGGTCATTTATCGAGGAAGGCTATAGGCTATATATCATCACGCTAAGACCAATAGAAGTAGAGCACCAATGAAGAATGTTTCAAAATCGGGCACTTTTTTCCTTTTGAGAGATTTCGTAAGTAGTAGTTATAATATTCGTTCAATAGGACAGGCGAAGGAATTAATCCATACTGCCAATTCTGAAGTT
>MU158702.1:1115039-1177136 GCA_015888305.1 Antheraea pernyi
ATTTCCAATTTTTTATTTGTTTTCTATTACGTATTATAAAAATAAAGTTTGTGTATGTACAATTAAAATAACGTCTTTTTGATGAATGGATATGGCTACAAATGACCAAAAAAAACTTTTTTTATACTTTGTCTATATTTTTATATTAGTAAATTTCTCTGTTTGTTTGTTTGTTGCGGGTAATCTCCAAAACGGCTGGACCTATATTTACGGGAATTATACTTTTTACTACCAGATAGCCGAAATTATAGCGGTTGACATATTCTATTTTATTTGTCCGCGGTTTCGTCCGCATGGCTATTTCCAAAATGGCTGGACCGATTTTCACGGGGTATTCACTGGTAGATAGCAGACCTCATAAAAAGTAATTTAGATACGGAATATCCGTACTGCTTGAACTAATTTTCATGGGACTTTCACTGGCAGAGATAACTCATCTTATAAGAAGTAACTTAGACTATTTTTTTTTGTCACTCAGGACTTCATCCGCAATATGCTACTATCTCCTAATTGGTTGGACCGACTTCCACGGGGCTTTTACGGACAGATAACAAGCGGGCTCGGAAGACGTTGTCCCGCCCCGATAATAAAATGAAAACCTTGACAAAGTATACCTAAACCGTCCCCATGAATCATCATTCTATCTACTGGTGAAAATGGCATGAAAATGGTCGTTTTTGACTTTATCGTGAATAGATAAACTGACAGAGGACTTTCTTTTTAACCGACTTCGAAAAAGGAGGAGGTTACTATGTTCGATTGTATGTATTTTTTTTATGTATGTAAACTGATATTTTCGTCAATTGTGAACCGATTTTAATGGTTCTTTTTTTATTTGAATTGGTACACTATGTAGTGATTAACTGCTACCTGTGCATTCGTCCGTGTGAAATTGATCAAAAATATGTTACAACCGCGTGAGACGTGTACCTTACTGGACTCTAAGAATAAATATACATAATTGAAAGTCATATATCTGTATGTAATATGAATTATATCATCTTTTTGGTCAATTTGGCGGCTATATTGTTTTATTTACCGCGTTTGCTTCTACATAACTCTGTGATTATAGCAACGTATAAGAATAAGTTAAGTATATCGACAATACGGACATATGATATCTATATAATAAAGGATTTAAGATATATTGTTCCATAATGTATAGCTTATAATTTGCATTACTTTCTTATATAGTGTTAGTGAACACTGAGTTTGGTATATAGTAGGTTGAAGTTCCAGGTATGTTGCTGATGATAAACCCCATCCCATTCGATATACTATTTGCATTCTTATATCTAATGTACACGTTACATATAACAGTTGACGTGCGTGTCGTAGTTACAAATGTTTTTGAAAAAGCTTTTCTGTAATGTACACACCCACTCACAATTTTACATTTCTTTAATACATTTTTTAAAAAGCGCGTGCGGAGCCGCGGGTAACAGCTAGTATAATATATATAGAATATACTTTCTATACGTTACTAAATATTGTTTTAAAAATGTTCCGTGTGATAATAAAAACACGAGTAACGCTTTTTTGTGGATTTTTACGGCATTTTCGTAAATTCATTTTTTTTTTCATTTCATTCACATGCAATTGTTATAATTTTCCAGATTCTTTGTACTTTGTAATATTATTTATGTTTCAAATAATATTTGCCATGAAATATTTAAACAAAACATCGTACTTTTTTTATATCATAGCAAACGATCAGGTGGGTCACCTGATGTTAAGTGACCACCACCGTCCATGGACACTAACAACACCAGAGGAGTTGCAACTGCGTTGCCACCCTTTGGGGGAAGGGTTAGGGTGGGGAGAGGAGAGGGGAGGGGAGGTGGACCTCCGGCGCTCTCACTGACCGAACGAAACGCAACAATGCGAGCACTGTTACTTCACGTAGGTTTTCTGCGAGAGGGTGGTACTACCACGAGTGAGCCGACCCATTCATGCTGAAACCAGTAATAGTTTCAGCGTAGCTCTACCACCATGAATATCACACGCAGATCTTCTGGCGGCACGTGTGTTAAGAGAAGAAAATTCCACGAGAACAAAGATTTTTAGGGATCGTTAAAAACATTTTCGACGACCAGTCTTATACACGCACGGTAACGAAATTTAAACACTTTCATAATTATAATTATTATATATATGGTTTAGATCAATAGAGTTAATATAACAAATTGTTATTAATTTCATACAGAATAGATTATTAATAACTTAAGAGAGATTTATTGATCGTATAAAACGAACGTTTGATTGCACTCGAAGCCATAAATTAATCGTGTAGCTCCTTGAGAGACATCGTAAAGATAAAAGCGCAATTATATGCAAGCTGCGTTTCAGTTGGTTTTACCAAATGCTATTTAGTAGAAACCATAAAATAAACGAAATAATAATAAATTAAAACATTTTTTATAAATAAAACTCATTTGCTTCACCTATTTGGTTAATTCTTTTTTTTTACGTTTGTAATTGTCCGGAAAAGGTTTGTGGGAAAGAAAATATTTAAAAAATCATACGGATAGGTGAAAAAATCTCCGTATGAAGAAGTGAGTGAGTGAGTGAGTGACACAGAAGACAGTACAGAGCTTCAAAAGTATTGACAGATTGAAGCTAAGTTCTGCTGCCATTCAATTTCAGTGCTGGTTATACGGTAAAAAGAAGAGATTTGAGGCGTTACATTTCAAAATAAGATAAATCCAATTTTAGTACCCAATCCAAAATAAATCGTACATATAACAGTACATATACAGATAAGTAATTAATTATGATTGAATAGAAGTTTTGGTTATGTTTAATTATTATCGAAGCGGATGGTACAGAAACGTGCCATCATATTGCCGTAACGGACTTCCGTTGCGTTGTTTTCCAGTTACCTCCTAGTCACGCCTAAAGATGTTTTACTTCAAAAATACGTTAAATGAATGAATAAATTAGATTTAGCTCATTTTAAAACGTAACAACTCAGTGGCCTTAGTTGGTATAAAGTTTGTCAAGGTTTTTTTTTATTATCAGGGCGGACAACGTCCGCCGAGCCCGTTTTTTATAAATTTGAAATGAAAGTTCGAAGAAAAAACTTTCGGTGTTCACGTAATAATGAAAAATATTATTCAATAATATATGCACAATAAGGAAGTAGAGTTGCACAGTCTACACAATGACTTATTTCGTTGTTTTAATTTTTAGACAAAGAGACACGAAGAGTTCTTATACACGAAAAACACGTAGCACTAGTAGACTTTTCGTCCGAAATGCTAGCTTTTAGATTATTTTACAAGGGATACATTTTAAGGGCGGTATGAGAGGAAAAATGTTTTACCACTACGCCTGTGGTTGGACTATCGTAATATCTGTCGGTTCCGTGTGAATATTAAGGAGAATGGAGCCACGAACAAAAGCTAATAATTTTTAGTTTTTCTGTTTCAATTATCATATCCTTTTTTATGATTTTTACAAAAAATATAAAATTGTGGGAGACCCTTCTATACAAGAAACGTCATTTTTTACTCTATTTATTGTGTCGCGAAAAGAGTAAAAGCATCCAAGAGTTAACACTTGGCTTAATTATAGTGCAAACTCGGGCGTAAATCAGACGAGGCATCTCGGTTAAAATCCTGAAGGAATGAAGAAAACTAATTTTTTTATACAACAGATATATTGTGTTGTGGTATGGAATCTCAGCACGACAAGCGACTTCAACTCGCGCTGTTTTGTCCTTATTTTTTTAGACGCTTTTACAATCTCTACTGCAAATTCAAATTACATAAATAAATATAGGTTTTTAACTACAATAAACTCAGGTTGATTATATTAAACGAAAATTACATGTCTTCATTATTTACTCTTTTCATAATTAGGTATAACATTTTAGTAGGTATGTATGTTGCTTGAATGATTTAATTAATAATGCGGTTTAATATGTATGTATGTTCGTATACCTGAGATCGTAAACTTTAATACCGATTAAACACCTAAACGTTTTCCCACGGACGATGTGTTTGTTATCAATTTTATTATAATTTACTACTAGGTGGCGATAGGCCATGTGTATAATATATTTTTATATTGAAAATTAACACGGACGAACTCGCAGCCGGTAGCTAGTAGTAATTCATCAGTAACGAAACCGCACAATAATTTGCATCCAATTATTTCTATACATTTTTTATATTTATTTTGTAATTTGTAACAAAAATTCTGTTAACATTTCTAAAGGCTTGGCGGTAGTGTTTGTCCCGGGAGACAGGAGGTAGGTCGCGAGTGGAATGTAATAATGTAGAGTTTAATAAGAACTACTTGCTCTAACTATTAAAAAATACTTAATTTCGATATAGTAGATTGTGAAGGAACGATGCTTCATTGGTTAAATATCCTACAACCTACCTTTCCGTAAAACTATAGGATATAATTTTCAGAGTGGAATAAATTTATGAAGTAGCTTTTATTATCCTTAATTACCATAATAATTTCTTTCATATTCCTGTTCTTACATAAATAAAAATCAATTGCCAAATATATGTACGTTCATAACTTCAGAATACCTGTAACTATTTGGTTATTTTTTTTTTGTTGTGTTTGTAATTGGGAGGGCTAGGTTTGTATGAAAGAAAATGTAGCAAAACTCACAGGGGAAAAGTGTAATATTCGGGTTAAAAAAAATTCATACAAAAATGTAAGTAAATGAATAAGAATACATAGTTGGTAGATTGATGTTCAATTGTTCAGTTGCCATTTCATTACATGGTCGTATTATAAAGGAAAGATTTCCCGCGCAAAACCGGGCCCATGATTATGATCGTCAAAAAAAGAGCATGAGAATGAATACAGATTGCTCGTTGCCTTTTTAATCAGGATATATCTGTCAGTCTAGCCCCCACCCCCCTGCCATTCCATATGTGAACGTCAATGCTTTCGCTGAACCAATGGAACCCCTCTGCGGCACAATCGCGGTCCTATTCATTTCACCGTACTTCCTATTCATCTGTCTCTTCTGTCATTTCAACTACCATTTTTTAATACTTTATTAGTTTGTTGCGTGTGAACACAATCTGATGTGATATAACGATATGATCTAAGGTGGTGGAACACGCTAAACCTAGCTAGCTCTCAAATGTAGCTGGCGGAACATATCGATAGGTGATTGGCGACAGATTTTCATCCTTTCATGTTTGCTTTCACCCAAAGCTCCGACTTACTTGCTAGGATTCGAACCTACGCCCATCGAGGCGTTGTTCAAACACGCTATCAATTAAGCCATCCATGCTTTACGTTATATCATAGAATCATGTGATAATATTATAATGACTATGGAAACCTCGTGGTCGTCCGGCGGTTGAAATTCAACCATAATAAAGGAGACAACGTGCTTAAGGAATAGATATTATTATCTGTATTGTACAAATAATGTCGATAGTGGAGTATTATGACTAGAGAAATAAAAGGAAGAAAATCTATTCTATAATTTTCTTGATAACACAGTAGTGAACAAAAAAAAATTAGAACACTGGTTGAGAAACAGAGAAAAGAGATATACGTGAGTGTTTTGTCGCTGTCTATTATTTTTATATATAGATTTAAATTACATATATCTTTCAATGAATGTAGGATATTTACGAAAAAACTACAACTTTTTTCTAGCCCTCAATCATAATAACTCCTACAACCTCACAAAGTTTACCTCTTTATAATATTAATATAGATAATATAATTAGTTAATAGCTTCTGCCCGTGACTTCATACGCGTGGAATGGTTATTTTGCGCTAAAACGCAGCGGAAGCTCTGAAAAGGAAAAAATACCCCGATTTTGCAACATTCTTCATTGCTGCTCTGGATCTCAGCGTGATGTTATATATAGCCTATAACCTTCCCTGTTAAATGAGCTATATAACACTGAAAGAATTTTCCATATCGGACCAGTAGTTCCTGATATTACCCCTTACAACGTCACAAACTATACCTCATTATAATATTAGTATAGATTTAACTAATCTCCTGGGAATTGTACTATTTTCTGAATATAAGGTAGCTTATGTTCATTTTTTTACCCAGGTATCACATGGTGTGTATGCAAAGTTGTATGATGATCAGTTGAGTAGTTAAGAAGTGACGTGACCGACGTAAAGTAACAGTGCTTACATTGTTGCGTTTCGTTTGGTCCGTGAGAGCGCCGGAGGCCCACCGCCCCATCCCCCATCCCCTCTCCTCGTCCCCTTCCCCAAGCACAGGTTGGCAACGCATTACCGATTCCTCTGGTGTTGTTAGTGTCTTATCGCGCGATACAGTGACACAAAAATTACATCACTGCAACAACACTACACATGTCACCTCCACACACGTGCACGCTCACACGCTTACACATAAAAAGTGAATGGGTTTTTCTTTTTTTTCCCGCATCGAAATGAAATAGTTTCGAAACTTTCCGATACAAAATACACATAAGAGTTGTTGAGATATGTATGCTTGGTACACATATGTTTCAACAACTCATATATGTATGAATAGTTTAGCTTAACTTAGGTTAGCTCAGATAGGTCGCGAATTGCATGAAACAGGCAACAGCCAAGCCGAGGTGTGCCGTGCACCCTTGAGCTGGTTGCCCAAATAAAATCGGCTGAGTGCCTTAAGCGCTCGCCTTAGTAGTCTGGTGAAGCTGTTAAGACCTTGCTAGGTCAAAAGCGTAGTCAGTTCGAGAAAAAAAAAAAGTGTCCATGGACGGCGGTGATCATTTAACATCAGGTGACCCTCGTGTTCGTTTGTCTCCAATGATATAAAAACGAAAAATAAGAAGTGAAAACGTAACAAACTCATATTCACATTTATAATATTAGTTACAATGTACATTCCTTCGTTATTGACGTAGTTACTGTTTCTATCCGTACATCTAAATTAAGAACAAAACAGGAAAATATATTGTCCGTCGAGGATGTAAACAGCTTGTTACCTGAGTAATAGTAAATAACAACCAACAATAAAACAACAGTTTAACGAATATTGAAGCATTTAATAGTCAAATAATTTATACCTGAAAACTTGTATTTATTTATGTGCATTTCACCTCAAGATGATACACGCTAAGCCTGGATATAGTTTGCTGTCAATTAGGTATATCTACCCGAACACCTACGGGTGTTGGTGGGTATCCAGGCGATTATTAGAAAAAGATATATCACCATGTTGTGGCTCCGTCACGTTGTTTCTATCACTGAAAGTTCACGCACCTGTATGGTTGCGAATCTACCACTGAGTTATAGACCTATCACTGTTACATTTTAACACTTTAAAAGATTATATTCACACTATATTTATTGACACTGATTGACCATACATTCGATTTATTTGATACCAGTTGAGAAAAGTTTATTATGTGACCAACTGGCCGCGGCTCAATGCGTATATGAATTATTTTTGTGTCGTACGTAACTGTATCTTTACTCAAAATATGAGTAAAGATATCTATAACATTTACAGTCTATCAATCATGCTTCTCGTGTTCAAAATTTAATACAAACCGGTCAATAGAAATAGATTAAAAAGACGCCTAAATGTCAAATTCGTGATCAGTTTCCTTTACAATAAGCTAGTTTTTCCTCGCGTTTTCTTTCGTGTTATTGTAGATTTAAAGCTACAGATTAACCTATCCTTTGGTAACAGAACGTTTTTGTCTTTTTATGTACCTCTGGACAACGTGTATGTAAAACTTCAGTATGATCGATTCAGTAGTTAAAGAGTATGAAACTCACATTCGCATTTATTATATGATAGTCAGGATATTTATCACAACACTTAAAAAAACATGCACATGCACAATTAAATTCAGATATACACAATAATTGAGACAATTAAAAAAAAAGGGATCGTATTAAGAAATTTAAAATGAAGTTGGTTTAATAGTACTGAAAACATTCCTGACTGTTACCAACAAGAAAATGTTGAAGTCATGGGTTAAACGGTTTATTCAATCGGCGAACGCCAACGCGATTGTTTCTACTCATTTATAATCATGCAAAACTGCAGAGTACTCTAGAACTTTCGACTTTAAGTCCATAAATTTAAAGTTCTATAACATTTAATAGAATCTAGCAAAAGTCAAGGCTGTGAGAACATGTAATCAGGCGAATACGATGTTCTAGACCGTGGTTTATTCGCAAGTAATGTTTCGGGTTATCAAACAATATTTAATTTAGGATATGCCCTAATTGGTTTATATTGATGGCCAACGTAAATTTAAATTACGTTGATTTTAACTTATACAATATTTTTATTCTCACTATTCAGGATTATACAACAGTCGTAGAAAAAAAAGATTGTTATTTAAAAATATAAGGTGAGGTTAGATTAGTTTACATGTTCTATTATGTTCAATAATGAACATATAATAAAAAAAGTTAAAGATTATAAATAGAGATATATATATCAACAAGGGTTTTGCTAAGAACGATAAATTATCTATTTTGAAATAGGTATGGACAAAACAGTTTTTTCTTTATTTATTAGCTATTGACAAGCTTTATTGATATCAATATTCTATATTGCAAAAGGTATTTTTTGTTTATAATATGAAAACTTGAAAAAGGATTGAATTACGGTCGAATTTCGATTTTCGACGACGTTCAACTACCTTTTGTAAATCAGTGGTGACAAATCCTAATGAAATTACCTTGCAAAGGAATTTTTAAAGTATATAATTATATTAATGCTATAGAGTATAGATAATAATAAATTAGCAGTTCAACAATTGTATTGTATTCATTATTCATTCTTATTATGAAGACAGGATATCCTTGATGTTTAAGTCTTCTACAAAGGTACTGTAGCCAAATGCATACTGTTATTCACCAATCGATATTTACTGTGTACCATTGTATAACATCATGTGTTATAAATTACAAGTTAAAATAACTTTTTTTTAATTCATAATTTTGCTATTCCTTAACAGATTCAACTCTATTCTTACCACTCAAGCATGCATTATTGTTTGAGTCCGACTGTAGTGCCCCATACGTCAATGATGTATGGCCTATAACCTTCCTCGATAAATGAGCTATATAACACTGAAACAATTTTTCAAATCGGACCAGTATTTCCTGAGATTACCCCCACAACGACACAAACTCGGTGTGAGTTGTCACAAATTCACAAACTTTACCTCTTTATAATACTATATAGGTTAAAACAAATCGTTTCGCTATGCGTGGCATCCATTTTTTTGGTTTTTCTATGATAGCGTGTAAAACTTCATACGGGTTGTTATATTGCGATGTTGAGAATTAAATAACCAGCGTCGGATAGGCCCTATAGTCAGGCAGGTTAAGTCCCAGCTCTTGCGTCCTAAATGTAAAACTAGACCAGATAGTTCCTTCATACAGAGAGAAATGAAATAGAAAAATTCGAAGAATGGTTGAACCTGAGCAAGCCACCTCCTGAAACCAGGTGTTTATTGGAATATTTATCAGGTTACTATACTATGACCTTGAACTAAGCTCGAGTTATATGAAACTCGCCTGTTAAGGGAGGTCATTTTCATACTGGTAGTGGGTAGGTAACCTGATGTGCTATATTGTCCATACCTAATAATTTATTACGTCGTTGATAATTAAATTTTATATTTTGTTTATCTCTATTTGTGTATCCCAGTATCATCTAGTCTTGAGTTCCGGGCTTGTAGTCAGCCACCCGGGTCCTTCCGGCCCAATCCGACCCTGTACATTGACACATGACACATTCTACACATTCCTCTTTGGTAAAGATTAACGTTCACAAACAGGTAAAATAACGATACTCACCTCCTTAATTGCTTACAACTTACTATTAGTTACGAAATACGACATAATGAAACCCCTTAACCACATTCACCGCAACAATTTATCTAATTATACGTAAGGCGGTTAAGTCCCAAACTATTTAACCGGGGTATCTTTTACCGGTTTTTAAACAGCGCTAGTGCTGTTATCGTAAGTTGAGAACTATATCGATGTTACTACTTTTATGTTTATGTCTAGAGTATATATTACTTAGATGTTTTTAATTATTTAAAATAGCGTGTCTATAGACGTGTATTTGAAAGTCAAACCCACAAATTAATGGTATAATAATGTTTCTAAAACATAACGTCTGTAGACGTAGATTCCATTAATCCTTTCCTTTGCTTTCGACAAATAACAACACGTGATAGTATCGAAGTAAGGCGTTTTTCAAAACTTGACGCCAAGTAATCTATAGGTATGTTCTGTCAGCTGTACGTATTGCTCTTGGTGTGTATAGGAAGAAAACCTCTCGCAAATGATACTATGGTAAAAAACCATGTTAAAAAGTTGCCGATTGGCCTAAGGGCGGAGGGAGGGAGAAAACCTCATTAAAAAGGGACCGTGGGAGGAAACCACGTAAAAATAATTAGGTCGAACTAGCTCTCCGTTCAGCCTGGCGTTCTAGCCGTACCTTATCTCGGTGGCATCGCATTGCACACTCGCGCGATCCCGTGGCTCCCATTAATGCAGCAGACGGTTCACCGTCGGGTTTTAGTCGTTAGGATTCCGACACTACCTACCTCTTCCCTGAGGGAGTGGGTGCCCTATATAGAATCTATCCACGGTTAAAAACAAAAATTTTGCTTGTTACAAGCATCATCAATTACCACAAAATAAAATTGTGGTCATGTACTGAATATATGCTAAACTTAAGTATATCTATATAAAAAGGTCTGATATCGTTAAACTCCAACAAGGTTTCTCGCCACGAAATTTGGTAATGCTAACTAATCTTATAAATATACGAATGTCAGTTTGTTTATTACTAGCGACCCGCCCCAGCTTGGCACATGCAATGTAGACATCCATTTTAATGAAATATTGTTAAGGGCAGTTTTGATCTACATGTCATGTACACCGTATGTAATGTATTTAATAAATTTATATAAGAAATAATACTGTACTGTATAAAATAGCTAGGTAAATGAAACATAACTATCTTTGTAAAAAGATAAAAATGTTTACTGTGGGTTATCCTTTAGAGATAAACATATATAATTTTTTATCGACCTTTTTAAGATATACAATTCTGTAGTATATTAATTTGATCTATCTCGTAATGTTTAGCCAGCGTTTGCCATTTAAGCGTTGGACAAATCGTTGAACTTTTCGACTTTCCTGTACTCTAATATGTATGTATCATACATATACACCTTCCTCTTGAATCGCTCTATCTATTACTGTATTAAAATCCGTTGGATATTTTAAAAGATCTAAGGGAACAGACAGCAGAAGCGACTTCATTTTATACTTTGTAAAGATGCTTTCACTGAACCGATCACCATGAAACTTTGCATGGACATTGTTAGTGGGACAAAAAAGAACATAAGATACCTTTCATCCAGAAAAAATGTAATACCCCCGAGGTGTAGGACAAACCTACATTAAGGCAAGCGAAGCCGGGAGGAAAATTGGCTATGTAAAAATTTGAACACAGAATATTAATACAATATCCATTATTCTATAAGTTAACTATTATTGCACAAAATAATAATATAATAAGAAATAATAATTTTAAAGCAAAATACAAAAAGGTAGGTTAAATATTATTAATTTATAGTTACTTTTATTACTGGATGCCGATACTGCATTTTAGGAGATTTTTTTTTTCAAAAGCATAACAGCGGTATTAAATTATTGCAAAGGTCCTTAGGTATATCGATAGTATACATTTCCACACACTATACTCTATCTTTGGCACGCGCCGCTTTTTACATCCATTAGATAATGTACATCATAAAGTATATTAATGCCTGTGTTTGCTGTCATGGTTACTACAGGAAATTATATATAGGTATATATATTTAGAAATCAATTTGACGGATGTTTACGTATATTATATACAGAAGGTAGATTAGGTGGTCATCAGAATTAAAATTTTCTGATAGCTTTGTTTTTGCAATTTTCCTCCTAAACAGTAAAATATTGTGAACAATTAATTATTATTTTGCGATAACAATAATTTAATAGTAATCATTTGCGTCTCCAGTATTTTTGTAACATCATCGCCATTACCCTTATCCCACTTAAGTAGGGTCGGCACAACATGTTTTCTTTTTCCACTCTCTCTTTTCAAATGTAATTTCAGTATTCACACCTTTTACGTCCATATCATTTTTCACGCAGTCCATCCATACCTTTTTCGGTCTTCCTCTACTCGTATATCCGTCCACAAACATACTCAACACTTTTCTAGTTACATGGTTTTATTCTCTCCTCAGGACATGCCCATACCATGCTAACCTATTACTCCTCAACTTCTCTGTCACAGGTGCTATTTTCAAACACTATATAATATATAGAAATTTAATTACATTTCTATATTAAAATGGTATTATTACTGTCCATATCTGATTATGACCAAATAGGTAGCAATTATATTCCAATATAGTCGGAGTAAAAGAATGTCCTATCTGTGTAATAATTGCAATGTAGGTTAATTCGTATAAATGTCCACATAAATTGCCTAGAGCGATGAATTTAAGCTAACACGTACTGAGGCACGCAATCAGAAAACCAATATCGCTCCATCCCGTGAGAATGGAACTAAATTGACGTTGGTGTCTCGTTCATCCTTTAAATATTCTCACTAAGCTATCTTGTGCTGCACTTGATGGTATATACAGAGCAACTCAAAAACAATGACCATCATGAAGAAATCCATAATGCGTCACAAATCGTCACCGTCATATAGTAGTCAATCATAATAGTAGTAGTAGCATACATTGATCGATCCTGAAAGCGAAAATCGATAAGAGTCATTTTGACGAGTTCATCACCCCGTTCGAGTAATTTCGAGTATTTTTGTAATTTCTGACCGCTTCCACCGCCTGGTCAGCAAAAGTAAGCAATGCTCTAACCCTCCCCCTCCCCTCCCATCCCCCCCATGCTTACATAAACATTTATCTACATCTGTTCCGGTTTAATAAATAAATATTGTCGACGTACTCACTACCAGCACCACCCAATCCCTATGTCTTCAAAAATATTTTTTTTAGTAGGTGATAGAGCCACGATGAAGCTATTACTGATTTCAGCATGAATGGATCGGCCCGCTCGGGGTAGTACCACCCTCTCATAGAAAACTGACGTGAAGTAACAGTGCAATGCATTGTTGCGTTTCGTTCGGTCAGTGCGAGCACCGGAGGCCCACTTCCCTTTCACCCTCCCCCCAAACACAGGCTGGCAACGCACTTGCGACAGTCCTGATGTTCCAAGTGTCTATGGACGGTGGTGATTACTTACATCAGGTGACCCGACTGTTCATTTGCCTCCTATGATATTAAAAAAAGCAAATCAAGGAACCGCCCCCCGCCCCTTCTCGTCATTGCTTACGTAATACTTGAATGTTCCCACAGGTGGGAACAGAGTATTTTTAACTGAAATTTAATTGTGACTTCCTTATTCTTTACATTATTTTCATATTCTCATACCATATTTTTTGCAGATGTTAAAATTCTCATTAAATTCAACATTTAAAAAATATAATGATTTTCTCAAATCCTAAATATGAATTGTGAAACGTCATAGAATATTTCAAAAATTCACTATCAAATTAAAAATTGATTAAAGAACCTAAAACACGACGTATTTATGTGATCTTAAGATCTTACATAATATTTACTATAATAAGTATTATAAATGGAAAACATTTGTTAAAACCTTTTTAAAGAAAAGTTCAAACTATATCCAAGAAGTTTTGTTCTAAAGTTGTATTATTACTTTATTTTCGAATACATTAACAATTTACGATCAAACTCCGTTGACATTAGTTTTAGTGTATTTTTTCTTTTGAGGCAATTTTTTCCTTTTTTCTAATAAATCAAGATATAGTTACAAAAATTAATTATATTTGACCATAATATAAAAAAGATGAGGTTTAAAGGGCAGTGCATGAACAGTGTCTATACGTGTATAGAAAGCAAGGTGCATTCGGTGCGGTATCCCGTGAAGTACCACGCTGTCGTCGAGCCTCGAGGTAAGGAAAATGTAGTCGCAATTTTTAATGGAACGCGAAGAGGAATATCAGGGCTGCCAGCCATCCCGTATCTACAAGTATATTTCTATATCATAGACATTTTGACAATCTTTTTAATGGGAGTTAATATTCATGCAGCTAAATATGTGGAGAAAATTTCGAATCAATTTATTTTAAGCCATACTAAAATTATGAATGCGGAATTAACAATTGTCTGTTTGTTAGCTTTCAATATGGTATCTATGAACTGTTCGCAATAATATTTGGGATATAAGTACCTTGGGGGCCCTAGAAAGACGTAGGCTATTTTCCATTCTGAATGTGCCTAAAAACATATAGAGAAATTCGCGGAACAAGATGCAAATTAGATAATCGTGTTTTACTGAGATAAGTTCAGATAAGGATCGTCTTTAAAAACCGTAAAGGTCATTCACTCTGATCCTTTCCATTATTTCGGCTTGCAATCGTTACTTCTATCTATAGATGTATAATTTCCACTAAACAGAAATATACTTCTGTATTTTGTAAGTTAACATGGTTAAAAAATATATTGGTACTTGTGTATTAAATTCACCGCGCTCGCCTACCGCTGCCGCTGTTTCAAATATATTATTAGGTAGCGCGACTATCAATATGTCGTCATATTTAATTTGGTTAATTTAATAATTCAGTTAAATTTCGCTTTTTAGTGCCTTATTAGTTTTTCAGATCGAAGGCGGTTTGTTTTTTTTTATAATTTTTTTATGTTAATACCAATGCTACAGTGGTATTTTAATTTGTATATTAATCTGACAACCCTAGTATGAT
Organism: Antheraea pernyi; assembly: GCA_015888305.1. Classification (NCBI taxonomy): domain Eukaryota; kingdom Metazoa; phylum Arthropoda; class Insecta; order Lepidoptera; family Saturniidae; genus Antheraea; species Antheraea pernyi. The sequence continues at coordinate 1,129,855 of MU158702.1, forward strand.
ATGATATGATGATAACATGGTAGGGAACTAGGTGAGCTGTGAGCAAATGGCTATTTGATGTTGTATATTTTATAAAATTTTCATTATACTCTACTGCACAGACCGCTTCACTTATTTGAATACTTAATCACGAAAGACCCGTCACATGTTTATTTACCTTAAGGAATCGGTTTGGCAAACATTGGTCTTTTATTCTAAGAGTACAGAAAATATACGTAATATTTTCTACTTTTACAAATGTTTACAAATCTATCATATATTTAAACAGTTTCCATCCCCAATGGAAACAAATACAAAAAACAATAAAATCGTTTAACGTAATCTCTAATGGAGACATTAATCAAGGTTGTGAGACATGAGCCGAAATGTCCAAACGCAAATTATTACTTGAACCTAGAAGTATTAGGACATAAGTTACAACTGTTTTGTTTTCACTTATGACCTTATGTTTATATGATGAAACTTTTTCCGTCGCCGAATGCTTATGCAGAAAACAAAATGAATCTACAAACTCTATTTATTATGTTTCATTCATAAGTATCTCTTGTAGTAACACGGCAGAGTGATGTCAGTGTCTCATGGAAAGCACAATACAATACTAAAACAATAACGAGCAACGGGAGAGGGTAAATCCATCGGTGGTCGTCACCGTCATGCCGACTTGACAAGCCTCTCAACTGCTGGATACACAAGTTGACGCCAAACACTAAGCCACTATGACGTGTGTATTGTGGTATTAATCCATTCGGTTTTTGGATATACAATGTCTGATCCGGGAAAGCAACAACTCTTGAGTCTAACAACGGGTGTGTGTCGTCATTAATAAATTCATTACTCTAAAATAATAGATGTAATAACAGATAAAAGCCTAAAGAATTATTCAATTTAATTAAACTTCAATGCTTTTTAAATCATGTTATTTTATACCTTCCAAGAACCTATCAAAACCTTTCCGAAATTAAATTCCTTCCAGAAGCCCCTTCACAAAGGTTGAACGTAAACGGCTTTTTGCCAGAGAAATACCTATCAAACGAAACATTCGGTACGAGAGTACTTGAAATAACTTTCTCATGGTCCTTGAGAATCTCATTGTGTTCCACATTAGGTAAAGGAATGTGTCCTCCGTCTCAGTGTTGTTTGTAAGCCTCTTTACCTCAGCCGCGGCGACTTGTTTTGCGAGCACACGTGTGTTCGTGACACCGCTTTACTTACGAAGGTGACTTGCAAACTGTTTAGGTAATAACTACCATAACTATATAGAACAGCAAATTATAATCATAACACTTAATCACCATAAATGTAACCTATTGCCTTGTAGACAGGAATTATACCAATATTGGCTTTTGCCCGCGGCATCGCTTGCATTAATGTTGGTTTGTCTTATTACTCGGGAACAGTAATTTTTAGACTTTTCTTTTGTGTACCCCTGATAACGTGTATAATTTGAAAATTATATAGTGTACGTAACGTAAGATTTTAGCGTTTGACCGCAATCTCGCCTGATATTTAACTATGTGATCCAAAATAGTAACCTAAATCTAGAGAGACTGGCGCTCAAATGCTAGTATTTGGCGATAGATTTTCAAATTAGTACTAGGTAGCAGCTAGCTAGGCGAGTTTAGAGAAATCCTTACCGCAATGCCATGGTTTCATTACGATGGTTTTATATTCACTAAAAACTACACCAGTTCATTTGCAACGTTTCGAAATTACGTCGAATTTTAATCCAAACGTGATAATCGAGAAGACATTAAATTACAATTGTACAATTCAAACGAGACTTGACAGATTCAACCGTTAGAATTTAAACACCTGGAAAATGAGTTTTTCCCCTAATGGCATTTTAATGATAACGTCGCGTCCCACTTTGATACAGAACAAACAAGGCGAGAGTCGAAAGAGGTCAGGCCTAGTCGTCGCACCGCACGGACTCGTATATGAGAGCAAATAACTCGGAATCATTAAGCATGTATATAAGTGTTGTTAAATATGGCCGCGGTGTTACGGTGTCTTTGTTCTGTGTTCACTGATCGAAAAGTTATGATTTGATTGTGCATGTACGGGACGCTCAAGGGGCTGGGAGTTGATGCTTCGATGCGCTCGTGGTTGCCGTGTGAACCATGACTTAGTTCTAAACTGTAATCAATATAGCTTATATGGTTAAGTAGCCGATTGATATGCAGTACATCGAGGAATTCATGTTTTTTTTTTGTTTTTTAGGTTCTTTAGACAGGATTCAAATTTTATTTTACGAGACTCGATAATTTATTTCCTGTTTTTGTGCGCCTCTCTGTTCTCTCTCTGTCTTCCCCTATGGCAGATATTCGAATGCGTGAAAGTTCGGGATTAACCTGTGCTTATCCAGCTTTTTGCAGGCCGGCATGACAGCGCCGACCAGCGATGCATAGTGTGTCACTCGGTGGTCGCCATTGTTATTGGACTGTACTGTGCTTACCATCAGGCATGGTGCAGTCATTTTGCCGTGCTACTATAAAAAAAAAGTTTTTCTGTATGAAAAAAGTATTATTAATTTTTACAAATACAAACTTACAGACGGTTTTAATGTATGTATTTGATTCTAGCTGGTAACCAAGAATCCGTCTGCGTTGATTATCATTTTAAAAGTATTTTATATGTATAGAGGAAGAATCTTTAAAAAAATGACAGCAACAAATTACTTTACAACATTTATTTCTCCTCTCCTGCGTATGCGCATCACACCGCTTGTCCACTTTTCTATGGCAAGAAAACACATAGTTGAACACGTAATTTTTATATAGTTACTTTGGTATCTTAAAATGTTTATAACGTTATACTGAATAAAGATATCGTGATAGATTTTTTTTAACATAGTAACTAGGGATTAAAACTAAAAAAAAAAATTGCGTGACGTTCGTACAACGGCAGATCTCCTATCATGTTATTTATTTGAACAATTATACAAACTTAAATTACATACTTATTGGTAATAGTAGTTTATTTATTGAGTTACAAACAAGAACGTACTGTTCCATCTAAATGACTTCACGTAATGAACCATTTTGTACATGAGCAGCATAATCGTGCTCTTCCTCAATTATAGCAAATTAATTCATAATATCGTTGTAAAACTATATCATGAGAATCATTTTCTCGTGTGTCATAGTTTATTTTACTATTCTTCTTCGTATGGGTGTACTTAGCGAAGAAAATGAGATCAAATCTTCTCTTTACGATGTAATGAAATGAAATAGCATCCTAACGTCAATTCTGAAAATATTTTCTTTTTCATTTTTATATAGATTTTTAAACCCAAAATTATCATTTTTCTGTACAATTTTCAAACATTTTCTCCCATAGAAACCTTGTCCTGATTATTATGTAGGTGGTAGCGCCACGCTGAAGTTATTATTGGTTTTAGCATGAATGGGTCGGCTCGTCCGGGGGGCTACCACCCCTCTCACAGAAAACCGACGTGAAGAGTACCAGTGCTTGCATTGGCTCTCTCCCCTCCCTACCTTTCCCCCCTAACACAGGCTGGCAACGTATTTTCGACTCCCCTGGTGTTGTTAGTGTCCATGGATCGCTTAAAATCAGGTGACCCACCTGTTCGTTTGCCTGCTATGACATAAAAAATAAATTACAAATACAATAAACAAAACAAACAAGAATTAGCCAATCAGGTGCAGCCGTTCCGTAGTGAAGCGGATGTACATTCATTCCGGCAATCAATTTTTATGAATATAATAGGTTCTTAGTTTTAACAAGATGTTTTACAACCCACTTTTGTATAAATTAGATCCTATCCGAAACGATTCATAAAAACATTTAGCAACCCACGGCTGTGTTTAGTATTCCCTTAGCAACACGGATTGATTGAAGGATAAATAAGGTCCTCAGACTCTAGTGAGTCGGGTCGGAGTCACCTTTCGCTTTTCGAGGTGAAAAGGTCTTTTTTATTTGACTTTGTTTGACCTCTTTAGGACGAAGTTACTTGAACTTTGAATTGAGCGCTCATTAACTGTGGGATGGAAGCCTTAAAGATTCAAAGGTTCGTAAATTGCCGCAGGCTAAGCTACCTTTATATTTGGTGTACAGAGTGACAATGTTCATCCAAGTATTATATAGATTAACTAGGTGATGACCGCGAATGTTCTCGTGGAAATGGTTTTGTTTTTTATAGGAAAACTTTTAGCGATGTTAAATGATCTTAGTAATTAGCGTAAAAAGTATAATTATATAACTTAAACTAAAATGTGCTCTCTTCGCTTTATGTACATAATATATTGGATATACCGAAGCAACACTGTCGTTACTTAACTAAGACTTTACGTTACATGAATTTACCATTATGAAGTCAATATTTGAAGCGATGATAGCTTAGTTATTTCCGAGCCGAGGTGTGCCGTGCACCCTTGAGCTAGTTGTCAAATAAAATCGGCTGAGTGGTTTAAACGCTGGCCTTAGTAGTCCGGTGAAGCTGTTAAGAACTAGCTAGGTCAAAAGCGTAGTCAGTTTAAAAAAAAAAGTCATTAGCGTATTCGGACACCTTGTCGATTGATGTAGGTTCAAATCGTAGCAAATGAGCCGGAACTTTGGATAGAAAGAAATATATCGTGACAATACTGTAGGTAGCATGGTGACAGGACTTTTTCTAGGTCCGCTTGGTAGCTAGCCTCCACCGTTAAATATGTCACCAAGCACATATAAGTGTCATTTAATGGCCAGTCCTTGGTTCAGCGTGTTTACTATCTTGAACTGATAAAGAAGACCCGTATTGTACATGGTAGAACACTAAATGTATTTAAAAAAAAAACGTTTGTCTCCGTCTTGCTTTTGCAAAAAAGTGATTTTGAGAAAGATATTTATAGAGTAACGTAAGTCGTAGTAACCTTCCATAACTACAAACTATTATCACATGACCTAAATTCACATCTACGTAACTACATTCACGTAGAGGAATGTAATGTCTCAATACAACCAGGACGTACTCCTGTCTAGATGTGATTAGCCACGGTCAACGCCCTAAACATTATCGTGCACACCCACACTACACCGGCTACGCTCAAATAAGGAGTGTGGAAACTATACAAGGGTTTCGTCTTCGTGTGTAATTAACACCTCGTTAACAACCTCGATTATATGTTGTTTACTCGACAAAGTAGAAATTAGATATTCGGCTCTTTACTCTGTGATAAAGTAGATAAATTCTCACGCAAGTACTGATATAACCACTATTGTAAAGTTATCAGTTGTGATGTTGTTTTTTACGAAGTTGTGCAAAACGGAGGTGTTAAAGCTACTTTACAATAGGTCGTATCCGAATTAATATTATAAATGCGAATGTGTTTTTGTTTGTCTATTTATTACGTGTTGTCGTCTTAACTATTCAACACTTCATTATCAAATTATGCATGAACGTTTTCAGGACTACAGAAAAGTATATACGGTAAAGAAGGTACTATTCCCGAGAGGTCTATTAAATTTACATTGACGCGAGCGAAATTGCGAACAAAATGCTAGTCTCTGTATATTTATTTATGGGTTTTAAAATGTCACTTTTTTTATAGTAACACGGCAAAATGACTGCATTGTGCCTGATGATAAGCACAGTACAATCCAAAAACAATGGCGACCACCGAGAGACACACTATCCATCGCCGCTGTCATGCCGGCCTGCGACTAGCTGGATGTGCACAGGCTGATCCCGAAACGCGACCTGCAGAACCGAATCACTATGACGGGCTTTTTCGCCATACATGGTGGTTGCGTCCCAGTCTGGCTGCAAAACCCTACCACCCCGCTATCGTCATTGCCTCGTTCGTTATTCAGCAGGGTGCACCACGTGCAGGTGAGGTTGGCTTGGATGACTCAAGTCTTAGATGTTATTCGACACCCTAGGGTGTAACCGTTTTATCAATGCAAATGTGTATTTGTTTGTTTATCAAATTTTGCATGAACTACAGAAAAGGACATAGGGTAATTTTGATTTAGAAAAAAGGTACTATTCCCGAGGGGTCTATTAAATCTACATTGACGCTAGCGAAATTGCGGGCAAACGCTAGTCTATATATATTTATTCACGGATTTTAAAATGTCACATATCGTTACACCTGTGAATTAATAAAAAGAGGAGGAAGTATAGAAGTAACGATTTTACATATCAACACTCAATGTTATTATTATAACCAAAAAGTTGTAGATATAATGTAGGTAACGCCTACATGATATTTTGACAAAACAAATGACACGATAACGCACACATATGTAGAGTAATATTGTAACGCCACACTATCTTAGATAAAATGTGGAAGTAAGATGACATATTCTCAATATCGGTGGTAAAAAAGAAATGGTTATATATCGCTTAGATACGGGCGGATTGACGGGGCTAGATCACGTTTGCTAGCTAACCAAGTCTTGTTAAGCTTCGAAGCTATCGAAGCGCTTATAACGTATCTGCAGCTATTTCGTTATAATATGATTGTCCATACTCAGTTAAACAAGTACGTATTTCATAAATATAATAATTAAATAAAATTATATCTTTAAAGTCTAGTTTTTTGATCTTCGTTTCGGTAATAGTATATTAAAAACACATAATCGGTTCTGTAGTAATACAGATAAGATTTAATTTGTAATTGACACATGTAGATTTTCTATTTCATTCATTATTTCGAGAACTTTCGATTTCTATTTACAGATATTACTATACAAGCTTCTATATATTAGAATTGATCAGTAATAACTTAATATTATCATAACAGCGTATCATACAGCGTATGGTTGCCAGATTATAAGCAGTGTTTTATTGGACACCCACGCGTCCAGGCCGGCAGGGAATTTCTTTTTATTCTAGATTTCTCACCGGGAGCAAGTCGTCCGCCCACGTCAAAATTCCTTGGTTTTAGTACATCGGTGTTGATTAATATGACTTTAAAAAATATTTCACGTTATTAGAACAGATAACGATAAAAAACGTTAAATATGTAAACTTATTATCTACGACATTATTATTCAAAATCAAACCATAATGTTAAAAGATAATTAAATTCATTCAGTCTGTAAGTACACTCTACTTTATGAAATAAGAACTCAAAAATCCAAATGGCTTTATTGTTTGTTTGTCATCATCGAATTTTGCATACATGTTGTGAAGAGAACAGAAAAGCACAGGAAAAAGTAGTGTTTCCGAGAGATACAGCAAAATGTACATTAACGCGGGCGGAACCGTTAGCAAAAGCCAGTAAAGAATAAGTGACATTGTTGATGCGTTATAAAATATGAATTCAATTATTGAAGTGTCTAAAATAAAATGAATTCGATGATAATAACAGGTTAATCCAAATTAGTAGCTCATACATAATACACAGACAGTCAGCCTTTGCCATCGCATCGCATTTGACTATTTGGAATAAGATTGGCTTTTACTTGATGATACCTTTTGAGAACGGAATTACAACTATTCTAATTAAATATTATTAGCTGAATATTTTGTAACACTGGCTCTGGTTTTAAGAACTCACATAAAAATCAGTGTAGACATAGGCTAAGAAAATAATATTTCATTTTATACCTTTTGGCATTAGTTAATGGAGAAACGATGGTTATAAGAAGTACGCATGTAACATTTTTTGAATGTATCTATTTTTTATATGAATATATTCGGTTTATATGTTAATGTGGTATACGTTCTACTAGACATTTTCTATGCAGTAATTAATTTCTACTCTTCATTTTATATCGATGTGTATAAAATAATAACTGATTTATGGAAAAATGATCGGATTTCATATAAAATCTTCGTCCCTTTTTGCCACATTAGGGTTTGAATTTCCATAGTAAATGGAACCCGCATGCAAATTTTCACAAACCTAGTCTTAGTAGTTAGGGCTGTGCTTTCATATGTCAGACATTCAGTCATTATTTTGGTATATAACGATAATAATTCGAAGAACTAAAGAAGGTGCTCATTCAGGATTCTCTTGCCTATTTTTTTTAAATTAAATATAGTACGTTTTGATTAATTAAAGAGGTGAAATATCAATGGTATGTAAAAATACATATATTTACTACTATGCAATAACATTAAAATGGCTATAATTTTCATTCCTAGTATGTAAAATAATTCACGGAGTAGCAAGCACTAGTCTATTAATCCTATCGAATTAATTTAACGTTAGCAACGATTTATTAACAATTACGCGTTCGTCAATTTAAATTCATCAATCAATATCATCATCCGTTTCGGATTACAAGTTTGGAGAAGGTATATTTTGAATGGGCCCATTAAATCGGGCGGTTTGTGTGCTCCCTCCCGCCCATTGAACCCGGAGGGAAAGGCGTCACTCCCTGGAACAGTTGTGGGGGACAGGTCGTGGGCGACACTGCACGCCAGTCGGCGCACCACCTTACCCTATCTATTACAGTCTAATTTAAAAGCGGACAAGTATATTTTCATTTACTCGAGACGTCATTTTAGTTAATATTTGTTTTTCGTTCCGACTGTAATAAATTAAATTACGTGACATTAAACGATAGACTCACAATAATAAATAAATATATAATAACACGAGGACACAATTTTGAACTACGTCTAGCTTCTATTTAATTAATTACACTGCGGGCATACGGTATATACATACATATGTGTAGAAATTTGTTACACATTACCGCCGCGAACCCGCGAACTCTCGATTCTAAATAGTAAAGTTTACTACCACTGCGCTATAAGTCCTGTCGAACCCCTCTAGCTAACTCATGTCAAATAACTTCACAAATAGCCCATTTTTTAAATATTTTTGTTAACTCTAGAAATGGTCACTGTTGGTTATCCCTAGGAGATTTATACTTTTCTGTAGGCTTTACATATATATTATTTCGTAAGTAGGTAGATTATTTCGATATATCTCACAAAATTTAGACAACGCTAGCAATATAGTCCGAAATTTTTATGATGACTTTTCTTTCTACAAATATAATATCACATACTGAACACATAAATCTTCTGGAACAAATTTTCTAAGTGATAGAAAAACCGTATCAAATCTATAGCATAGTTTAGAAGAACTAAGAAACAAAAGACAGACGCGCTAATAGCGATTATGTTTAATACTGTTTATTCATTTTCATACCAAAATTAATTTAGTCAACGATTACGATTTTGCGCATCTCTTGAAAATAAACTATAATATGGTGTACTTATTGAGTTTTAATTTTTTCTTACAATTTTACTTAACATATCCTCGTTTTATATATATATATTTATTGCCGCTACACCTTTTTATCTTGTACCATCTAAAACACTACGACAACTTTCACTTAAATGTCGCCGTGAGTCCGGACACAGCACAACTGTATCGAATTTGACAATTTTATTGAAAATTGTAACAAAACACAGAAAACACCTGATGTCAAAAACATGCTGTAACAAATACTATAAGCTTTTTAACATAAATAAAATAATTACCTGTGATCATATTAGTATTATATGTATAACTTAGAAAGGTTTCAATATATAGATAGACACATGTTTGTCCGAACAGTTAGAGCAAGTTAATAAAATAAAATTGTTATTATGAATAGTTTAACATAATTACTAGTTTATAATTGAAAATTTAACGGTAATTGCATATTGATGAGTGCAAATATTTATCACATGACATCAAATTACTGAGTTTCACTTGTGTTCGAATTAACACTTGATTCCTTCTCTAAACTTATTAGACCTTTTAGAGCAAGAACTTGATTTTTTAATAATGTAGACACATGTTCGTCCGAGTAGTTAGATCAAATTACTTTAAAAAAATGTTAGTATTAATAGTTTAATATAATTACTAGGCTATCATTGAAAATTTAACGGTAATTGCATATTGATGAGTGCAAATATTTATCACATGACATCAAATTACTGAGTTTCACTTGTGTTCGAATTAACACTTGATTCCTTCTCTAAACTTATTAGACCTTTTAGAGCAAGAACTTGATTTTTTAATAATGTAGACACATGTTCGTCCGAGTAGTTAGATCAAATTACTTTAAAAAAATGTTAGTATTAATAGTTTAATATAATTACTAGGCTATCATTGAAAATTTAACGGTAATTGCATATTGATGAGTGCAAATATTTATCACATGACATCAAATTACTGAGTTTCACTTGTGTTCGAATTAACACTTGATTCCTTCTCTAAACTTATTAGACCTTTTAGAGCAAGAACTTGATTTTTTAATAATGTAGACACATGTTCGTCCGAGTAGTTAGATCAAATTACTTTAAAAAATGTTAGTATTAATAGTTTAATATAATTACTAGGCTATCATTGAAAATTTAACGGTAATTGCATATTGATGAGTGCAAATATTTATCACATGACATCAAATTACTGAGTTTCACTTGTGTTCGAATTAACACTTGATTCCTTCTCTAAACTTATTAGACCTTTTAGAGCAAGAACTTGATTTTTTAATAATGTAGACACATGTTCGTCCGAGTAGTTAGATCAAATTACTTTAAAAAAATGTTAGTATTAATAGTTTAATATAATTACTAGGCTATCATTGAAAATTTAACGGTAATTGCATATTGATGAGTGCAAATATTTATCACATGACATCAAATTACTGAGTTTCACTTGTGATTCAATTAACATTACATTCCTTCTCTAAATTTATTAGACCTTTTAGAGCAAGAACTTGAATTTTTAATAATGTAGACACATGATTGTCCGAATACTTATAGCAAATTATTTTTTTTAAATATTACTATTAATAGGTTAATATAATTAATAGTATATAATTTTTTTTATACTAGCTCGGCAAAATGACTGCACTATGCCTGATGGTAAGCACAGTACAATCCAAAAACAATGGCAACCACCGAATGACATACTGTCCATCGTCGGACGCCTCTGTCATGCCGGCCTGCAAAAAACTGGATATGCACAGGCTGATCCCGAAACGCGATCCGTAGAAGCGAATCACTATGACGAGCTTTTTCGCCATATACATGGTGGTTGCGACCCAGTCAGGCTGTGAAACCCTACCACCACGCAAATGGGCATTTAACGGTAATTAAATATTGCTGAGTGCAAATATTTACACATTCCATCAAATTACTGTGTTTCGCTTGTTTTTGAATGATTACTTCATTCCTCCTCTAAACTTACAAGACCTTTTAGAACAACAATTAGTCTTTAATATAGATATATACATATTGAAGAATATCAAAACTTATACAATACTATAACCTTTACAAATGGATTACCTCAGTAGTTAGTCATCCTAAAATAATGCATATAACACAAGAGGGTTGGTCCCGTTCACGATCTCCCCTCAACGCTAGTTGATAAACGACTGAAATAATTAAACAACGCGTCTAAAAGAACAAGTGCGTGTTTGTTGACTCTTTTTAAAGATTTTGCAGCTAGATGTTCTTTCGCAGTGTAATGTCACACACTAAAAAGTCCACCAGAATGTGGGAATAGTTAATGGGATGGTATTACGTTCAAGTTGTTTATACGAAAGTGCACAGTATTTGAACGAAAAAATTGAAGTACTTTATTTTGGTCTGTATGTTATAATTAAAACTATGTATTTATATGAGTTTTGGTATATTTGAGATCGTTGAACAACTCCATTAAAATTTGGCAGATCACCAAGAAAATTGGCACAACTTAGTTTTTCTGGAACGATGTTTGTTAACGCGGTTTACGATAGGAGTTGACTGGAAGAGATTGCCACGTAAGGAAAAGGTGTTATGCCCCCTCAGGCGACTTTCCCAGTGTGGTTGTATAACCTCAATACTTAACGCCTGGTTTTTTTTTGTAATAAATGATTTTTTTAAATTAGTTAATCAAACAGATTTCATTGTTTATTTTACGTTATTTGCATCGAATAAAGGATTGAAAATAAAGATTACTTACACAGGCAAGGAGACGCTTTAATGCTTTTTAACGGGTGTCCCCTGACGCCACACGTTTCTTTTTTTCATGGAGTACCTAAGTTAAGTTTTCATGCATTTTACTAGATGCCACTAGGTTATATTTCGTTAAGATTCACGATATTATTTTGTGGGAGCGGATATTTGTATAATACAAATAATGAGCGTGTTTATAAATATAAATTTATTTAAGGAACTAAATATACCCAAACAGATGTCATCTTTTAATTAACTGGAAGATTATCTAAAAAGAAATTTCGTCTTTGTAAAATGCGTAATCTTCAGTTTACACGAAAAAGGCATCAGCATCTCGCCCGACATCAGAGAGATTTAAATCTTTTCCAAACTCATCGCAGATTTTACTTCAAGTCTGGTTTCTATAACCTACTTTTGATATATATTTTTTTTTGCACTCAATATGAATATTAATTATAAAAACTAAAGCGTAGTCTATTAATAATAATTAATAAACGTGAACGCACACACTATATATTTATGTTTGATAAACAAATATAAACCAGATTTACTTCGGGAACGAATTCTTGGAATAATACTTGGAAAAAACAACTATATTCGAGTTTGATTGATTAGCCTTTGTTCTTTTAACAATCTGCGTTTCATTTGAAACGTTCCTCTCGACTTCATTAGAAAATGTTAAATCTGACATACACTTAACTACACAATTATCCTATATATAGATTAAAATTACCCCAATCAGAACTAGCCTCGGTTAGTCTAAGAACAATGTTGATATTACCAATATGATGATACCAGTAAGCTGCTCAAACAAACCTATTGAATTGACCGACGACATCGGCTTCATTGTGATTGAGATCTCTTTGTGTTCAAACAATAACTTGTACTTGTTTATAAAACCTTCAATACAAATATGGTAGGAGACTTACGTACAGGTTTAACTTGTAAGGCAAAGGGTATCGGGAACCTTGAAAATAACCTCCTTATTAAAATACTAGTTGATATCCGCCCGCTTCACTGTGTGGTGTATATTAAAAACATTATCAAAGGGTCAATAGAGTACATTGAGTAATTTTAAAACTAAGCCTCAAAAGAACTGTATTGTTATTATCTATATTAATATATAAAGCTGAAAAGTTTGTTTGTTTGTGTGATTGAACGCGCTAATCTGAGGAACCTACTTGTCCGATTTATAATATAGCAATAACTTGGAATAGCTATATAATTCAATTTAAAAAATAACCATCAAACTAGGGATGGCGATTCTTCTAAAAAAAAAACGAATTATAAATCGATCTGAGTAGGTGTCTGCGTAATCGATTTCTGAAAAAAAAATCGAGGTCTATGATCTAGAAGTAGAGGACCGATTATTAAAATGTTGAGCTTTTAGTTTGTTTGAGCGTTTTTTCTGAATTATAAATTATTGTATGTTTTTATTTTATTTGTGCTATTTTACTGAATTATAAATTACTAGCCGGCCCGCCGGACGTTGTCCCGCTCTGATAATAAAAAAAACCTTGACAAACTATATGCCAAAACTTTCCTCATAAATCACTTTATCTACTGGTGAAAACAGCATGAAAATCCGTTCAGTAGTTTTTAAGGTTTATCGCGACAGACAGACAGACGCGGCAGGGGACTATGTAATAATAATGATTGTATGGATTTTTTTTATTTGAACGTTTTTTCTGAATTATTAATTATTGTATGTTTTTATTTTTATCTGATTATAGTGTCAGAGATCGACTCCCTGGATCGATTCGAAGTTTAATTACGATTAACGAGAATCGATTAAACGATCAGATCGCCATTCCTACATCATACTTCCATCAGTTTCTTACTATGCCCGAGAATCTTTGTATATATCATATCTTAACTTCTAACTCTTAGTTATTCTAGAGATACGGATTGTATGCGAGATAAATGTGTACTTATGATTTATACCAAAAATGTTTATCCAAGATTATTTTGCCTGACAATTATTATACTGCAGTATTTTAACAAAATACTATTCTTTTATAGTTTCACAACAATAACGTTGTTTAATAAAGTATTAAGAAGAAATAAAATTATAGACATGAATTAATCTAACAGTAGACTGACTCCTTTATTATGCAAATGTTTTATAAGTTTAAGTTCTATATTAACTTATCAATCGTACTAATTAGTGTAAAAGAATTTACTATTATTTCTAAAGCTACAATATTTACTTGTAGTAAACAAAAATATTTATCAAATTACTAAAACAAATACCAACGTCAATGAACTGGATATCGCTCCAAATAATTCATTAATCCTTATTTATTTTCCTTATAGTTTTGATTGTTGTGTTAATTATTTTCATTATACAAATACATTGATTTTTCTATATCAATGTACAAATACAATAATCACAACATATACTAATAATACATTCTTCGAATAAAAGGTCTCTTTGATTAAAAACTCGTTTCCACTTTTTATCGGGCCCTTACGATTTCGTGTTTTGAATATGAATTAACATTTTTACCGAGAATTGTATTTAGCCTTGGTTTATAAAAACCTATAGAAAATAAACTTTAAAGATTCAGAACTAATCCAATCTGTTTTTTATACTCTATTAGTGACCTTATTTATGTGACTACAATCTCATCTCGTTTTAAATGACGATGGAGTCTATGATACGGCTTTCAACTGCAGCTGCCAAAGCACATTACGTGCTTGGCGACAAATGTTCAATTTAATGGTGGTAGCTAACCAAGCAGGCATGGTGGGAGGCCATTTAAATATTACGCAAGCACTGAATTGCTTATTTTTGATGACATTGGGGGTGTGGCGTCTGGTTGGTGATTACGTCAGCAATTTTTATTTATTTAACCAGAATAAATTTAGAAATACCTATATAGATATCTATATAGTGCCTATATACATAGGCATGGGAGGAGGGTAAGAACCTTGGCCCATCTCCTCATTGCACAGGTCCAGCTGACGAGAGGAGGCAGCTGGTGTGTATCTAGTATCTCTCCCTATTAGGTAGGAGCTCGGCGGTCACCATCCGCTGGTCGAACGGTTGGGGGCGGCGGATATTAGCGTAAGACGATCCCTTGCCGCCCCAACAATACGGTCTGTCGGTACACCGTGGGGTTTTAGTCCGTGGAGTCAGACATAACCCACTCTCTCTCCCAGGAGGGTGGCGTATCTATAATGGATTTCCCCACGTTAATAAAAAAAGGAGGATAAGAGAACCTTGTTTACTTTTGCTGACCAGGAGGTGAGGCTATCCGAAATTACAAAAATTCTGCTTCGCAATACTTGAACGGCCCTCATTAAAAAAGTCCTACCATGCTATAGTTCGGTTACAATGTGTTTCTTCACCAAAACCTCTGCTTATTACATGACTCGAACGTACGGTGATCGACGCGCTCATCGCTTCGTATCCATTAATTTAAAAAAATCATGTAACACATCTATTTATGTTCGTGTCGTTCACTATCAATAACGTAATCGTTTAATTATCTACTGGTGCATGAATCCTCAACAAGGGTCCTGATTATCAAAACAAGGATACAATCTAACGCAAACAGATTGGTATCAATGAATCGCTACCAACAACGGTCACTGTGCGAATAATGCATGATATTGATGTGTCGAGTGTTAGGGTGCGATATGGCATTTCTCGCTCGCAAGTGACATATCCGCTCGATAACTTAGTTTATTAACATTGGGACCACACCGAGAATTAGGACCCGTTGTATTTTATAGAATACTTGCTGTGCCCGCGGCTTCGCACGTGTTTGTTATTATTATTATATTCATTGTATGTTGCAGTAAATAGTTGAGATATAACAAAATGGATAAATATTTTTGAAATAAAATTTACTACGGGAGGGCTTTGAAATTCTGATCCGCAAACTTTTTGTGTGACTACAAATGGTGGTGGTAAACACTGTGTGGGGTAGAATAGCTAGCGTTTTGTTTGCCTTCTGGTATTGGAGAAGAGTGAGACGTACAATATTGTCGCTTTCTTTCTCGTTATCCGTGGATGCGTGTACTACGTTTAGGCGGCGTGGCGATCACTGAACACAAATCTACGCTATTAAAAAACGACTGATTAATAATTAAAATGGTTTCCTGGACTACAAAAGTTTCACTTTTATCGTCTCTTTACGACACACCTTTTTTTTTTTGTTTAAATATCTACACATACCAATAGTCAAGATGATAATTTGAATTGTCACTTTATAGTAGTAATCTATACTAATATTGCAAAGAGGTAAAGTTTGTGAGTTTGTGATGTTGTAGGGGGTAATCTCGGGTGGTGGAGCGCCTGGCCACGATGGCCACAACTCTCGTGGTCAGGCGCATCAGTAGGTTGGGCCTCAGGGTGGCCCTCGAGAAGACCGAGGCCCTACTCTTTCATGGGCCTCGGCGGGGGCCACCACCTGGAGCCCACATTGTGATGGAAGGCGCCCGGATCAGGGTGGGGACCCAGATGAAATATCTGGGCCTCACCCTGGACGGGCGCTGGCGGTTCGAGCCCCACATTGCGTGGCTTGGACCGCGAATTTCTGGGGCGGCTGCGGCACTCGGCCGGTTACTCCCCAACGTTGAGGGGCCGGGTGCCGGGTGCCGCAGACTCTATATGGGAGTCGTACGAGCGATGGCCGCCTACGGGGCACCGGTCTGGGCCGACGCCCTCGGTGCCGTCAAAGTGCGCGCGCTACGTAGCGGGCGGTCCGGGCGTACTGGACGGTGTCCTCAGCGGCGGCCTTTGTGCTCGCCGGCTCCCTGCCTTGGGAGCTGGAGGCAGGAGTTCTCGCCGCCGTGTACGAGTTCATGGCGGCGAGGAAGCGAAGGGGGAGCCTCTGGCTTCCAGGGAGGTAGAGGCGGAGAGACGGCGTCTCAGAGGGGATGCCGTCGAAAGGTGGCAGCAGGACCTGGCGAACGAGCGGTTCGGACGGTTTACCATAGACGCCGTCCGCCCAGTCCTGCGGGAGTGGATGACCAGGGAGTGGGGCTCCCTGACGTTCCGACTGGTGCAGGTACTCACCGGACACGGTTGTTTCGGGTGGTACCTGCACCGGATCGCACGCAGGGAGCCGACCGCCGCCTGCCACGAGTGCGGCGCTGTCGAAGATGCCGCGCGCTCTGTCTGAGTGTGCTGCGTGGGGGGTGCAGCCGGTGTGTACCCGGTCTGTCCCTCTACAGGTAGGAACCCGGCGGTGACCTTCCGCCGGGCGGACCGTGGGGGCGGCTCTACAAGGTTGATTAGCTTCAACGACCCCTTGAGCACCAATGAAGAATGTTTCAAAATCGGGGTTTTTTTTCATCTTCAGAGCTTCCGCTGCGTGTTAGCGTTAGCCCAAAATAATTATACCACGCGGACGAAGTCGCGGGCAGAGGCTAGTGGTGTATCCATAACAAAATTATATTTTTCAGAGAATCATCAGGTCTATCCAACATTTTATAACAAAAAAAAAAAATTAAGTTGATGGTAATCAAATTAGTGGTCTCAATCGAAATGAGATCTAATTAATAGGAACTATTTTACTTTCTTGTGTTTTTAATGGAATATGATTTTAAAAAAAATATTTGTTTTTTAACAACAATAGATGGCACTAAATTTATTGTTTTATTGGTATATTGTCGTAAGCATTATTAATTATACATACATTTTTTTAATATATCAATTTTATATATAAAACTAGTGGGCTTTGGACGTTGTCCCGCCTTGATAATAAAAAAACTTTTCTCATGAATCATTTTATCTACTAGTGACAACCGCATGAAAATTCGTTCTGTAGTTTTTCAGTTTAACGCGAACAGACAGACGCGATGTTTTATACTATGTAATAATAATGTTATTGACTATAAAGGAAGGAAAAAGATTTTTAGTATACCTAGATACTTAAAAATGGGTCACTAATCTAACGAGATATTACGGAAAGATTATATTAAAATTTTAAGTCACCAGCACATTGTAGGTTATCGTGGTGGCGGCACATGATGATCGTGACTTCCCACGAGAAGCAGGCACAAGTAAAACGGTTTGTGGGATGGTAATATATGTGGATCGATTATATTATTAATCTCTTACAAATTACAATAACGATGGATAAAATCGTGGTACAAATGTTCAATACATATAAATTACTAAACGCTTTTGTATTCTGCGTAAGTTCCCACTTTTTTGTAATAATCTACTTGACGCTTATTTCATTTTGGACCATTTTTTAGTTGTAAATATTAACCCGTTGCATTAACACAAAGTTGATTCTCAGAAGTAGGTACGTGTTGAATGTAATAAAATCAGATATCAATCATCAATCGAAACGATAAAATTATATTTAAGGGAGCCGCTTTAGGGTTATCGAGGGAGAAGTCAACGATCGATGTAAATTGAAACTCGATTGCGCGTACTTATTACCAAAGACGCTCGACATTGCGATGTGAGATCCCTAGGTGAGATAAATTGTACCTACAAAACGACTTTCAATCTTTATCCTTAATACTATAAATAAATCTAATATTATAAATCTGAATACGAATCTTTTTGTTTATTTGTTATGCTTTTATGTCTTAATTGTTAGGGTTACCGGAAAGGACGTAGTGTTATTGTCCAGAAAGAAGTTTTGTTCTCGTAGGATAAGAGAATACTTACATTTACGCGAGCGAAATCGCGAGGAGAAAATAGTAATGCATAAATATATGTTACTATATTTGATATCAACACACCTGAAAACCGTTTGACCGTTAATTATGGAAATTAGCTCATCTAAATGCTTCTTAACGCAGAAAGTACCTTGTTATCCATTTTATTATAGGCTTTATTTCCATAGTTATTATGCATTATATATTAATATAAACGAGTCTCGGACAGTTGCTAAAGGCATGTATAAAAAGATGATGTTAAATTTCCACAAAAATGATATAAAATCTAAATTTATTGAACAAATTTAATTACACCACGTTTTCAACGGAATAAAAAAAATTGTAGTTATTATAAATTAAATCATAATCACGCAACTAGTTAACCTGGGATTGTGTAGTTTATATATTGCTAATAATAATAATATTGCTTATATGTCTTGGTAGAAAATCGAAAAATGTGTCAAAATATTTTGTATATTTTATTTAAAGTCAAAATGTGATCTTAGCGTTAATAAAATAACAAACAAATATTGTAAATTTATATTATAAACCATTTTGTAGTAATAAACACAAATTCGTAACCAGTTTTGTGCGCGAAATATATATACTCGAGGAAATATATCTCATAAAATCATTACCAAAATAATAACCCTTATTAAAAATATTCGTATTATCCAATTCTTTTCTATTGATTTCATTATTCATAAAGTGTCAATCAACAAATCAATTCAGATTTTTCACGATTTTCATTGTGGTCCTTAAGTTTATAATTTTCTATGACAATTTTTGTTGTAATTATTAACGGATTGTGAATAAAATAAACTAGTTACATATTCAATCATATTTTGTATAAATATATTAAATACTTATCGTAGTTTTTAAAATAATCCCCCTACGGTATCGACATTACAGCAACATTGTAAGCCCACACCGTGCTCAGAAATCAACTCAAGTCATTTAAATTCTTATCGAGTCTGTTATTACGTTATTAGATTTCGTTTTATTTATATTTTCACGTATAACATTGAATTATGTGGATAATTTTTTTCTTTGGTTATTTTTCTTCGATCATTCATCAAGAAATCATTTTATTTCTTATCTTTGAAGTTGTCCATGATAATATAATCACAAAGTACACATCATCGTAAAATATTGATAAATAAAAAAAACCTTACAAAAAATACAATTGAGTTTCAAAGATCCTAACTAAGAAAAGATGCAAAGATCAGATAGGTAGAATTAGATAAGCAAAAATTAATAAATATTGTCCAAATTATTAAAATAGATTACGACGGCCCTCGACAAACTTTATGACCGGTCTGAATTCGTTGTGCAGAATAGAAGTTTTAGTATGCATACATTATATGTATTACCTACTTTTCGTAGGTGGTAGAGCCACGCTAAAGCTATCACTGGTTTCAGCATGAATGGGTCGGCTCGCCCGGGGTAGTAGTACCACCCTCTCACAGAAAACCGACGTGAAGTAACGGTGCTTGCATTGTTGCGTTTCGTTGAGAACGCCGGATACTCTCTTCCCCACTCCGCCTTCTCCCAAACACAGGCTGGCAACGCACCTCTGGTGTTGCAAGTGTTTATGGACGGTGGTGATCACTTAACATCAGGTGACCCATCTGTTCGTTTGCCTCCTATGCTATAAAAAAAATATATAACATCGAGGCAAGTTAAAGATAAATAAATACCAATTTTAGATTTATATAATCATATTCTAACTTTGTTTTTATTTAAACTCTTTACACGCAAACTCGAAGAAGCTTTATTCAGAGCGGTCAAGAAAATTGACAAGGACTTACAGAAATATTCTTATCTCTATATAAAAAATTAAGCTCGCTATTGCATTTATTGGATTGATTAAACTCAACATTGTTTGACTGATTATCATAGAAATTGGCACATCTAGTTGACTCAGTTTTTATGCTATACATTGTACCAGACCTCGCAAAAAGCTTGTTTGACTTTGATGAATATTTTTTTATAATTGTCGGTGCACAATTGTTTGTCAGTGGATGGTTCTTAGCTACAATAGAACCAGGTAATTGCCGCTGTTGTTAAGATTTAGAATTTATTGTTAATTTTCCAATCGATATTTTTCTTTGTCAATTTTTTATATTTGTTATAGGAAAAAAAAACAAAATAATTCCAAATTTTCAGTCTCCAAGCATATATTAATATTTTTGTGTGTTCACTTTTTTCTGTCTGTGTCGTGGCAACGTCTACCTACTCAGTCCTTCAATATTAGTGTATAGATCTTTTTATAATTTATACTCTTTTTTATATGTATGTTCTATCGAGACTTACGAATATAAATAAAAAGGTCTTAAAATAATCGTAATAATTAGATGTTTCGTTTTTCCACAGACAAAATGGGGGAGCAAGAGAGCGATCCGGGCCCCGGCGTGCCGGACATGACGATGATGCCGCAGATCACCGAGGAGGCTATCAATGACAATCTAAAGCGGAGATACAAACACGATCTTGTATATGTATCCTTTCTTAAAATCGTTTTGTGAGATCTGATTATCCTCTTTCTCTAATTCAATCATCGCAATATATTATTTTATGACTTTAAACGAGTAATTATTGCAAATATACATACATATATATAAATTTATTTTGCGTATTTCGGAAACTACTCTAACGATTTTGATCAAATTTTGTAATGAGATATGGTTTTGGTTTATAAGTTTATCTATATAGATGTCATCACAGTATAAACGCAATTTTACAAAAAAAATTTTATCGCCATCTCGAATATTTTTGTGCCTCTAGTAACTAGTAGGTACCTCAAAATGTAGTCATCTAATACATCTAATAGCAACAATTGAACTATGTATTATGTAAACCAACCGAGCAAAATTCGATCGCGTAGATACTTTAATTAAACTGAATTTTACTCTATTAAACCATTTCTGCAACAATTATCGGAGCACGCTGTTTCCGTAGAATGTAACTCGCAACGTATACTGGTAAACAAGACGTACAACTGTTTCCTCCGTACTATGTGTACGGCCTGAGTTCATCTGCGTTCGGCGATGCGTCCAGCGTCCAAGAGCGACGCTCGCGCGCCACTCAGGACACTCGCGTATTAGTGTATACGTTTGAAACGAACGCCGGACGCGACGCCACGCTCCACGCTCGATTGTAGGCGTCCACTCTGGACGTACACTTAGGATTGCGGTCCTTTTGATGTCAATCATACATATAATACAAGCTGCAGCGACCTTTTAAAACACATGAATTTGCACAGTTTTTGCGACATTATGACAGAAAAAATCCAAAAATTATCTTGTTTGCAATTTGCTTGCTTGCTTTGCAAATACGAAAGCGAGTTTATTTATTTGTTTGTTACGTTTTCACGTCTTAACTACTGAACCGAACATCGTGAAATTATGCAAAGACATTCCCTGAGCACTGACAAGAACATAGATATACTTTTTATGCAGAAAAATAAATCTGTTCTTGAGATCTACATCTATATCTACAAATCTATCTTAATACGGGCAAAGCCGCAATCGGAAACTAGTCATTAATACGCAAGAAACGAATGCCCTGTCTCAATGCAGTAAACTTAGTACCTAATAATGTACGCATTGTCTCGTATCATAATATAAGTTCTTCTCGAGGCATAATATTTCTCTCCTGTCAATGTCGAAACAACATTGTCTTCTTTCTCAATATAGTACTAACAGTTGTGAATATTTAATAAATTTTCCTGAACAGAATGCATAGACATATACGGGTTCTATTCTAGTCGCAGTGAATCCTTACAAGGAACTAGGATGTTACACAACGGTAAGTTGCTTTTACTTAATATCGCTGCCAGTACTAATCGTTTATTCTAGCAAAAATTCCATAGCAAGAAGGACTTTTTTAACTGCAGGAAATATCCATCTTAGATACACTCTCGCTAGAGGTAAGGTGAATAGGTGGTCCACCTATTTACCTTGATAAAGGGGACACATATCATATCAGCATGCAGCATATCGCTCGAGCGGTTGGCTTTGACAATCCTTTAGCGATAGAAGTAGACAACAACGATATTCAACAATAAATGCTTTTTTAATGGGACCGCACAACAAGGAGTTACGAAAAGACTGACCAGACAGTACAT
Organism: Antheraea pernyi; assembly: GCA_015888305.1. Lineage (NCBI taxonomy): Eukaryota > Metazoa > Arthropoda > Insecta > Lepidoptera > Saturniidae > Antheraea > Antheraea pernyi. Next base: position 1,152,510 of record MU158702.1, read on the forward strand.
CTTGCAATATAAGTATGTGTCATTCATTCACATTATTCAAGATTATCCCTATTTTAAAATTTATAAAGAGAGCAAAAAAACAAGTCGATTCCGTTAAATATCTACAAAACGTGTTTACAACGAACGAATTCTTAATAATTCATATGATCACTGTGCCCGCAAAAATTAATATATACTACTTTTAACTAAGAATATAACAGTGTTGAAAAGGAAACAAACCATTGTGCTAACATTTTTATCGTCTCGGAAGATGATGGTTTCTTATAGTTGTGATTAAACTTTAGTATCAGATTTAACGTTGAATGGATTTTTCGTTACAAAAAATGTTTGTCAAGTTTTGCAGGCACACCGATAATATATTTTAAAATCTTCTCACTATTTATTTATTTATTATTAGCCCAGGAAAATAATCTTATACGTATTTCAAATATAACTTCTTTTTTTAAATCGTTTCAATATAGCGTATATCGGATTGCTTTGTCCCAAAATAAGGTAGCATCAAAGCCTGTGAACAAATATTTATGTCACTCAAACACGGCACGGTTTGAAGTTCGGCTGTGACGCTGATAAAATGGCTACCCGACAGGTTTATGTGTTTACAGGAGGACATGCAGAACTACAGGAACAAAGCTTTCGGCACGATGCCGCCGCATGTGTTTGCATTGGCGGAGTCGGCGTACAGTTCGCTACGAGTAAGCAGATTGTTTTATTAAATTAACAAGCTGTGCCCGGGACTTCCTTCGCGTGAAACCTTATGTAAAAAAAACAGTTATTAATAAAGTCACCTGAATGTATTAAGTCCATTTACTTATCTACGTTTCTCTCATACTTAAGTCGTGTCCTCGTTCAAAGTCGAACAACTTTTGATAGACCTAACCGATTTGAATTAATCAAAGACTAAAATGTTACTAGATATGCTTTATGATATTCTTGAAGAGGTTTTATCAAGAACACATGTATTTTAGCAGTGATGCGTGTTGATATAAACAGACAGAAAGACATTTCAAAGGTATGCTTTATGATATTCTTGAAGAGGTTTTATCAAGTACACATGTATTTTAGCAGTGATGTGTGTTAATATAAATAGACAAACAAACATTTCAAACATTGATTGAAATGTATTTTATTACTTATTCATTATTTATATTCTTTTGATTTATATTCTGATTATACTTTTGTATAGATACGTTACACGTTTTAGAACTGTATTGCGGCGTTTATTGAATCCTTTTGAATTCTTAAAATTTGAAGTATATGAGTTCGTCCCAATTTACGTATTGCTTAAAATCTGTGTTACCGTTCATTATGTTACTCTCATATATATTTTTATTTAATTTTATGCGTTCGTTTCTCTTAGATTTCAGAAAAACGAATGAGTAATGATTATACTGGGTAACCGCAGTCCGTGATTCATTGGATGAGTTATCATTATTAGTAATCTACGTTGTCATGTTACAGGGACAAATAGATAATCTGCTTTATCTATGTAGGCATAACAACAAAATGCGGTCATAATCAACTAACATTTTTTTATTTTTTATGTCATAGGTGACAAACGAAAAGTGGGTCACCTGATGTTAAGTGATCACCACCATTCATGGACACGAACAACACCAGAGGAGTCGCAAGTGCGTTGCCACCTTTTGGGGGAAGGGTTAGGGGAGGTAGAGGGGAAAGAGAGAGGAGAGAGGAGGGGAGGTGGGCCTCCGGCGCTCTCACTGTCCGAACGAAACACAACAATGCAAGCACTGTTACTTCACGTCGGTTTTCTATGAGAGGGTGGTACTTCCCCGGACGAGCCGACCCACCCATTCGTGCTGAAACCTAGTTTCAGCGTGGCTCTACCACCATTAATCTATTACTGGATTATTAAAGATTTTACACTTGATCCCGAGCTTAAACTGTATTAATGTGATAGGAATAACTTTATGATGGATGTTCTCAAAGACCAATCGAACTTATTTCTGTTACATAAAAATGGCAATATACAAAGCAAACGCTACTCTTGAAGAACTTCGTTTTTAACCGGAACGGTGGTGCCGCTCAAGCAGACACTATAAATAGCCTACCAAAGCTAAAGCCTACAGAAAAATTGTGATGGTAAAAGATCCCACCAGACTTCGTAACTATATAATAATAATCATAAGTACAATGGTACAAGAAAATATCCCAAGGAGGGTTGATGTCAGGCAGGCGGCCGATCGTAAAAATTAAGCCAAATCATATACCACAACATGACAAACATGTTGTACCGACCCTACTTATGTGGGATAAGGGTAAGAAGAAGAAGAAGTTCTCAAAGACATTTTCTGAAGTTGATCTATAAAATAAACTCTTGCTCTCTTGCGTATGTAAGTATAAAGTTTTGTTTTTAGAATGGAGAAAAGAATCAATCGGTTGTGATATCGGGTGAGAGTGGTGCAGGCAAGACTGAGACCACGAAGCTGATATTGCAGTACTTGTGTGCGGCCGGCGGGCAAGCCTCGTGGGCGGAACAACAAATATTAGAAGCGAATACTGTTCTCGAAGCTTTTGGTAAAATTTCAAAGACTTTCTAATGTCAATTTTATAATATTTTATTTATCATTTATTAACTATTCAATGTGATTAATAAAATAGAGCACTGTTTACATAATTGGTGTTATTACAAAAAAGTTAAAAACTTAGTTTAAAAAGGTTTCGATGTAAATGCACCGCGTTCACCCGAGGCAAGTTCGCGTTATCCTATTTCACATGTTTATACCTAACGTAACCAAAGCGAGACAAAAGGGCAAGATGGTGAACATTCAGCGACCGCGGAGCATTTAATACGACACCTTTTTAAAGCCAGGGTTCAATACGTATTTAACTTTTTTGTAATAACACCGTACATGTTTAGCTTTTTATTGTTCTCGCTTAAACAAGACTTGGTTTTGAAAATATAGACACTATATAAGAAAATTACATGTGTTACTTAAAAGCAAAAATCAAAAAAGCATAACATGTAATAGAAATGGATATGTTTGAAAGCTAAGTATAATAATAAATTTGTCTTAATAATACACGGTACTCAAGAAGTATTCGAAAGTTCAGAATCATCATCTATATATTATAATACGTGAAGCTTAATCTTTGTATCCCTTTTTAACGGAATTGGGCGAACGGATGAACGTGAAACTTGGCATAGTTAAAGTTTATATGCAGGAGAAGTGCAGAAAGTTATTTATATTATATAAAATGCATTAGAAGTACAAGAAATTAATTAAAATATGTATTACTCACACTACTCCTTCAATTTTACACAACATATACACATGTAAATAAAAAAGACGTTTTGACATCTGTCAATAAAGAACTTCAAAAAAGGTTGGAGGAGGAGGTTATTATGCTCGACCGTATGTATTATTTTACTCTTACGTTCCAATTATCCTTTTTCATTCTACATTCAACAATGATGTTAAACCTAATAAAATTCAAACTTAAAAAAATCAATGAGCTATGGTGGAATGTCGACCACTGGGCGCCCACTAGTTTTAGTTGTAACGTCTATTAAAGATGTGTAAAACACAGGTAATGCAAAAACCGTACGCAATGACAACTCATCGCGATTCGGCAAGTTCGTTGAGGTTCGGTTAGACCATCGCGGCGGCATCAGGGGTGCAGTGCTCCGGGACTTTTTACTAGAGCGTGCCCGGATCACGGGCCCTGCTCCTAGAGAGACAAATTATCATGTCTTCTACCAGCTCGTTGAGGGTGCTAAGGTGAGAAATTTTACCAATTTCTGTTTTTTCCAATTCATTTATTGGATAATAAGTAAGTCCTCTTACGAAAAAAAGAGACTATCTAAGTTGACAATAATAACAGAACTTAACTAGACCCATTACTATATTTTTTATTATTAAAAGAAAAACTAAACATTGATAAAATAACCAATCTATTTTTATACCATAGAACTCCGTATAAAAGTTTTATCAGCCTATATATAAGTTTTGACACGGAAAACGATATAGTTTTTTTTCCTAACGAGTTTGTTCATAAGTAATATCTTTAAACCTAAGAGTCAAATAGTAATATCGGCGAAAAACGCTGCAAAAAATATATATGACATGATTTAAAAAAAAAAATATCCTAGAATTTTCTTTTTGAATCCATCAAATAGGGAAATAATAAATTGTTTAGTTATTTACAACGGCATTATGTATGTATGTATTTTGTTTCATTCCATCCATCATGTTTCAGTCCATTAGTTATTACAATCTGTGCATATGCAGTTACGGAAATATATTGATCAGATGATACATGATTTGTGGGGTATTGCAGCACAACGCCGAACTTCGGAGCACACTGAGACTGCGAGAGGGCGTACTATTTAAATACCTGAGGTCCGAGGACGACGAGGCACTCGAGAGTCGCGGCGGGGAGCAAGGCAAACTGGAAGCCCTTCAGTTGGCACTGACGGTACTTCAGGTGCCGCCGCATATGTGCGAGGGCTTATTCAAAGTACTCGCAGCGGTTTTGTGGCTCGGGAACGTACAGTTTCAGGTAATCTGACGGTTTCTATTCGCAGAAATACAAATTAGTTTAATAATACCTTCACAATATTACCGATTTTTTTTTAATGTAATTTCTTATGGACTTCGATATATTCTGATCCGCAACCTTTTTGTGTGACTAAAATCGGTGGGGGTAAACACTGTGCTGGGTATTGAAAACACCGGTTTTCGTTCGATCATTGAAATTCAGCAAGGTTGGGCGTAGCCTGTACTTGAATGCGAATTGTTTTTTTTTTAATTACGTTTCTCTCTATAATACAATAGTTTCACTTCTATCATATGTTTTACGACACACCCTTTTTCGTTTTTCTGACTAACTGAGAAAATGCTGTCACCTATGATTCATAAAAGTGTTGTGAGATACTCTCATACATATGAGCATCGCAATGAAATATTTTCCGCCTGGATGTTAAAAGAGTCATTGCGATAAGTTCGTAGACATAGTACAAGTACCAGTCTCATAAGATTCAATGAGGAGGTAGCTGGAAATAAACGCATATAAATACTTTAAATGCTATAAACAAAGGGATTAAATAAACTCGAAGCTGGTGTAAGCTGGTGAAGCTGTGTAGTGAAAGTGTTGTCTGCGACGTCGCCGAACGACGCGACGACATCGGTTATCTCCGGCATGTCTGTCGTGCCACGTCAGATGTCATAGGGCTGCAACGAGTTTTTGAAACAACGGTGTTTTTAAAATGAATAACTCTTTAAGCTCGTTGAACCGTGAAAAAAATGAATCGTCGGTGACGCTGAATCGGATCTATCGGATATAGATATCTGTTTGACAAAGAGCGCATCGCTGAAATCGGAAGTTTTTACTTCTATCATGTGGGCATAACCCACTTTTTTTTTAAATATAAAGAACATATTAACACTCTCGCTGGCAAGGGAGTTATTATTCACGAAGCACTTTTTTAAAACACCTTCATTCAAATTCATAATCAAAATTATTTTCTATATGAGATATCAGGTCTCTTTGTTTGTTAGATATTACAACGTTAATATAAAAGTCGAACGTTTCTTTCCCGTCTTTTCCCAATAACGACTCCCCATTCAAGTATCACGTGACCTCCCGAAAAGTTGTGGGGCTGTGCATATGGAAGGCGAGGGGTCTGAATGGCGATTATGACAATAATATTAATTTATACACTTTGATTTTTTTTTTCTTTTTGAAAAAATTGCATTGACATGAGAAATTTTGTACAACTTGTGCTAAGCTTCAGTGTAGAAAGGGGATCTCTTACTCTTATATTGTATGTTTACATCTGCTGATAAAGGAAAAACATGGGTCAAAAATAACTATAATTCAGCTTAGGTGACACTTAGACAGCGCTTAAATAGGGAAACCAAAAATAATTTAAAAATTACACATATCACTTTTTCATATACAGAGCCGCATTTTTTAAATTTTTTTTTCTATAATAAACTCAAAATTGACGCCTTAAGTATTATAATCAATAATTCATCAATAAATCAATAAAATAAATATTATAAAACAAAGTCCTCTGCCGCGTACGTCCGTCTGTTCACGATACACTCAAAAACGGCTGAACGGATTGTCATGCATTTGGCGCATTCACCAATAGATAAAGTTATTGATGAAGTTTTATGTATATAATTTTTCAAGGTTTTTTTTATTATCAGGGCGGGAAAATGTCCACCGGGCCCGCTAGTAGTAATATTAAAGTCAACGCTTGTTTTCCATCTTGTGTCTATAAACGGGTTGTTAAAGTATGACATGCCTGCCCCCAAAAGATTGTAGAAATTCTACGCTGTCCTAATTTTTGATGACATGGAGGGTGGAGTCTGAATAGCGATTACGGCAGCATATAACTTATATAAATTCTTCTTTGAAAAATTTGTCAAGAAACTTGCTATAGATTTGGAATACTTGCGTAAACGTAAGATTTTATTCTTATATTGCTTACGTAGCACTTAAACGACTCTTAATTATGGAAGTTAAAATTAATTTAAAATGTTTAAAAAATATACATTTTACTCTTTTATACACTGAGCCACAACTCGTTGTTACACTTTTTTTTTTTCAGTTCACGATTTACCTCTAATGTACTATAACCAATATTATATTGACCCTTTGAACTCGAAGGCTCCTCCGGAGCGGAGCCATTTAAAATGTTGCTGACCGTTATTTGTCACCAACATTTTAAATGGCTTCGCTCCGGAGCCCTCGAGTACAATGGGTTATAATTTAATGAGGTTGAAGTGTTTATATTACATGTGAAATGTATAATAATTATAATTCAGGATGTAGACGGCGAACGTACAGCCCTAGCGCCGGAGGATACGGAAGCGGTGGACGCGGTCGCCGCCTTGCTAGGGCTGGCGCCGCCGACCGCGCAGCGTGTCCTCTTGGAACGGCAGATTAATGTCCGCGGGAACGTCACTGATATACCGCTTCGGCTACACGAGGTGGGCAGTTAATGTATATGTATGTAATCATATCGTAACCAGTGTATTACAGTGCTCGTGGCCTGAAAAAACACTGAATCTTTGTGCGTCATCTGATATTTAAATCCCTTTCATCCTGATACTTCTTGATAGCTAGTAATGTAAATTTTGTATTATATTATTATACCCTCAGGTATATTGACTGAAGCTAAGAGTCTATAACTTTTAATTCATTGTAAGTATAATAAAATTATTGAGATACTAGTTTGCAAGTTATATGATATCTTTGATACTCACTGGGCTACATAGATTTTGGACGTAATAATTAATAATAGACTACATACAATAGTTAAATTATCATTAATTTTCTATGCTTTTATATATATTCAGTATTAGTAGTCCTATTCTTCGAATTTATGATTGAACTAAACAAAGAGCGAAACGCATTATTTGTAATTAATTACTAATACTTCGATACAATTATACCGAGAATCTGTTATCTATAGTTTCCTCTTTAGTGATAATATTCGACAAAATGTATGTATAATGATGAGAAATTGGGTCAATTTAAAGGACAAGGCTTATTCACGTTCTAGACCTCGCGTCCATTGTTACTTTATCTTTACCATTCTATAAGTTTTAGAAGCTTTTTGTGCATAAACAATATAACTAAAATGTAAAAAATGAGACAAAACCATAAATTTATTATTATTAAAAGTAGTTCAGAAATTATATATGAACAAAATGTTACATAAATACAAAATATTGCAAAGGTTCAATCGAATCCAGAAAATAGGTTTCCTAGAAATGCGACGTAAAACTCCTCATCGAATGGTCATAATTCTACGTCGATATTATGTTCAGTACTTTGGATGTGAACGAGTCTCAAAGAAACTTTAGTTTCAATATATATATATGTCAATGAATTCAAAATAAATTCTTAAAAATATCCATAATGTTCTTTTGTGAAAATAACTCCAGCAGAATGTTTTTTATCAATGGATAAAAAAAAATAGAACGAAATATTCTTCAATTTTTTTTAGCCGACACTTTATTTTAAAAAAGAGATGACACTCGAGAAAAAAGGATTTTTCTGAAAAATAAAAATAGAAAAATTTATGGTTTTAAAATCTTCATCTCTTTTGGGGAAGTACATTTATAAAGGAACGTTTATAAAAAAGTCAAATTTTTCAATTTTTGAAGAAGGTATAGGGTATTTTAGAAAGGAAACCTTTAAGAAAAAATTGTAAAATTTCTTGAAAAATGTTATTAATAGGGGGTGGAAAAGGAAAAAAAAACAAATGTACATGTAGATAAATATTTGATTTATTGAAAATCGATATCAAATGATATAAAAATGTGGTGGTACATGTGTGTGTAAAGGCTCGGGAGAACCGTCACGCGATGTCGCGTGCGCTGTACGCGCGCACGTTCGCGTGGCTCGTGCGGCACGTGAACAGCTGCGCGGCGCCGGGACGCGAGGCGGCGCGCGCGCTCGGCGTGCTCGACATCTTCGGCTTCGAGAACTTCGCCGCCAACTCGCTCGAACAGCTCTGCATCAACTACGCCAACGAGAAACTACACATGTTCTTCAATAACTACGTCTTCGCCTTGGAACAGGAAATCGTGAGTTCTCTTCAAACTCAATGGGTGTTTTTACATAAAAGTTACATACGTATTGAATACTTACTTGCTTTAAAAAAGTTTGGATATTTACGTACTGAACGTTCGACATCTTGCTCTTCTATCTCTGTTTGGTTAGGTTAGTCTTGTGAAAAAGGATAACACCGTCTTGCCGGTGCATTTAATACGTAAGTATCCTAACTTTTTTATAATAAGACGGAATATATTTAACTTTTACCGTTAACTATGTTCCGTTTAATAGAGCATAGGTTTATCTTTAGCCTTCACGTAAATTGATTTACAAAATTAACCAAGACATTAAGCAGTCACAATGTTGAATTTAATGTACACTAAGGGTCGTCTACTGGTCTAAATTTGTCTATAATTCTAACTAAAACTATTTGGTAAAATATCAACATTAATTTTTTTTTTTGACAAAGAGTATACGAAAATTGTAAATTAGTAGATGGAATGATTGTGATGACCTATAGGGGCTTATAAATAAAACCGTGACTCGTCGAACGTATGAAAATAAACGAACCCTTTCCAATATTTTTTTTTAAATTAATAAACCTTATAGCTCTTCGTTGATTAATAAACAAAAAAAAAAAAGAAAAATAATAGTTTAAAAAAACACGCTTTCATAAAAAATCCTTCTAAAAACAGAAAATAAAATTCAATAAATTTGGATTAAGAATAGTGTAAATTAGAAATAAATGTATATTTTTGTAAAAAGTGACAAAAAAATGATAAAAATACTGATATCTGGAGGTCATTATCATTTTTTTGTCACTTTTTACAAAAATATACATTTATTTCTAATTTACACTATTCTTAATCCAAATTTGTTGAATTTTATTTTCTGTTTTTAGATGGATTTTTTATGAGAGCGTGTTTTTTTAGTTTTTTTAAACTATTATTTTTTTTTCATTTTTTAACTTTTTTTTTCGGATTATTGCATTGTCATCGACCTTTGACAGGTTTGAATTAAATCTGATCGTTCAAAGTAGGACAAAATCGAGCTCAAAGGGGTCGGTTACATACATACATACATACAGGTGAAGCTAATAAAAGCGTGATAAAAACCGTTGACAAATACATCAGAAAAATGTACTTGTGTTTAGTTAGATGCGCCCCCATCCCTTACGGAGACAGTATGATAAATAAAAGTAACACATTAAAGTCAGAAGTAACACAAATTATGATAAGGATTTATATACGTTTATTTTTCTATATCGTACTCATTGGATTATTTTATTTACAGTATCGCCAAGAAGGTATAGTATACAATCAGATACAGTTTACTGACAACGCGGCGTGTCTCGAGTTGTTGGAAAAACCACCCAGAAGTCTACTCAAATTGCTGAGCGAACAGTGTCACATGCCGAAGGTAAATTAATAAACATTAAATTCCCACAAATATCTGATATATAAAAATATATCCGACATTTTTACTCGTTATATTTAAGTGAACGAAAAACCATAGTCTTATATTATATTGGTAGCTGTTTACGAATAAATCTTTCGCATAGATGTGCAGTGGAATCTATAAAAGCTTTTTATTTTATTTTGAATATATAAAAAAAACGTGTAGAGGAAATCGTGAGAAAAGCTGATACACTGATAAAAATATTCTACTATTACCGCCGACTTTGGAATTGTAATTATGAAATTTAGTAAAATAAATTTGTTCAGTATAGTAAACTTGCGTGTAAGGTATCGGATACGGATTCTTTAGTTTATTATTTACCACGGAACTGTATTTTATCTTAATTAAAATTATTTAAGTTACTACTTATAACGTCTGCTCTCTGCCAATGAAAGTATCGTCAAAATCGGTCCAACCGTTTTGGAGATTAGCCTGAACAAATAGACAACATTTGTAAAAATAGTTATAGTGTATGCCTTCACATCTATTAAATAAAAAGCTGTTGTTTGACGTTACAAACAGACATTTCAACGTAATTTATATAGGTAATAAACATATAAAACAATAAAAATAAAACATGAGTCGGTCTAAGATCTACCAAATGTGTAGGTTAATCGACACCTACTAATGAGCTGGTAGGCTACGAGCCTTCGAAGGACCTAGGACTGTAGAGATTACACCCAGTATTCGTGTACCCCAAGCTAGAAAAGGTCTGCAATGAATAATGAAAAAACCACTTACCGGTCTTCCGGAACGTCCAGTTTCCCTTTAGTGGCGTAGTTAACGTGATGGAGCCTTACGAAGTCTCCAGCACTTAATAAAAACGTTAATTAAGGCGCACGGCGCGGAGACACTTAAATTTACTGCTTGCAGCCGAACACTCGGAAGCGTAACGTCAGATTTCAATTCGACCGTTTTGCATGTCAAATAGGGATGCGCCCAGTAATGTTATGTCGATGTCAATGTCGACATATGTTCAATACTTCCGTCGCGTTTAAAAACGCTATTATTCTTTCGCAGGGATCCGATAGCGCTTATCTAACCAACATACAAGGCGAGTTTGGAGAACACCAGAGTTTCGTGAAAGGCTCCCGTCGTAAATGGGAAGAAGAGTTTGGAGTGCAGCACTACGCGGGCACCGTGTCCTACAGCGTACACGGATTCGTCGATAAAAATAGAGATACCCAGCAAGACGCGTTTATCGACCATTTGAGTAGGTCGGCGAACCCATTCGTAAGGGAGTTGGCTGATTACGTACAAGATTTGGCACCGCCGGGAAATGTAAGTTGTTTCTGAAAGTGTTTAACGTTAATTCAGGTCTTTTGTTTGATAAGGCTTTTGGTAACTAATTTCAAACTTTACGTAGAGCTGTATCGTTTACTAGTAGTTGATCGTAATCCCGCACGCGATGAGTACAATACAAAACCCATTGGAACGAAGTTTCTTAACGCGCTTTGCGTTAGGAGTTAACTGGTAGAAATCGTCACGTAAGAAAAAAGCGTTACGCTGCTCTTTGAGTTTTTCACTGGCTGTCTCTTTCTATCGTATACAAGAATCTGTGTAGTTGCGAACATCGAAAATCAGAGGACACGATGTTTGTGTCCTCTGATTTTGTTGTTTGTTGTAGTTGTCGATTGTGTAAGCTCAATACTGAATGCGTGGGAATCTTATTAAAATTATTTTATCGTATGGCTAACTTGAGTATTTATCTTTTATTATCTTCTTATAGAGTGATCACTCTATTTGTAACACATTTTTGGCCGCTGCACTGTTCCACATAAGTTGAACCTCATAGCGACAAATACAGTAAAACTTTATACGACATGATGCATTCGCATCGAAAATCATAGCTACCATTCTTGTCTGCAATACACAGTTGAATTCTGAGACTTGATAAAAGAAAAGGGATACACTGTGGTGTAGTTTTAATTATACTAGTGGGCGCCCAGTGGTCGACATTCGACCATAATTCATTGATTTTTTTAAAGTTGAATGTAGAATGAAAAAGGGTAATTGGAACGTAAGAGTAAAATAATACATACAGTCGAGCATAGCAACCTCCTTCACAACCTTTTTTGAAATACTTTATTGACAGATGTCAAAATGTCTTTTTTATTTACATGTGTGTATATGTTGTGTAAAATTGAAGCAGTAGTGTGAGTAATGCATATTTTAATTAATTTAATGTACTTCAAATGCATTTTATATAAAATAAATAGCTTTCTGCACTTATCCTCCATATAAACTTTAACTATGCCAAGTTTCACGTTCTTTTTTTTTTTTTTTTTATATCATAGGTGGCAAACGAACAGGTGGGTCACCTGATGTTAAGTGATCACCACCGTCCATGGACACTCACAACCCCAGAGGGGTCGCAAGTGCGTTACTACCCTTTGGGGGGAAGGGCGAAAGGAGGGAGAGGGGAGGGGAGATGGGCCTCCGGCGCTCTCACTGACCGAACGAAACGCAACAATGCAAGCACTGTTACTTCACGTCGGTTTTCTATGAGAGGGTGGTACTACCCCGGACGAGCCGACCCATTCATGCTGAAACCAGTAATAGCTTCAGCATGGCTCTACCACCATAAATTCGCGCACCATTCATCCGTTCGCGCAAAAAGGGATACAAAGTTTGGACTTCACGTATTAATATATAGCTATATACGGTGATAGCAATCATATTGCTCATGTTGCTTGAATACTTATATATAAAGTGGCTTATCCTGAAATACTAAACAGTTAAGCGTGCTAAACAAATACACTTTCGTATTTACAATGTCAATTAGCATACGAATATGAGTTTTTTTTATGTGGTCCCTTGTCAACTTAACAACTCAACCGATCATCATGGCATTCTGCAGAGATGTTGCCAGGAGTATAAAGAATAGGGTACCATTCGTCTTGAAAAAACAAAGTACTGTTGTTGAGAGATAGTTCCAATTTATATTATCGCGAACGTGGCCACGAGCGTAAGCTTATGCGATATAACATTTTCGATACGGTTTGTCTTAAATCGTTTTCAATTAATGGCAAGCTTTACTATAAATGATAATTTAATACTAGGACTACTTAGTTCTTATGCATCTGTAAGATATGTTTTGTACTTCTACAATCCAGGATATGTCTCTGTCAAGTCCAAACTCGACGGGTACAATGCAACGTGGAACGTCGAAAGGCCGACCGACCGTTGTCGATACGTTCAGAGCGCAGTTGCAGTCGCTTGTCGACATGTTACAAGTTACTGATGTTTGGTAAGCATCGTTTAGAATATACCAGGTGTTAGGTTAGTTGCTCACAGTATTCAAGACATATAAAATTATAATATCAAAACAAATACTAATAAACAACAGAGAGAACCTAAGTTAAAGTTTGCTCTAAAACTCTCAAAAGTATAAACAGAATTGTAATAAACCTAGGTGCAATGACCGCTGCCGAAAGCTACACGGGCGACCCGGGGTTACTAACCTTCGATAATAAAACGGACAATAAACCTTTTTGTTTTGTTCATGCCGTTCCCATGTTTACTTTCAAGTGAAAATGAACTCACGACGGTCATTGACACTATGCTGTAACATAGACGCGTAGAGGATTGCGTATAATTTTTGTATTTTTCTAGATAATTAGGTCAAATATTAAGCACGTATATTTTTTATTGATTTAGAACGAAAATCGTGTACAAAGTTTCCTCCATAAATATTGCTACTGTCTAAACTTTCAGCCTGTATAATAACATAAAGGGTTAACATTCATGTCGTAATTTAATTGTAACATTTACTTGATAATTGAACAAGATTTGCGTTCGTGTATATGGAGTACAAAGTTTAAATTCAATATAAACTTTACAACATACGGTTACAATAAACTTCTTAGAAAAATCTCTAAGCAGAAATGTGAAATCATTGTTTATATTTATTTTGCAAAACGTTTTAGACATTTATATTAATAATATATAGAGTTATAGAATTTAAATTTTATTTAAACTTTACAACCATTTTATATTTAAATTTTATAACTATACTTTCAATACCGAAAATATAATTGTATGTTTAATTATTTTTTTTTATTTAATAAAACTTTTACATTAAACCTAAGTATGACATAAAGAAGTGAATTGTTTAACTGTGTAACAGGTACGTGCGTTGTATAAAGCCGAACGAGAACAAGGAAGCGGGTAAGTACAGCGATCAGCTAGTGTTGGAACAGTTGCGGTACCTCGGGATGAACGAGATCGTGCGGATACGGCGCGACGGGTACCCCGTGCACTTGCCCACTCCGATGTTCCAGGCGAGGTACCGGTGTCTGTTACCGCATCCGAGGCCAAAGGAACCCGACATAGCGTGAGTATCACCAGTCATATATTGAAATAGTTGAATTTAAAGGTTATGTAACAACATTACGAGAATTCGTTTTGAATTGAAACTTTTAATGCGACTTCCAACAAGGTTGCGTTAAACGTTTAACGCTACCATGGAGGGGGTATGAAAGCACTGTTGCGCTAAACGTTCAACGCTCCTGGGGAGGGGGAATAGAAAGAGACTGAGTGAGAAAAATAATGAAACATTTCGTATCTTACTTTAGTTATCATAATCCCATTGTAAATGTTATACATTTGGATATTTCTCCAATCGAAAATGATAATTAAAAGATGCGATCAATTGTGAATTAAAAATCAATTTCTACCCCTTCCTATTTTCACTTCCACATTACGAAGTTTCACTTCTTCCGCGCGGAGGGACTCCACGCACAATTTTATTGAATCGCTTTATTGTCAATCAATTAAAGAACTTGCAAAGGATCTTTTATTGTATACAAGTAGCATTAAATGACACTAAATTAAATTGAATTGAATAAAAAAACCTTATTTTGTAAATCGAAAATCTTTAAAAAACAAGTCGCGTAGCTGTCATTAGTAAACTTTCTTTTTGATTATAAATTTACAAATTTGTTTATTTTTTTTAATTAATTATTTAGTAGTTGATAAATATATAATTAATTAAAATCAGAAAGAATAGTTTGGATTATTCGTATAATTGAAATTATTTGAATAATCCGAATAGTTTGAATTAGTCGAATGTTCGATTCGAATTATTCGGTTCGATTCACTATCGAATAATTTGAATATCCGCACACACCTAGTTCAAATCACAAGAATTGTGTCCTTGTATCGCGTAATAAGCATCGTTACTCTTGTTTCAGAACTATAACGTCGTTGGTGAACGCACCACAAAATGACTGGCAGATCGGACATACCAAAATATTCATGAGAACATCCGTACATTCGCCGCTCGAAGTCAAAAGAACTATTCTATTGCAGTCGTCAGCTTTGCTTATACAAAAAGTTAGATATACCATTAAAATAATCTTGAGCTAGTGTAATGAATACCGCATATACTGGAGATATTACTATTATGATTCAAAGACACAAAGTATAATAAGTATAACTAATGTAGTTGTTTATTATAATTTACGTTTATTTACGAAATATTATGGTACGAAAACATTCTTCGTTCTATTAAGACACTAAATTTGGGTCTGTGTATTTTACCGCAGATTTACACGTGTTACGGGAAATAGCAAACGTATTTAGTAAGATCATAATAAATCGTCCAGCACTTTTTTCGTCCATCGTATTTATACATGCTTCTCAGCTAAATTTTACCGAATACGTACTTTTTAACGTGACACATTACGAACTGACCTTTTCAGAGTGACACTTACGTACTAGAACTCTATTTTAGATTAAAACTACTCTTTGTCACTGAAGAAAGAGATCCATAGATAACTGATTCAGATCCGGCTCGAAGGACCACGAAGAAAGTGATAGTTTATTTGGTAAATGTTTAATTGGTAAAATGGTTATTAATATTCAGCCGCTATTGGTAAATAGCGAACAGCGGTGTTGAGTCGCTCGTGGTTGATTGCGAACTGAAGTAATACAAATATATTGCCTTTATAATAAAATGCAAAAGTGCACGCAGTACACAAATCATATAGAATACCTAAAGAGCAGTTCGGTTGTATAACTCCGAACAGTAACTATTATACCATTATCTCGCTAATTGAAATCACATAAATGTAACCTGACCTTATGTTTAAAAGTGTCACTTGCTATGGTTAGTTATAAATTGATCAGCGCCATTTATTGACGGTTTTTTAAATTAAGCTTATCTTAACATGTCACAATCAGCAGCCTGTAATATACCCACTGCGGCGTCATAGTCCTCTTCCCGATGGAAGGCATAGACGTAATCACCATGCCAGGCCACAGTAGATATTCCCACAATGTAGATAACAATAGAACATTTCCCAGGTTCAAGTTTTTTCACGATCTTTTACTTTTTTTATTTCTTAGGAGACAAATGAATAGGTGGGACACTTGATGTTAAGTGTTCACCACCGTCCATAGACCAACACCAGAAGAGTCGCAAGTGCGTTGTCAACCTGTGTTTGGGGAGTGTGAGGGGAGGTGGGTTATCCGGCGCTCTCACTGACCGAACGAAACCCAACAATGCGTGCACTGTTACTTCACGTCGGTGTTTCTGTGTGTCGGGTGGTAGTAACGCGGGCGAGCCGACCCATTCATGCTGAAACCAATAATAGCTTCAGCGTGGCTCTACCACCTCTGAAAACTTCTGCTTCACCGTCAACCAACAATTGTTACCAATCTAAATTAGTAAATGTACGAGAATTGCGTAAAATTCGTTGGTACATGCTAAAGCGTAAACTTGCGATCATGAAATTTACATTTCACCAGTGAAACTGCTCGACTACACACACTTCTTTATAATTTTTTCTTTTTATTATTTTTGGCAACCAGTCTTCTATTAGACTATTATTGCCATTTTCGAGTAGGTAGTGAGTGACATTACAAGTTTCTTGCGATCATTTTAAAGTTCTAGAACTTTCCAGGGAGTGTTTGTGGCATCTTAAAAGTTTATGCTCTGTGGTATTATTTCCGATTCATTTCATTTATGCACAATAGCTAATCTAAATTACGTAATACACCACCAATATTACAATACATAGAATGAAATAACACAAGATTATGAATTAAGAATACATATAATAAGAATGTAAATCTAATGTGTCTATACATTTTAGGTTTAAAAAAATTGTTGCTAGTGTCTAGGAATAAGTAATTAAAATACATTTCAATCAATCTTAGATATGTCTGTCTGTTTGTATGAACACGCATCACTGCTAAATACTAAGTTCATGATAAAACCTCTCCGAGGAAATCATAAAGTATATCTTCGAGTAACATTTAGTCTTTTGTTAATTAAAATCGGTTCGGTCTATAAAAAAAATTTGTATTTTTAATGAAAACGAGACTTAAGTACGAGAGAAAAGTAGATAAGAAAATGGACTTAATACAATCAGACGACTTCATTAATGGCTGTTTTTTTTTACATAAGGTTTCGAGCGGAAGAAGTCGCGGGCACAGATAGTAAAATATAAAATCCACTACATGACAGATTAGGATGCCACCAAAAACTCGTACTTAGATCTATGTTCTGCGCATGGAACGCGTTAAATGGTTATAAGTAATGAAATATCGTTGTTCAGTGGTACAAGGGTAGCGTGCGGCGTCGCCAGTACGTGCAGTGGCGTAACGCGGTGGTCGTGCTGCAAGCGGCGTGGCGCGGCTGGAAGGGCCGCTACCGGTTCCTGCGCATGCGCCGCGCCGCGCTCACGCTGCAGCGGCACCTGCGCGGCGCCTTCGCCAGGGAGGTGGCCGCTGCACTGCGAGAGATGAAGCGCGTCAACCAGGAGATCAAGATCAGAGAGGAACGGAACAGGTACTTTTACATATCTCGAGAAGTCCTTGTCAGTGGCATAGAATACAAATTTAAGTCACTCATTTTTTTTTTAAGTTTCCAATTAGTGTACCTGAAACTTTTTCGAACGACTTCTGAACATGAATATTAACGACCTTTTTTTCTTGAAGTTAACATGCTAAATCATATAGATAAGGCTAGAGAGATCAAAGAAAATAAAATTAGAGACTATTTTCTCTATTAAAATGTAATTGGGATTTTTTTCTTAGTTGCGCTTTCGAAGACTGCCTTAAAACATGATATACTAACATATTTTCGTAAGAGTCTCGAAATATTTATATTTTTGGCCACACTGATGTCTACGTTGTTGAAACATACACAAGCCACACGATCTCGTACATATATTTAGAATCTGATAATTTTGGTATCCCTCAGCTCTTTGTGCTATACGCCTTTCAAATTTTTTCACTCGTCCCAAGATGACAGACGCCGCCCTCCGTAATACTTTTAAACAGTCGATTTTTCAAGTGAAACTTCTATTGAAACAGTATGAATTGGATTGTATGAAACGAAAATGTGTAACAAAAAAAATAGCTATAAATATATACAGGTTTTAGGCTGTGAGAGAATGAGATAGAATAGGGAATAATAGAATTTCACTATCCTTCGTCTGCTCTTTATGCGATGGCTTGTAGCATTTTGCGTCCCATACGTATTCTATGTACCATGGAAACTAGACTCCATGCTGTATATTATATTCTCAATGTACTCGAAATATATACAAAGAGAGAAACGTTGAACTTTTAAAAACTATTTCGTGTTGTGTGTGCTATTAACATTATTAATATACATTAATTTACCGCTTCCGTAGTGCATTCATCTGATTCTCTTAAAACTTACACTCGATTATGTTTTTAAACTGTGTACAGTCTTCAAGAGAAAGCGAACCAGGAACGTGCGGAGCTGGAAACGATGGCGGACCAGTTGCGGGGGTTGTCGTGCGGCGGGAACGCGCGAGCCGATTCCGTGAACCTCGATAACCTGTTCGACTTTTTGGCGGACGTGCCGACGCAACGAGGCGCGCCCGACGGCGAACCGGACGCGCACCAACTCACCATAGCCGAGATAGGGGACTCCATGGAGCGACTTGCCGACGATCTACACCAAGAGGTATTGATATTATAACGGCCAGATGTCCACTAAAATTATAATAGCTAAATCCAATTTTAGCCGTTTCTAATATTTTACGTTATTTTTTGAGGTCTTCAAATTTTTTTTTTTGTAGTGAATATGAAGATCATGAAAAAATAATTAAAACCTATACGAACGGCTAAATTTGAACTTCGTTCTCGGTGTATATACGATTAAAATTGCTTTTAACTCATTTTGAACTGTAAAGGTTCAATTGTGCTCCATCGACTTAAATTGTTTCGAATAAAGTCGGATAAAAGATCCTTAGATATCACTTCTGTGGACTTAAGTGATAGACGAAGCTACTCGCACGGTCAACATCATCATCAGCCTGTAAGAGACCCACTGCAGGGCCATAGGCCTCTTCCATGGCCATAATCACCCTGTGGGTAATTTTCCCACGTGCCGTGGTACTTCATGAACACTTCTCCCAGTCGGGTATCCTCACGATGTTTTCTTTCAATGTCAGCCAATAGTGTTCCCAAATTAAATTAGTTTTTATTATATCACAGGCGGCAAACTGGCATGTGGGTCATCTGATGTTAAGTGATCACCACCGTCCATAGACACTTGCAACACCAGGGGAGTTGCAAGTGCGTTGCCAACCTGTCTTGGGGGTGAGGGGGAGTAACCGAAGGGGATGAGAAGAGTGGAAGGGAGGGGGAGTGAGCGGGATACATAGTAAATGTATACGAATTACGAAAAATTCATTTGTACATACCGGAGTTCGACCCTGCGAACACCGGACCAATATTCCATCGGTGAAACTACTCGACCGTTACTACTACTTTCAATGCACGGTCAATGGAAATTAAATTAATACGTTCTTCAAACCTAAGGTTTAAGTTTCTAGGTTTGAACGCTTGCAAAACCATGAATAAATTAATGCATTCCAGTTGGAACACGTCCTCGCCGCCGAGATGAACGAACTCAGCAAATCCCGTACGGAGGCGCAGCGGAAACCGGACGGCGCACCTTCGGACGCGATCCTCCCCCCTCCGCCGCCGAACACTCTCCCCTTGCAGAGAGTGATCTCCCCACCGTCGCAATCGATGATGTCATCGATGAACGGACTGACGTCACTGAACGGATCGCCGCCGATGAACGGCGACGCGATGACGTCATCGCTGATTCTGCCACCGCCACCGCCGTTGGAACCGGCCGCGGACGACTCTCCAATGTTCCCACCGCCGCCGGCGCCGTGTTCATTGCCGGAGCCCGTCGGGCCGCCACCGCCGCCACCGCCGAAAGGTAACTAGATTTTTCTATATAATAATTTCTGCCAGGAATCGCAAGCACAACATTAAATACCGCAGTTTGTTCGTGGATATTAGTGGGGCATTAATTATCATTGAATTCATACCTTCGCACTATTGGACCATTATCATGACTTTTGTCGCTTATTGGTAATTAACGCGCAATATTTATTTCATTTAGTGCTATTGCATTTCCCAGATGACTAAATATATAAACATTTCTCCGAAATCTAAAAACGTTTTTAATAAAAGATGAGAACAGACTCTCGAGACACTTATGTCCGGTTTCTGAGTAGCCCGGTTAAACTACCAATAGTTATTGACTCAACAAAGTTATCCATAAGATAAACTGTCAAATGACCCGTTGAGTTTTACTGAGATTTATCGTGTGTTCGGAAACGGAATTTGACAAGTTATCGAACCGATTACGCTATTGAACAGGTAAACTACGATTAAAGTACCTCAGAAACCGGACATTAGTCGATTTATATAACAGCGAGTTTATATTTCATTGTAGACATAACACCACCGGAGCTGACGAACGGTGTGATACCTAACGGTAAAATAAATTTACCGAACGGAAAGGAACCGATATACGAGGCGGTGATACCTCGACCGGCGTCCGAAGTGCCCGTGAAGGATGCACCGATATCCCCACCACCGCCACCACAAATACCACCTGAGAATAATGGGTACATGGAATTTTTAAACTTTAGTAACGTGCTTAATACAGCTTTTGTAGTATGCTTGTAATTTGGAAATTTATATACTAACACTAGCTTTCAGCACGCGACTTCGTCCGCGTGGAATAGATACCGTTTACGTAGCGCACGCAGAGGAAGCTCTTAAAAGGAAAAGGATACCCGATTTAACATTCTTTATTGCTGCTCCACTCGTATTGGTCTTACCGTGATGATATATATTCTATAACCTTCCTCGATTAATGAGCTATCTAACGCTTAAAGTATTTTCACAAATCGGACCAGTATTTCCGGAGATGAGCGTGTTCAATCAAACAAACTCAGCTTTATAATATTAGTTAGTATAGATGTGATTATGTGAAATCGCTATCAAAGTATAGATGTGATTATTTGAAATCGTTATCGAAGTATAGATGTGATTATGTGAAATCGCTATCGAAGTATAGATGTGATTATGTGATATCGCTATCGAAGTATAGATGTGATTATGTGAAATCGCTATCGAAGTATAAATGTGATTATGTGAAATCGCTATCGAAGTATAGATGTGATTATGTGAAATCGCTATCGAAGTATAGATGTGATTATTTGAAATCGTTATCGAAGTATAGATGTGATTATGTGAAATCGCTATCGAAGTATAGATGTGATTATGTGAAATCGCTATCGAAGTATAGATGTGATTATGTGAAATCGCTATCTTTGCCACACATAAAGCTTATTTATTATAACAAATATACAGAAACTTATCATACAATACGACGTACATTGTGAAACGTGCAGCAAGATCAATGTCTTGTGTCAAAAAATATGAAAATAAAATTGTTTATAAAAGTATAGGTAGTTAGTATTCCCATGAATGCATGAATAATGAACGAGTACATACTTCTATTACAATAAATACTATGTGTTTCAAATGAGAAGATAATGGTGTCGCTTGTAAAAATTGTACTATTAGGAGCAACAACGGCAAAGAAAAAATGTAAAGAGTTTGTTTTTTTTTCCAGTCGTGTTACGCGGTTGATTATGTATTTTATAATAAGTCGGTGACGTGTGAGATGCCGTGTAATTTGTAGATGTTAATGTTTTTCAATTCCTACATATGCAATATGACGGTTTGACAGTTATCTTAATATTTGAAAGACACAGCGTTTCATGAAGACTTCGGTACAGTGATTAAATAAAATATTACAGTTGTTCAACATCATAATTATTTCTATCAGGATCGCTAACCAGGAGATCGATGAGGAACCATCGGAGACTCCGCTGCAACCGTTGCCAAATAATGTGACGTCACAAGAGAAGTTGCCCACTCCACCGACCACGATGCCCATAGACACGTGCATCAGTCCACCGCCCGGGATGAATGGAGACTCCACAGTGAGTTGATTTATGTAACGACATTCTAATATTTACCAAACGGTGTAATGCATATGATTGCGAAAGTAAATAATTCCCATATCTTAATACTGGCCTCTGCCCGCGACTTCGTTCGCGTGAAATAGTAACTTTGGGCTAATGCTAACACGCAGCGGAAACTCTCAAGACGAAAAAAAACCCGATTTTGAAATATTCTTCATTGGTGCTCCGCTCCTATTGGTCTTAGCGTGATGATATATAGCCTATAGCCTTCCTCGATAAATGAGCTATATAGCACTTAAAGAATTTTTCAAATCGGACCAGTAGTTCCTGAGATTTCCCACCTACAACGTCACAAATTCACAAACTTAAGTATAACTGTAATACTAGTATAGACAAGAAGGCGTTACTTTGCCGAAATCGATCATAAAATATCCAGGGTTTATATTCGCATAAATCCGCGGTTTTAATCCATGCTATTGTTTTGGTAAAAAAACGCTTTTTATCGCAGTGATATGTAGTAATTAATGGTCAATCAATTCCAGGCGGAAATGCAAAGTAACATCCACTATAATTGATATTTTGACTAAAATCGAAGTTCCTATTATTAATTCAATATCTTTTAACGGCCACAACAAACATTCTTCGTATCGATATCAAAGCAATGATGACTGGTGCATGTCCGAACATTACATTAGTCTAATGTATCAGAACTTTTGGCTGTTGTAAGCCAACATGGCTAGAGCTACCACTATCGAGTTTAAAATCTGTTATCAAACACATATAGATGTGTTCCAGTAGTTGCACTTGAGAATGTCGTTAAACACCGTTAGGCATGTTCCAACAGCCTTTAGGACTTCTAGGATTAAGGTGTTTACTATCATAGACCAATCATCGTTTAAGACCAGTTGAGATTATGGCCAAGCGCTAAAACCTATGCAATACAAAAAATTATTCATTGTTTAGTTCTAAGAACTCATTCGGAATTGTATGTTTATCTAAATTAGAGGTAGCTTAATGCTTGCATTTTTGCGTTTCGTTCGCTCAGTGAGAGCGCCGGATGCCCATCTCCCCTCTGCCCCTCCCCTTCCCTCCGCCTCTTCCCCCTTTCCTTTCACAAACACAGGCTGGCAACGCACTTGCGATTCCCCTAGTCAAATCAATCAATATTTATCTATACGATATCGGGGAGAAGAGTGAGACGTTCGACTAAGATATGGGTTTCCATCGGATTTGGGTAACGTTATCTTTATCGCACAACTCAATGATTACGATAGACAAAGATGACGCTATACGGAACCGAACTTAACCGACTATCTCGGTCTTCCGTCTGACGTGCAAAATCAAAAGTGGCTCTTTTGACATCTGCAACTCAACATACTTTCGTCAATCTAGTATCCTCGATTGAATTATTTATTTCTTCGGTAGGTTTCTATTTAATTAAATACTATTGTTTTCATACGAATATATATGAATACAATGACATACTTCGTGTATATTGTTGTTTGCGTATTACACAAAAACTACTAGATATTTACTAGACATTATACTAGACATTTTTTTTACTTTAACTTCCAAAAATCCTTGGTCCTTATCTACATAAAAGTTTATCACGATAGCTTTATGCCATTTAAAATTATGAAGATTTTAAGAAACTACGGTTTTCGTAAGCACTATTTACGATGAATGTAATTTTTTAAGCAAAGTATATTTTTGCTACATAGGTAAATTGTTAAATATAATCCTATCAAAAGCATAAATTTGATATGAAAGTCAAGTTTAATATTATGACATATGCCTTGGTTATTGACTTCAACGGCAAAAGATGGATGGATGCCAAGTTCAATGATCAGTCCTGAAATTTATTTATAACAACATAAAATGCCATTTCTACTCATAACTTGGGATAATATTGAAGCCCAAGGTCTGACAAGGCTAGTGGGAACGGATAAAATTGGACTTAGCTCGGTTTTAAATGTAACGACTGAACTGTTAAATTAAAATGACCAATGCAAACGAAAGTCTAATTGAAAAATCAGATTAGGCTCCCCTCTGCAGCGGCTCAAGCATAGGTCCGTTCCCTCGGCGTGGAGCCCTTGAGTGCGCTACGATACAGTGACAAAATCTTACATCACTTTTTTTTTTT
This sequence comes from Antheraea pernyi, assembly GCA_015888305.1. Classification (NCBI taxonomy): domain Eukaryota; kingdom Metazoa; phylum Arthropoda; class Insecta; order Lepidoptera; family Saturniidae; genus Antheraea; species Antheraea pernyi. The sequence continues at coordinate 1,176,933 of MU158702.1, forward strand.
TATTTACGTGGGGAAATCCTTTATGGATACGCCACCCTCTCGGGGGAGAGAGTGGGTTATGTCCGACTCGCACGGACTAAAACCCCACGGTGTACCGTCCGCCGCATGGTAGGGGCGGCCAGGGATCGAACCTGCTGTCTACCTGAGAAACCGCTCCTGCCGCAGCCAGGCTTCGTCCTACTATAGAGAGACTACTGGGTACAC
>MU158702.1:1183233-1195172 GCA_015888305.1 Antheraea pernyi
CCCCGACGCGCCCCCCGCCGCCACTCCCCCCGCGGACGCGAACACGGACCTCGCGGAATTCGCCAAACTATACTTCAATGACCATCCTAGATCACCCGAAGGTAATTGCCAACTTTAATTACGCTCAAAATGTACATAACTTGCCACTGACTAGGATCTAAACTAGAGACTAGATCTGGTAGAGCCACGCTGAAGCTATTATTGGTTTCAGCATGAATGGGTCGGCTAGCCCGGGGTACTACCACCCCGGTTCTCATAGAAAACCGACGTAAAGTAACAGTGCTTGCATTGTTGCCTTTCGTTCGGCCAGTGAGAGCGATGGAAGCCCATCTCCCCCGCCCAAACACAGGCTGACAACGCACTTGCGACTCCCCTGATGTTGCAACTGTCTATGGACGGTGGTGATCACTTAACATCAGGTGACCCACCTGTTCGTTTGCCTTGTAGTATAAAAAAAAAATCAAGTTTGATATTATATTATTCCAATTAAATTACCTTATGAGGCTAGAATTATCGTCAAATATGTACCCGTCAATCTTTTCGGCCGCTCTGTATATAATCGTATGTCCGGGTTTGCTCATAATATAGTCAAGAATTTAATACAAAACAAAATTAAAATATTATTATAGCAATCTAAAATTGACATTAATTTATACTTATCTCGATGTTGTACATACATATAATGTAATATGTATTCTACAACAATACATTCATAGTGGTCAAAAAGTTTGGCGAGAACTGTAAAAATTAGAGCGGGGAAAAATAACGAATTATATACGCCATATCACGCTGTAGAACATAACATGTGATATTTCCTCAAGGAACAATAATAGCGACGTTGACGCGCAAGAGTAAATCGATGGAGATGCTGACTAAGGAAGAAATGGTAACATACCATAAGGGCAACAACATACCCACTTCGCACATACAGTTACACGACCCGGAGAGTGTCACCGCAGCTGTCAATATATTCCGGGTAAAAAATTTTTTACACTTTCCTAACCTTCCAGCGCCTTCGCTCGCGTTATCATAGTTTTGATATATCCCTTGGGACTAAGTAAATTTTTTTCTACGTAAGTGGTACCCTGTATCTTGTATTCAAAATGTCATGATGATTCAAAACAACCCAGTCATGAAGAAGAATCGGCAATAAACTTGGTCTAGTTTATCTCTTGTTAGATATTTTTTATAAAAAAGTTAAATAGGTATTGAATACTTGTTTTAAAAAGTTTTCTAATTAAATGCACCGCGGTCGCTGAATGTTCGCCATCTTGCTCTTTTGTCTCGCTTTGGTTACGTTAGGCTAGATTTGCGTAAAGGATAACGCGAACTTGCCTCGGACGAGCGCGGTGCATTTAATCCGAAACCTTTTCAAAGCAAGTATTCAATACGTATTTAACTTTTTTTAATAACACCGAAATAGTTATATTCGTGTTTAGTGGATGCACTGTTAGTAAGAATAGATTTTATAGTGTCACAAGAAGATATTTTATAAGATCGAAATTAATACATACAATGGAATACCGATTGGGAAAATTAAATCGATTCGGCAGTTTTTTTTTCATAAAAATATACACTTTTCCTGTTCTAAATACTGTCTGGCAATTTGTTTTTACATTACAATATATATTTTTTTTAATTCATCAAGATATGGTATGCTTTTCTTAGTTTTATAAATTTTAAAAAAATCGTGTTAAATTTTATACATTTTTGTTTTGTTTATTTATATCCTACAAAATAGTTTATTTTAACAAACCGTCTGTTTCCATAGGAATTATGTAGGTATATGCGCGGTGAACTGACTGCAGAGAAAGAGACCCAGGTGATACAATCACTAATCGGCAAGGGATTGGAGCGGGAGGAGTTGAGAGATGAAATACTGGTGCAGTGTGTGAGACAGGTAATTTATCCAATATTTTGTAGTAAAAGACGTAAATACAATGTGAATTTTATTTGGAACCGTTTATAATCACTTTTTATCAGCATAGTACAAATGTATATATCTTTGTTGGCCTTTAATGAGGTGTATCATGTAGGTGTACTAATTTTTTGAAATCGTTGAACTTTGAATATGCTTGGTTTAAAAAAAAATAGCTTTACTCGGTAATATATTATTACAGATAACAGAATGTCCGGTAGAAGAGTGGGCAGAGCGCGTATGGCTTATTCTCTGCCTGTGCGCGGTCGCGTGGCAGCCGAGCCGCGGCCTCGCCCGCTACTACTGCGCGTGGCTGCGAGCGCGTGCGCGACTACTCGCCAACGAACCCGCTACATCGCCCGCTTCACCGGCCACACCGTCCGCGCGCGCCGCACATTGCGCGCAATGGTGCTTGGATAACTGTCGAGGCGCTGCACCTAGACAACTACCACCGAGCACCGTGGAGATTGCTGTATGTATTTAAATTTACATCTCCTAATATCATACATACTCTAATATTACATTTTAAAAATATAGATATTCTTATTAAATAAAAGTAGGTAATGCTAAATTTACGTTGGTTGTAAATGCTATCGATAAAATGGAGGGAATATATTAATTTATTTTTTATTTATGTATGCGTTGTACACATTTTCAAAGATTAAGTAAAAAAAAAATTCATATTAAAAATGCACTATATTGGCATAGGCCCCTATGTAACTGCTATGATAGGCCCTTTTCGCCATTGGCATGTGACACCGTAAACACTTAATTAAGTCTTAAGAAAGATTATTCATAAAAACTTTACTGAAAGCTTTTTATAAATTTTTTGACGTGATAACCTCTTATAAATCGATGAGCGTCGGCGGCATGCACGAAAAAGCATGACACATTGTCACGTTCCGCCTAAGGGCTCGGTTTGTATAACATCTATCGCTCTTGCACTCCATCTTGGATAAACAATAACTAGATAAAGGGTCACGTACAAATCCTAGCTAAAAGCCGTCTGCGTAAATATATACTTATGTGTAGCTATTTTTCAAGTTTTAAAACCGTTTTAAGTTCAACCTAATTACAACCATAACACCTAGTAATAAAGTCACAAATGTTCAAAATATTATCTACTACTTGTGATAAAACGAGCAAAGCAATAAATTACTCCCCTCACAAATGAAAAGATAACATAAACAACATTTAGTGTGAATTCAACCTTAACACGTAATGAATAAAGTACGTTTTCCCGTTATTGTGCGTGTTTGTGTCTTGCGAGGCCAAATATTTGTATCACAGGTATAAAATCGGTAATTTTGTTCAAAATTTGATATTATTAATTAATTTAAAGCTTAAAATTTAACTTATTCAACATGTATTTAGCGAAAGTAAGATACTCCGGCCGTTAAATTGCTTTTTCGGGTATTATTTTTGCATCTTTTGAATACACTGCGGCATGTGAAACGGGCTTACATTGGCTGTGTTTCAAACAAACTAAACAAAATAAGGGCACACATTTCAAGTGAGCTCTTATTTACCGAGACGTATTTTTCGCGTCGACCCGTTATCTAGTTATTGTTGAACGAAGCACTCCATCGACCGATGCGTCCGAGTCGTTATCACGTAAAATTACAGACAACCAATTTTTTTTAAATACAATTTCTAACAAATTATTTGATAAGGTTGTTATTGTAGTTAGAATAAGAGTTTGTTGTTTGTGACAGGCGATGCGTCGTCTAGGCACAATAGTGTGCCGCTTCTTCTTCCTGGACGGTCGCACGAAGGCGATTGATGTGCACCCCGCGGACACGGCGGCGGCGGCGGCCGCGCGCCTCGCCGACAAGCTCGGGCTCGCGCCGCACTCGCGCGCCGGCTGGGCCGTCTACCAGCAGCGCGCCGGCACCGAGGAGCACGTGCGCGCCACGCACTACCTCTATGACGTCATCGCAGCATGGGAAATGTATGTACCTCTACGTATACACACACACACACGCATATATATTGTACTAAGCACGTGCACGCTACGCACTACCTCTATGACGTCATGGCAGCATGGGAAATGTACGTACCTCTACTTTTACACACACGCACACATACACACATCTACATATATATATATATATTGTACTAAGCACGTACACGCTACGCACTATCTCTATGACGTCATCGCAGCATGGAAAATGTACCTACCTCTACCTATATACACACATCATCTATACGTTATACATATCCGGACGAATTTGGTTCGTGTTATTTTTAAATTTATATTCACTTAATTGGGCTACAATATAAACAAGTAAATATGCATTTGAATAGTATAGAGTGTGGTATAAAGTATATTAATCCTGTTTTTTGTAATTATCGTCAATTAATCTACAATCTATGTGTATATAAATTGGCAGTAGTAAGAACATCTTCCTCCTCTGTACCTTATTCGATTTTCTTCATTCTTTTTTCTTTAGTGGCTATTTATGAGCTTTAGTGTTAAAAAAAATTGGTAAACTTTTTTTGTCTGTCTCTATGATAACTGGACGAGCACTTAAATAATAGGTCTTTACCTATGAAATTGTAGTTCTGCAGTACTGGCCATTTCAAATCAAAATATTTTTTGTTTGGCTAAGAATTCTAATTTCAAATTAATTTTATTTTAAAAACATGGAATTCTTTTTCCAAATGTAGTCATTTGTTTATTGATTAGTATTACATTTTCATCGCATTTCAATCGTTTTTGTCATCATGGATACGTTAAAAATTCGAGTAATTATGAAATACGAGTACCGTCGTGGCAGCAACGCGGCACAAGCGGCACGCAACATCAACGACGTTTACGGAGCTAACATTACAAACCAACGCACCACCTGTTATTGGTTTGCTCGCTTCCGTTCTGTGAATTGCGACCTGAAAAATGAACCTTGCGGTCGTCCGAAGACTTTGGTCGACAATGATGAATTAAAAGCGATTATGGAAGCTGATGGTACACAATCTACGGCTGAATTAGCAGCAGCTTTCGACGTTAGCCTCAAAACAATATTGGTCCATTTGCGTCAAATTGGCAAGGTAAAAAAGCTTGACAAATGGGTGCCCCACGAACTCAATGATCGCCAGCGCGAATTACGCGTCGAGACGTGCCTTGCACTGCTCAACAAACATACAAATGAAGGAATTTTGAACCGCATTGTTACCTACAATGAAAAATGGATTCTGTTTGATAACCGCAAGCGCTCAGCAAGTTGGTTGGATCCTGGTTCAGCACCTAAACAATGCCCTAAACGAAAGCTTACCCCTAGAAAAGTGATGGTCACTGTTTGGTGGTCTAGCGCCGGTGTGATTCATCACAGCTTCTTACCAAACGGGGTGAGCATTACTGCAGATGTGTACTGTGAAGAACTGAACACAATGATGGAGAAGCTGGCACATCTCCAACCAGCATTGGTCTCCAAGTTGCAAGAACTGGGGTTGGAAGTTCTTCGTCATCCGCCCTGCTCACCAGACCTTGCGCCTACAGACTACAACTTTTTCCAGAATTTGGATAACTCCTTGGCGGGAAAAAATTCAATACCCGAGAGGCAGTCCAAAATGCCTTTGAAGAATTTGTTGCCTCCCGTCCAGCTGATTTCTTGAAGAAGGGCATCAATAAACTGAAACTGCGTTGGCAAAGATGCATTGATTGCATGGGTGATTACTTCGATTAATACAAATAAAAAATACATGAAAAAAATTCGTTTACATTTTTTCATACAAAACGGAAATTTCATAGACCTAATATTTAAAACGTTGGATAGAGCATCGCCATTTCTATCAACATGTCGATTATTTTTATCGATTAATATCTTTTAGACAAATTGTTATGTCAACTTTACGGTTGCCTAAGCAAGAAAGAAATACTATTGCCTTAGTAACACGTGTTCACGATAGAATATTTGGAACCTTATTAGGAATAAGTGGTATACCTAATGACATTTCTCATCGACAACATATCAAGAACCTTTTCGGGGATGTATTTACGAAAACCCTTTTATTAAGTGAACTTAAAGCAAAATATGTGCCAAATTTATTCTCGTAGAGAGACTGATGTAAATTGTGCGTTATACATCAGTCAGTGTTAAGAGTTTTTAAAGTAAATTGGTTATGGTTACCAGGCAACAAGGTCCGGGCGGTGGTTCGGCGGACAACCGTTTCGTGTTCAAGCGCCGTTTGTTCCGCGGTGGGCGGGAACTGCCGCACGATCCGGTAGAAGTCGCCTTACTATACGCGCAGGCTGTACATAGTGTTGTCAAGGTATTATATCTTTCGTTTATCCTTTAATTAGTGTACCGATTATAAATAATTTATTCACAAATAATTCAGTTAATACAGTTACAAATATTACTGTTTCGATAAAAGTTAACACGTTCCATGCTATGCGATTATGGCCTGAGATGTCTTTAAGCCGTTTTAAATTATGACAAAAAATTGATGCATTATCTGTTACAACATTATACATAACCTGACATACGTGATTCTTTCGTTTTCTGTAGTTATCGAATCGTGTGTCACGGGAAGTTTAACACATGGCCTAAAGATCAAGTTTAACAACAGTTTAACACACTGTAACACCGGTGATACACGTGGCCTGAATATAAAATCTAACGTGTTCCACTGGTGGTAATGATAGCCTAAAGATCAAGTCTAACGTGTACCACCGCTGATACTGGTGGTCTAAAGATCAAGTCTAACGTGTACCACTGGTGGTCTAAAGATCAAGTCTAATGTGTACCACCGGTGTTACTTGTGGCCTAAAGATCAAATCTAACGTCTACTACCGGTGGTACTGGTGGCCTAAATATCAAGTCTAACGTGTGCCACCGGTGGTACACGTGGCACGGAACGTGTTAAACACGGACAACCCTTTCTTGAAATCCAAAGGAAAAATTATTTTTGCGACTGTCAAATCCAAAAAACTGTTCACGCGCACGAAAAAGAGTGGCCTTATATACATGGAGTTACCCGAGAGATTTGTCAGACAGACGTGTTTGGACAGTTGATGTTATAATGTATAGTGTGATTTGACCATAGATTCCTAAGGTCATCCCTACTAAAAACAAATGGATCTGTCAATAGAACTATAATACGCAAATCAACATATGTGTAGGAATAGATGTGAGATGTGCCCGTAGGAACATACCTTCATGTATGTTAACTATAGGCAGTCTTGTGTGTGGACTTGTGCATGGACTTGTGCATATATGCTTAATTAATAGCACAAATCAGTTGTAGTCCAATGAAGCTGTAACGGAGCGTCATACCAATAACGGGTAGAAGGGTCGAAAAAATGGGAGATACGAAGATATATGTTTACAGATGGACGAGTTCCCAGTATCGGAGAAGGTGGCTCTTCAGTTGGCCGGACTACAGGCTCAAGTATCGTTGGGCGAACCTCCCCCGAGTCCCCCGCCGCCGCACACGCGCGCCTACTATTCACACCCCGAACAGTTCCTACCACAGCGTATCGCTAGAGCCAGACCGGGTCACCAGTGGGTCTGTATATTTTAATATTAGAACGATTTCCTTAACGCGGCTTTTGGTAGAAGTTAACTAGTAAAAATCGTCACGTAAGGAAAAAGCGTTATGTCTTCTCCAGCCAGCCTTTCTTGCTATTTGTGTCTCTCCTATTGTATACAAGAGTATATGCGTGCATGTATCGAAACTGAAGCAGACAAGCATCGCGCGCTGTTGGTTGAATACTCTCAATACTTAATTTGTGGAAAGCTCATCAGAACTTTTTTGTTTTATGATCTAGTGCTTTTTATATAATCAATATTTCATTATTAATTTGTCTGGACCTTATTCGAAGCTTATTTATGAGATTAACAATTCCGCTTTTTTTCCTGCGTGTCTAATTTTCATAGTGAGAAACTATGAGTTCCGGTCAAGTAGGTCACCTTGTCTCTCCCCACAATAGCAGAATGGCGCACATAAAATACCTATTATAAATATACAGATTACATAGAGTGAGAGCGAGAGCCGCGTGTAGGATAACGCTTTTTCCTTACGTGACGATATTATACAGGTATAAATAATATAAAACTCCATATCAAATTACATTCGAAGTTGAAAAAATAGCATGAATAATTTCGTTTCTATGACTGCAAACTAAATGTAACAATACCTTTTTTTAAATTTCATTTCATCAAGTATTTTAAATGAAATAAATTTTACTTTGTGACGAAAAAAATTCGCCAGTATTGCGTTACTTAATCTATATCGTAAATTTTGGTTATTAGAATTATGTATGTGACTAGGCCACGATTCTTGCGCAAGCGCACCGTCAGTACGGCGCGGGTCGGGCGGAGCTGACCGCCAAGGCGTTGTACTTGTCGTGCGTGATGCAGTACCCTCTGTACGGTGTCACTCTCTTCCCAGTCACCTACAAAGGTTATTGGGCTCACGGTGAGTTTATATATGTAGAATTATTGTTCAATAACTTTCTTCATTCAGTATATTAATCAAGTAGCTGAGTACTTGATGAGATCTCATAATTCATGGTATTCAAAGCATCCACTGCTATCTTTGTTTTAAATTATTTTTATTTGAGGCTAAAGAAGCAAACTGAAATATTATACCAGATGAAAGGCTTAACACTCGCAGTGTTCTAGTAGCATTCGAATTGTGCATAATTTTTGTATGTTTCTAAATAAATCGGTCAAATATTAAGCACCAATTTTTTAAATTGATTTAGAACGGGAATCGATTGCCAAGTATCCTCCATAAATATTGCTACTGTCTAAATGTTCAACCTGTATATATGATGTATTGCGTAGCAATAGAAACAGTCCATCATATTAAATATCAAATTGTTCGCGACAGTTTAGAATGATCTGTGTTGATAAATAATATGTGTAAAGTAATTCATAATAGATTTAATATTGTATTAGGCAGATTTATAGAGTGCATAGATTTATAGTATAGTTTAATAGTTTAAAATAATATAAGTTGTTAGTTGTAAGTACAAATGTAATGTTTTTTATCTAAATAAATAGAAAGCGACGGATGACTCATCGCAATACCGCCTCGCCTGTGTAGTTAGTTAGGACGCGCTCTGAGGCTGCGCACGCACCCAAGGGCTCTGATTGGCGGAGCGCCGCAGGCGTGCGTAAGCGGTTCTTTGTTCCGAAAACGTGCCTTAGAGCGGCCTTAAAAACCGGCGCGGGCGGTATAGATATCCTGTTTTGTACGAGTCGGCAATACGAACGAGCACATCCTTCGCTGCAATACTAGCAACAAGTATTTTATTGCAAGAAAACCTGAACATTCTTCAAATTCAAACTTCGGAATTAGAAATTATCGCATATAGTTGTGAGTCATTCGGAGGTGGCTCACACAAATATTAAATACCACCTCAGTTGGCTCACATATTTGTTCATTTTGTATTAGACGAATCGTAGATCTATATTTTTTTAACGAGGTTGAATAGTTTCTTATCCATTGTGGTGCGTTTAGACAGGCTAATTCACTTTTGGATTACTAGGGATAGTCCAATTACCCGGCCCGCGGTTACACTTTCATTTAACTCCGAGAAGAGAGAAATTTTCAAAAATCCTTAATTAATAGTTATCTATATTATATGAGGAACATTTGTGAAAAATTTCCGGATCACCAAATTGCTTTATTATGCTTGGTATTTGTATGTAACTATAATAAATATTATTTCGGTGCAATAGGACCCAACGTACTGTTGGGCGTCGGTTCCGAGGGCGTGGTGCTGGTCCGTCCCTCGGACAAGGTGGTGCTGGCCGAGTACCCGTACAGCACCATCGCGGCGCTGCTGATGGACCCCGTCGATAACGGACTCACTATCAGTCTCACGCATCACGGACAACACGACGGACTCAGGTATACAGGCTTCCATTTAATTCCTAACGTGACATGTCCACATCGCATTTAAATGTGAAACAGATTTGGCTTGGTATATAGAAGCGTCACGTAGTGGCGAATTATAGTAATACGGGTAGTATTAAAACGTTTTTCATGAAAAATCGTTTAGGTATTCCAACTTTCAAGAGGATCAGTTCGATTTTGTAATTTATCCAGCAGTCGGAGCATTCAGCAGTCGAAATTAACACATAAATAGTAACGCATATTTTAATTACAGAATCTTACAAAGATTCGAATTACCATAGGTGTTTGCTAACACCGCCATCTATTATTTTCTATGTTAATCAATACTGGCAAGGTATTGTTAATACTCTTCTATTTAATTATTGTTAATGTGGTTTATTCTAAATTATTGAGTAATTTAGGTTAGTTTAAACAGTTCATAACTTCTAAGAATTCCACATGTTTATTCACATAAGCACTGATAGAAGTCGCTAAATAAACCGGTGTCACGCCACACTCGACGCGTGACACTATCTTAAGAAAATGTGCGTCGTACGATAAATTTTCTAACTTGATTTGAATTATTATATTAATTATATAAATAGTGTCACGATAATTAAAATCGGACCGGTGAAATTGTAATAGAATTATTGTAGATTTAAGTAACATTTGGATCCTTTTACAGTCTATGTGCAGTCGATATAGAATAGTAAAGTTGCTATTTAAAATTAATAACAATGTAATTAAAACATATTGGCATGTTATATATATATATATATTAGGGCGTTTCAAAAAAAAAAAATTATTCTTCGGAACCACGCTCAAAAGTTTCGTTTTAATGCCAAAATAGTCCTCTCAATATATGAGCCCTTAATATTAATATTTACGTTGTCCGCATCGCACTTTTCGATTTCCCATAAGAATAACACAGGAAAAAAGTTTTTTTTTCTTTTGATTTTTATAACTAATGAACGATATATCGTATTGCAATATCCATTCATTATTTTTGTAGGTAATTTAACGCTCTACAAAAAAGGTCTGAAGTCAATTTTTTATAAATCAACTCCGTCAAAAGTTATTCAAGATCAAAGTTTAACTTCCCTCAATTCAGCTGTTTTTTTTTTAATATACTCTCAAATTTATAAGTTTCATAATCGAACTATATCATATTATAGTGTTATAAATGTGAAAATGAGTTTGTTCATTTGTTACGCCTTCACTACTCAACGAATTATCATAAAAGCTTCCATACATGTTGTCAGGGATACGTAAAAGGATACACGGTACCTGTTATCAGAAAAAATGTACTGTGTTCGTGGTTTTTTTTAATTTGTAGCACGGCAAAATGACTGCACTGTGCCCGATGGTAAGCACAGTACAATCCAAAAACAATGACGACTACCGAGCGACACAGTATCCATCGCCGGTCACCGCTGACATTCCGGCCTGCGAAAGGCTGGATATGCACAGGCTGATCCCGAAACGCGACCCACAGAAACTAATCACTATGACGGACTTTTTTGCCATATACATGGTGGTTGCGACCCAGTCGGGCTGTAAAACCCTACCACCCCGCTTTCGCCATTGCCTCGTTCGTTATTCAGCAGGGTGCACCACGTGCAGGCGAGGTTGGCTTGGGTGTCTCAAGTCTTATGATGTTATTCGACGTCCCTTACATCTCAAAACAATACCATAATGGGATCACGATCATAAAAGATTGATGTTCTATAATACATTTCCCAAAAAACCTGAAGGTATCTGGTACACATGAGATCCTGTAGAGTATAAGTCATTGTCCGTCTGTTCATTGTTTCTATGAGCCTCCATTCCAGTTCTTGGTTTTCGTATGCTGTACCACAGGTGGGACAAACGCATACAGGACTACTTTACTTAAGTACTAAGAATCTGTTATATAGGTTGGCTTGGATGTCTCAAGTGTTCGATGTTATTCGACACATATTCGACAAATACTAGGGTAGGGGCAAACTTAGATTAAAAGCCAGTATAGAGCTAGTTTATAATATTAAGTAAGGATGTTTGTGTGGGATGCAGGTGTATAGTGCTGGAGTCCGCGCAAAAGAACGAGGCCGCGTGGCTGATGGCGGCGTACAGCCCCGTGCTCGGGAACGGGCTGGCGGAGGAGCCGGCGCGCAGGGCCGCCCCCGCCTCGGAG
>MU158702.1:1195189-1285507 GCA_015888305.1 Antheraea pernyi
CGGGCGCGCTGCGCAGTGCTCGCCGCGCGCTCGTCGACTCCGCCATGCTGCGGCGTCCCACCGACCTCTCCACCGGGAACTTCCTCAGGAACACGCTCAGAAGGTACACTATACCTTCGCCTCAATATAACGACACGGTTAAAAAAGATCACATCGTAGATTTATTTTTTAGCAGTTCACTTTTGCACTTCAATTGTTTTTTTTTTTTTCATAAACTTTTATTCATCACATTTTTTATATATATATTATAGGAGGAAAAAGAACATGTAGGTCACCTGATGTTAAGAGATCACCACCGTTCATAGACACTTGCAAGACCAGGGGAATCGCAAGTGCGTTGCTAGCCTGTATATGGGAGGGAAAGGAGAACGAGGAAGGAGGTGGGCCTCCGGCGTTTTCACTGACCGAACAAAACGCAATAATGCAAGGACTGTTACTTCACGTCGGTGTTCTGTGTGTCTGATGGTACTACTATTATATTATATTAGTTCTACTTTATTTTTTTTTTTTACTTTTCCTAAATTGTATCTTCTGTATTGTATAAGAAGCTTCTGCCCGCGACTTTGTCCGCATGGAATACTTACTTTGAACTAAGGCTAACACAAAGCGAAAGCTCAAAAGAAAAAAACCCCGATTTTGAAATATTCTTCATCGTTCCTCCTCTCCTATGGATCTTACCGTGATATGACGGTATATAGCCTATGGTTTTCCTCAATGAATGAACTCTAACACTGAAAGATTTTTTTTAATTGGACCAGTTTTTCCCGAGATGAGCGTGTTCAACCAAACAAACGAACCCTCCAGCTTTTTAATAATTATATGTATGGATATCTTCTGATTAAGTTTTGTTCCAATACCTGACTTTACACGAACATTCTCTCCCGAACGAAAGGGTCTTTTGAAATCATGCGTGCGATCAATCATGGATTCCATTAGTATCAAATCAAGAACATGTTTTATAAGCACGTGTGTTTATATAAAACTGGGTTTTGTCTTTCGATCAACAATAACTAGTTAAAGGGTCACGTACAAAATCGAAGCTAAATCCTGTCCGCGTAAAAATATACTTATGTGTAGCTATTTGTTTACTAAGAAAGGGAGCAAAAAAGTTTTAAAACAGTTTTAAGTTCAACCTAATTATAACCATGACACCTAGTAATAAAGTCACGATTGTTCAAAATATTATCTAATACTTACGATAAAACGAACAAAGCAATAAATTACTCCTGTCACTTAGATATGAAAAGACAACATAAACAAATTTGTATGAATTCAACCTTAACACGCGATGAATATAGTACTTTTTCCCGTTATTCTGCGTGTGTGTGCGTGGTTGGCGAGCCTTGACCAAACATTTGTACCACATTTTAAAATCGGTAATTTTGTTCAAAAATTAATATTATTTGTTAGTTTAAAGCTTAAAATATAACTTATTCAACATGTATTTAGGGAAAGTAAGATACTCGGGCCGTTAAATTGCTTTTTCGGGTATTATTTTTGCATCTTTCGAATACACTGCGGCATTGTAAAACGTCCTTACATTGACTGTGTTTCAAACAAACTAAACAAAATAAAAGCTCACATTTCAAGTGAGCTGTTATTTACCAAGACGTATTTTTCGCATCTACCCGATTCTAGTTATTGTTGATCGAAGGTTTTGTCACATACTTTTGAACGCGAAAGTATCGCGCGAGATTAGCCTTTACGCGAGCGCTCTTTCCTCTGTGATTAAAATTCACACGAGTGAATCGCGCACGAATAATGAGATTGTTAAAATGAATCAATAGCTATCACTCGTGATGTTTCTTTAAATTTGTTATTTTATTTAAACAAGTAAACAATATTAATATGGTAATATAAAAAACCGAATTGTCAATAACAGGTTAAGTAAACACCGATTGGAGAAGCTCCGGCTGGATATATCCGCGGAAGCGCATGGCGAATGCTACAAGGGGTTCCCTGCTGGGTACTGGTGCTGGTCGCGCACTTTGCCCCATAGCCTCACCAAGCTCAACGAGGCCGAAGAGGTGGCAGCCATGCAGATATTCAAGGTAACCAATAAAACTCAAATATATAAACCCACAGTATGTTAAAAGCATCCAAGACGTATGCGTTTCAAAAGTATACGACCTGCTTGGTGAATCGCCTTTTTGATTCCCTTCAATTAAACCAAGCGTTATAGAACCGTAACCTTACTTAACTCTTGAGTTATGAACCACTGAATTTTTTGTTACCGCTTTGATACATACATACAAAAGACTATACTACAAAGTAGTCAAATCAAATCAAATCGCAAGTGCTACTTTATTTTTATTGTAACATAGTATCAGATACTAAGAACAGTGTAATATACAAAAAACGGTAACCACCGAAATTCATCACCATCATCACTATTGGCAAAATCGACTCTAGGCAGCGGACGTAACCTTGGACCATCATCCCTAAAGTATTCCTCTGAGGGTAGTGCCGAAGACTACCGTCGAAGAGATTTCTGATGCAAACGGCACATATAGTCCAGGATCCAGGGTCCATTTTTGCACTTGATTACTATCAAGCTAATTTTCCGTCAGAAGCTTCATTTTGATGAGACGCCCAACAATTTCCCGTACCAAAACTCGATTGTGGTAGGTAATAGAGTTAGCAGGTATAAAGTATGTCGATTTAATGATTCTCCAAAATGTATTACTAACTGGGTTTTTTTCGTTAAATCTAACGATAATTATCTAAATTATTTGAAAAAATACTAAAGATAATACGGGAAATTGTTGGGCTTCTCATCAAAATGAAGCGGAAAATTAGCTCGATAGTAATCAAGTGCAAAAACGGACCATGGCTCCTGGACTAATAAATAAGCCAAAGAAAGAGAAAAAGAGAATTATACTATAGGCTAAGAGAAATATGTTTACAAAATAATATAATTACAGTTATAATTTTCTTTTTGTTTTTTTTCGTATTTCCTATATTTCTCTTTCTGTTTCAATCTTCTCGTTTTTGTATTATAATGTAATTTTTTTTTTATATGTAAAATAGTTTAATCTTTTGTTTTATTAATATTTAATTTATTGTTGGAGCATGCCGTGGTTGTCTGTAAATATGACTACATTTATAATGTGTTACAATAGTCCTACTTTTTATATACTAACTAATGTATTGTCATGTTGACGATCCTTAAATAAATAAATAAATAAAATGTAAAATAATATTTCGCTTGAAGCTCTGTGGTCGTTTGTCGGATTAATACATACCCTTTGGTTTACGCTAATTTATGTCACATATACTGGGTTATACACGCTCTTTTAGTTGGTACCTAAATGAAAGTTAGATCTGTTACATTTTTATTTTACCATAAATTGTATAACACATTTTCTACTTACCTTTTAGTTACAATATATATGTCAATGTATTGTTTTTTTTTTTAATATAAGGATATAATGAGCCACGCGGGTTTGACTACAAACGAGGGCAGCACCTCCAACCTGGCGAACAACAACAGTATAAGTAGCCAGGAGAGCGACAGCGACGACCGCGTTGCACTTGCTCAATCACTGCTGCAGCGCTGTCTGCAAAAAGACACGCTGCTCAACGAGATGTATATGCAGCTTATCAAGCAGGTCAGCAGAACTCTTTAAATTCTCCATTAAGTTTGTTCGATCGAGATGTAAGCCAAGTGTATTCGGATAATGTCATTTAATGCTGTCGTATATGTTTGAGGTACCAGCCAGATTATAAACCTAATAGCGTAAGCACCGCAAGAATTAACGAGAAGGATTTATATGACATTGTTTTTTTTTGTGTAGTCGCATTTTTTCAGTAAAGACATGTACATAGATAAATTTATAATGCAAAATGTTATCTAATTACAAAATTGGGTTCAAATCGTCAGAGCCGTTCCTGAGATACGCGAAATAAATTTAAATATATAGGAGAATTGCTCATTAAAGTTGCAAGATATCTGTGAGAGAATGTTTTATATACAGTGTGAACACTTTATAACGAATTTCAAGTGAACGAGCATTTTTTTTTCGTTATACGGAGGGCAGAAAACAATTAAATATATTTGTGGTAAACCAAACAAACTGAAGTAATTTCTACGTTATAAAGTTTTGAAGTGAAAACTTATTTAGGCGCGTTGAGCATTTGGATGAACAAAAACCATGGAACTCGCGTCATCATCACCGAACGCTTTCCATGTATATGTGTACTGTGTATATATGTACATTGTACATAGATATATCTCCTTGCGTTATGAGTATACATTATATAGAATATTTCAATTTACAAATTATGAAATTGAAATAATTCACAGTATAATTAATCGAATAATTCAAAAGAGCTGTTCTATTGTACTGAGTCTTCACTTCTGTTTGCAATCTTTATGTCTGCCTTGAGTTATTATCGTTACAACGAACAACATTAACCCTGTAATTAGTATATGTCAGGATTTCTCAAACTTTTTGCTCGATGTACCGCAAAAATTCCCAGAAGACAGCGAACCCCTTATCTAACTAACAAATTGAGTCAATTTTAAAAATAACTTTGTGACATTTTTAATCGTAATTCTGACTCGGAGTCAAGTCTGTTTCGATTTCGACTTCTGTATCGATTTCGTTTTTATCATGATTAGATGTAAATTCCCACTCACACATTTTTTTTTATAGTAGCACGGCAAAATGACTGCACTGTGCCTGATGGTAAGCACAGTACAATCCAAAAACAGTAGCGACCACCGAGTGACACTCTATCGCCGGTCACCGCTGTCATGCCGGCCTGCTAAAAGCTGGATATGCACAGGCTGATCCCGAAACGTGACCCGCAGAAGCGAATCACTATGACGGGCTTTTTCGACATATACATGGTGGTTGTGACCCAGTCGGGCTGTAAAACCCTACAGTATGTTGTAGAAAAGGGCGAAATAAAATTGACCGCTTTGCGTAAGTCTTGTGGCTAACCCGGTACCATGGAATGGCGGTACCCGACTTGGATAAACCCTGGTATGTGCGGTACAGACGACGGAGCACCCGGAGCCGAGCTCGCGCGTGTCGGCGCGGCACTGGGCGCTGCTGTGCGCGGCGGTGGGCGCGGCGCTGCCCTCCGCCAAGCCGCTGCGGCGACTGCTGCTCGCGCACCTGCGGTACCGCGCCACCGCACTCCACACCGGCGAGGAGGGCAAGTTCGCGCGCAGGGCTGAACAAGTAATCACTCTACTACTACTCTCTATGTATCTCTGATACTAATCAATATATTAATACGTGCATAAGTGTAAGCCCTAACAGATGGACACTTTTATTGCTTTTCTCTTCATTCAATGCAACCCCGTACGATTGAGAAACTTGGTGCGAAGTGGCGAGAGTACATTAACTAGTCCAGTATTATCAACAAAGGTGTGCGAATGTTTTTTTATTATGTCGTAGGAGGCAAACGAACAGGTCGGTAACCTGATTTTAAGTGATCACCACCGTACATAGACACTTACAACACCTGGGGAGTCGTAAGTACGTTGCCAGCCTGTGTTTGGAGGGAAGGGGTGAGGAGAGGAGGAGGGGAGGTGGGCCTCCGGCGCTCTCACTGACCGAACGAAACGCAACAATGCAAGCACTGTTACTGCACGTGGGTGTTTCTGTGGGTCGGGTGATAGTACCCCGGGCGAGCCGAACTCTGAAGCCAGTAATAGCTTCAGCGTGGCTCTATCCCTTAGCCACGTTTATCTGCGTCTTTATCAAGTAGCAGAACTCTGGTCACGCAGGTATGAGATCAGCATAAGTGTATCTATCCTGCCAATACTATCCATGTCATATACCAGGTGAATGTTCAGACAGTAGCAATATTTATGGAGGACACTCTACACTCGATTCTCGTTCTAAATCAATTTAAAAGTAAGTGCCACCTAATTATGTAGAAACCTACGAAAATTATACTCAATCCTCTAAGCGTCTATGTTAAAACACAGTGTCAATGACCATCGGGTGAATTGTAAATGTAGCCAACCAACTAACAATGGATAGTTTTTCGAAATTTGAACAACCAAAAGGGTTTGTTTATAGTCCATTTTATTATCGAAAGTTACTAACTCCGGGTCGCCGCTCCCAGGTTTTATCACCAGTCATTCAACCTAGGTTTATTTAAGTTATTATCCATAATTTTGAAATTCTTAGAACAAACTTTACCTACGGTTATCTCTGTTGTCTATTAGTATTTGTTTTTATATTGTTGTTTCATATGTTAGATGTGACCATAAAGTGTTACATCCTAGAATACTGCGAGCGTCTAACCCTTCACCTGGTATATCCTTACTATGACGCAAGTTTATGTATTTTTTTAAATATATTTGTTAAACAGGTGGCACTGAGTATAGCGCAAGTAGCACGACGGGTAGCGGCCCCGTCTAAGGAGGAGATCCTGTGTGCGGCGGCGCGGCGTCCGCTGCACGTGCGCGTGCTGCTTCTGGACGGGAAGCAGCACGGGCTCGTGTTCGGTCCGGCCGCCACCGCCGACCACCTCGTCGCCATGCTGCGAGAGAAGATTGGCCTCAGCGACGCAGCCACCGGTACCGAAACTCACCCCTATCTATCTATACTAATATAATAAGTGTCCGGCCTGAGTGAATATGCGTACGGCGGAGCGTGGAGCGGCCGAGAGAACAGCTCGCTCGCCTCTCCGAACACCTACGTGTTAATGCATCTGTCTGGAACGAACGCGGCACGCTCCGTCCTGCTCGACGCTCGACTTAAGCGGACACTCAGGCCGTACACTTTATTATTTCAAGTTTTGTATCTAATTGTCTCCAGTCTGAAGTGGTTGGCATTATAGAAGTGGTTGTTGTCAGCATAGTCGAGTGATGTCTTGTTTTTACGGATGTGTGAGTGGATCTTGCTCGTGGTTTTGCGCGCTCTAATGTAGATTTGAAAAATAAAATATATCTCAAATTATTCGCTGATACCTTTGTACCGACGTACCTTTCAATAGATGGCAAAAAAAGTTAAAATCGGTTAAGTTTTTTTTTTGTCTCTTTTATAAATACAAAATGAAATCTTTTTTCATTATAATAGTAGTTGAGATTATGGATTGTAAGTCTCACTGTTTTTTGTGACAGTTGACAATTTACGTTGTAATATGATTGCACATTTACACAATATGAACTACCACCAAGCATCCCGATGCCTGTGCATTCGACTGTGTGGTATATAAGACACTGACTGTTTACAACTGTTTCGTATATGCGTCCGCGTGGAACGAAAGAGCAATATGCAACTTCATTAGTGAATAGTAACGTTTTGTGTAACAGGTTATGCGCTTTACGAAGTGTGCGCGAACTCGACGCCCGCCGGTACTGGAGAGCGCGCGCTCGCCGGCAACGAGCGCGTCGGCGATGTACTCGCGCGGTGGGAGAAGGCGGGCGCCACCGCCGCCGCCTGCAGGTATACTATAAGCTACATCGTATTCTTAAGCTCAAGGTTAACAAAAAAATCCGAAAAAAGTTTATTACCACATACGAACATACAACGCATACACATAATTCACTAGTCCTTAATAGCAGTATTCACAGATCACACTGTACACTTGATCACACTATACACGTGAGCACACTATACACGTGAACACACTATACACGTGAGCGCATTATACATGTGAGCATACTATACACGTGAGCACACTTGATCACATTATTCATCTGTCGCAGTCCCCTCGTAGATCACTTTCGATTGTTGTAGTTGCCCAACTTGTAGTTCACTACTGATTAAAATAAAGTTTGAGAAGAGTTTAAAGATTTTGTAAATTTATTTAAGATTTTCTTTCACGTCTTTGTTTAGATCGTCTAAATTTACTTATTGTATTTTTAATGACTTAACAATTATTTTTGGTGTAAAAACATATACATAGTAACGAATGTATTAGATTGAGTACTAAACCTTCCAAGTATTCGCATTGACTCCGAAAGTAACAAATTGATATAAAAAAAAACAAATCGCAACAATTTATATTGTTCAGGAACGTCGTACTTAATCGTGGCACTTATGTAGAGAAAAACTACTTAATGTAATGAATTTTGTTAAATAAAATAATCAGTTAACATAAATTATTTTACAGCTTGTACTTATTATCATCTGTGTAGGCATTTTAATTTATAATGATTTGATTTTCCAGACTTGTTTTCAAGAAGCGACTATTCCTCGGCGAGCGACCCCTGCAGACGTCATGTCCAGCCGAGATGGAGCTGTTGTACTATCAGGTGCTACACTCAGTCAGGCACGATCGACTCCCCATAGAGACCGATGAGGCTGTAAGTAATTACTATTATATATAGTTGTATATATATACATCTTATTAAAAAAATTGTACCACAAGATTAACTGTAGTACTTCAATTAATATTCGTAGTTAAGTGATATTTATATGTAAGCTCCTATAAGTCTGTCCTGCCAGCTACTCTCGAGAACCAATAATACCTTGCAAGGTTTAGTGTGTTGCCTATTAGATATATAAATGTAATATCATTATTTAATTCAACACGAAGTGAAGTTGTGGTCAAACACTTAAATATACAAAGTACAAAAATAACACCACAGTCATATAAAAAAAACCCAAGACGTACAAACCGTTCCCAAAAACTTTCCAATATTATTAACGTAGCAATAGTTTTGAATTGTGCGCTCATTTTATGCGGACGGTTTTGAGACCTTTAGTGTGCATCTTGGGTTTTTATACCAGGTGAATGTTTAGACAGTGGCAGTATTTATGGAGGACACTCTGCAACTCGAATCCTCCTCCTAAATCAATTAAAAAAATAGGTGTTTAATATTTGACCTAATTATCTAGTAACATACAAAAATTATACACAATCCTCTACGCGTCTATGTTAAAGCACAGTGTCAATTACCGTCGGGTGATTTCACTTTCACTTGGAAATGAACATGGGAAAGTCGGGAACAAAACAAAAGGGTTTATTGTCCTTTTTATTATCGTAAGTCATTAACTCCGGGTCGCCGCTCGCGTTTTTTATCACCCATCATTGAACTTAGGTTTATTTGTGTTATTATCTATACTTTTTAAATTCTTAGAACAAACTTTACCTAAGGTTCTCTTTGTTGTTTATTAGTTTATTTATTTTGATATTAATATGTTATGTGTTAAATGAGACCATGAAAGTGTTATATCCTAGAATACTGCGAGTGTCTAACCTTTCACCTGGTATAACAATGCCCAATTACATTAATTTTACATCTTCCGGGCTTATGGTTGGTTGTTGGTTGAAACGATGTGACGTTATATGCGTGGGTTGGGGTATGCAGGTGATGCTGGCGGCGCTGCACGCGCAGGTGGTGAAGGGCGAGTGCGTGGGCGGGGGGGAGGAGTGCCTCGCGGCGGCGGGTGCGGTGCTCCCCCCGCGACGCACTCCCCGCGCCCGCCGTGCGGCTGCACCACCTGGCACTGCGCGGCACGGAGCCGCACGCGGCCATGCAGCGAGCGCTCACTCTCGCCACCTCGTGGCCGCTCACCAGGGCTACCATATTCGACGTTATGGTCAGTCACACTCTTTATATTCTCCCCATTCATATTCGAGAGCTTACCCCGAGCATGGAACCTTTTTTTTGCTTAGTCCCTCAATAAATGCAATTCAATATCAAGAAACTTGTAATATCGATGCTCACTTGACAATGGCAGTAATAGTCTACTAGAAGACTAGTTGCCAACAATGGAATGGAAGAACTTGTAATACTATTAACTACTCGACAATGGCAGTAATAATGTAAAAGATTGGTTGTCAAAAATAAAGATAAAATGCAATTCATGATTTTGACCAACCCTGCACAGTACACTTCATAAAATTACTTACCTCGGCCTCAGCGTTTCTGTTGCACTTCCAGAAGTTGTTGTATAGTATGTTTATGTAGTAAATGTGTGTGAAATAAATGATTAAGGAAGATTAAAGGACAGATTGGAAGGTTTTGACAAGAAATACACTAACAATCAGTAATCCGTGAGGAATTATGTTCGATACTTTTATCAATATCAGAATATGAATAAATAATAGAAATATCAATATAGCTTAATTTAATATG
Organism: Antheraea pernyi; assembly: GCA_015888305.1. Classification (NCBI taxonomy): domain Eukaryota; kingdom Metazoa; phylum Arthropoda; class Insecta; order Lepidoptera; family Saturniidae; genus Antheraea; species Antheraea pernyi. Next base: position 1,205,247 of record MU158702.1, read on the forward strand.
ATATTGATAATTAAGAATAATCCTCATAAATTTTCTACATATATTACTAGACTTATGTATGAAAAATACAAAAATCATTGAATCATCAACAAATATATTATAATATATTTTTTTAGGCGAACGTCTTGTTATACCACTCCTTATAGTCAGTTATAGTGACAACCCTCTTATTTGCAATAGCATGATGACAGTTAAAGTGGCTAAATCATATATATTAATATGTGAAGCCTAAACTTTTTGTTCCTTTTTAACGGGATTGGGCGAACGGATGAACGTGAAATTTGGCATAGTTAAAGTTAATATGGAGGAGAAGTGCAGAAAGCTATTTATTTTATATAAAATGCATTAGAAGTACAATAAATTAATTAAAGTATGCATTACTCACACTACTGCTTCAATTTTACACAACATATACACACATGTAAATAAAAAAGACATTTTGACGTCTGTCAATAAAGAACTTCAAAAAAGGTTGTGAAGGAGGTTGCTATGCTCGACTGTATGTATTATTTTACTCTTACGTTCCAATGACTCTTTTTCAGTCTATATTCTACAATGATATTATAACATAATAATACTCTTTGACAAAAGAACCCTAATAAAATTCAAACTTCAAAAAAATCAATGAACTATGGTCGAATGTCGACCTCTGGGCGCCCACTAGTATATATAAATTAGTGCACGTCTTCATTTTAATTATGATTTGATGTTTTAGTAATTTTCATAGTTTTGCTGTTGTGAAACATGTACGTATTTAGAGGATGAGTTTTTAGAACTCTTCGGGTATTTCGTAAAACGTTTACTACTTTTTCGACCCGCCTGCCCTTTTGGTCAGTAAATTTATCCGCATAAATTTGAATAGAATTTCTTAAATCTCTAAGATTTCAAAAATCTATACTAATATTATAAAGCTGAAGAGTTTGTTTGGTTGAACGCGCTTATCTCATGAACCACTGATCCGATTTGAAAAATTATTTTCCAGTGTTAGATAGCTCATTTATCGAGGAAGGCTATAGGCTATATATCATAACGCTAAGACCAACAGGGACGGATTACCAATGAAGAATGTTTCAATATATATATTTTTGCCTTTTGAGAGCTTTCGCTGCGTGCGCTGTAAAAACGATAACTTGTCAACACGGAGGAAGTAAAAAGTAATATAAATATTGCTGACGCTTAACGGCAGTAGTTAAACAGAAGACAGGCTTCCTTATCCCCTTTTGGTGCTTACGTAATAATTAAATGGCCACTTTTCCCCAATGCAACGAAGTGTGTTTAATAGTTAGTAATTGTTTTTTTTTTCTCGAACTGACTACGCTATTGACCCTGCAGGGTCTTCACAGCTTCACCGGACTACTAAGGCGAGCGCTTAAGGCACTCAGCTCTTAGGTACTCAGTTTTTAGGTAAGCACGCGCACCTCGGCTTGGGCTGTTACATGGAAAAAGTCGCGTCTGACCTAGCTAACTATTCTAAGCTATTCATACATATATACATTTGTGAACCATACAATCGAAATTGCATGATTCACAAATGAATACGTGTATATCGGATGTGAAAGTTAGTAATTGATTTGAATCTAAGTATGTACGTATGATACGCAGCAATCGTTCACGTCGAACTGGCCTCGCGCGCTGTGGCTGGCGGTGGACGCGCGCGGGCTGACGCTGCTGCGGCGCGGGTCCCGCGCGGCGCTCGTGTCGCACGACCACGACCAGCTGCTCGCGGTGTCCCCCGCGCCCCGCGCCCTGCTCCTCGTCACGCGCGCCGACCGCAAGCACGCCAAGCTCGTGCTCTCCACCGACCAGGTACCAACTACTAACACATGCTCTTTTTTCCCTCGGCAGCTGCTCAAGCCTAGGTCCGTTCCCTCGGCGTGGAGCCCTTGAGTACGCTGCTCGCGCGATACAGTGATACAAAATCTTACATCACTACAACAACATTACACATATCACCTCCACACACGTGCACGCATACACGCTTACACATGCAAGTGGAAGGGTTTTATTTTTTCCCTTATCAAACTGAAATAGTTTAGAACATTTATCCGAGACAAAATACATATAAGGGTTGTTGAGGTATACTAATAATAATAATAAAACTATTGCACACACGTTGAAAATATACAAAATTGGTCATCAGTTTACAATATGTGTACAGTTAGGCGGCCTTATCGCTTAGAGAGATCTCTTTCAGGCAAACCTAAGGAGACATTTTATTTTCATAACTACCGAGTGACAATATAAATAGACAAAAAAAATACAAAAACTATAGATAAAAGTAAAAAAAAAGAAAAATAAATACAATGGTTATATTACGACAGCGAGAGGTAATGCCTGTGGAGATATTTTTTAAATAGAGGTATGTATGCTTGGTACCCATATATGTTTCAACAACTCATATATGTACGAATAGTTAGCTTAGGTTAGCTCACATAGGTCGCGAATTACATGTATCAGGCAACAGCCAAAGCCGAGGTGTGCCGCGCACCCTTGAGATAGTTGTCAAAATAAATCGGCTGAGTGCCTTAAGCGCTCGCCTTAGTAGTCCGGTGAAGCTGTTAAGACCTTGCTTGTTAAATAGCGTAGTCAGTTCGAAAAAAAAAACTAACACATTATACCTCCTTACGACAAACCTGTATCCTTTGTCTTTTTCTAACAGTTCTCCTTGTCTCGCTCCACACTTGCTAAAACATCGCCAATAAAAAAATGGCGCGATACGACACTACACTACGTTACGACTTTGATTGATTTATTTAAGTCCACAAAACTGAGTTCAATGAACAAATATACATAAGTACTTACATAATAACAACTGAATACTCGGATATAATTATGTACAAATGTGAGTACATCATGACAGTGCCTAAACTGTAGAATATAGTGTGGCATAGTACGAATGCTATGAAAAGATGTTTACTACAGACAAAACTCTATGTTAAAACGCGTATAGAGCGATTGTTTTATGATTATATTTAGCTACATATTAGCATAAATAATGATAATTTATAACGGACGCTTAGGTTCAACATTACATTGATAATTCCATATAATTTATGTTACGTTCGTGCTTTGCAAGCAATGCAAGTGGAATCAATTGAGCCGAACGGTAACGAAGGAGCTAATATATGTTTTGTAACTGATACATCAATTACATTAAAGGTGTCATACACAAGTGAACGAATAACTCTTTTTATTTAGATACTATATTGACATATAAAAACCCAGGACACACAGTCTCGAATAAAAGTAGCGCTCAAAACCGTCCCGCAAAAACTCTCTAATATACATTCGTGGTTATAGTTATGCGATAAACTTATGATTTTACAAACTGAACCTTATCGGAATGGTTTAAAGTTGTTTATACAAGGACGCAAGCGACGCGTAACTATTTGAATTGACTGCATAATCCAAAATTATGCACTCATTTTATTGTGTCGGCTGTGAGACGTTACATGTGCATCTTGGCTGTTTGTCAATTTGTATCAATGAGATACTATAAAGTGTTAAGATGGAAATCTTAAAACTTCGTCAGACGTCTAATACAATAATCTAAATTGTTTTATTTTTTCTGCACAGGCATACCAGATAGCAACACTGATAAAGGATTACATAGAGGCGGTGCGGGGGCCCGTATCCCCCGCGGTACCCCAGCCGGCGGACCCGTGCGGCGCGGGTGTGGGGGGCGCTGCGGGTGCCGCGGTACCCGGCTCGTGACACACGCCCACCTAGTGCCAGTGCTTCCACGTCCGGCATTGAGCGCGCTCGCAGCTCACACTGATGTACATCGCCACCTCTAGCTAGAGTAACACAGCGCGAGAGCGACACCAACGGACCCGCGATGATAACTAATCGAGAATTCATCGACTACGTACAACGCTATTAAATCGATCTGTATTGTTAACTTCCTTTCAGGAATGGACCGAGCGCGCAACAGGTTTGGGGCGGTGTAACTAAAAAATGTTTCTCAGCACTATTGGCAGCAAAATAAAAAACATGCCAAAAAAACTAACATGTATGTACCACCAGCGCTGACAATAGATGACAACTTATCTATATGGAGGGCTACCTTTTTTAAAGAACAAAAGCCGCCCCTTCGTCTTAATTCGCGCTCTAAGTCCGTCTCTTCCTCGCTTAATGTGATTTCCTTTTCGAAAATATTTCTAGAAAGTTTGCACTTCTAATTGCTACTAAATTGTGGAAGATATCAAAATTATCTTCGATTTAAGTTTAAATTACGCGGGTCGACGTGTCGATTTCATAAAAATGTGTTGATGTCTTCGAAATCGTACTAAATGATTATAAAATAGTACGACGGGGGGAAACAACTCGCATTTTGGGTAAAGTTGGAGAATTCTTGTCTATGAATCAACGAGTACCACACTCGTATTGATATGATAAGTGTTGAAGCTCAGTAGTCTAATTATACAACAATAAAATATTCTTTATAATTTTTTAGTTAAGATTTAATTGTTTGGTAATGTCAAAATAATAAAAACACGTTTACTTCAGAGCTCAAACAAAAAGGTGTGATACAAGTGGTGTTGTGTTTTATGACAGAATGGACGATTTCAGTTGCCAGAAGACGGGGAAGCAAAAAAAAACATTACATACTCATAGTACATAATCTAATATTTTTCAATATTAACCCTTATAGAGAAACATAGTTTGATCATTGATCTTATAAACTAACGAAAGTATCATTATTGTTATAGTGTATGTTATTCGATGTTGCAATTAAACTTATTGATCGTTAAGAATATCTCTAGAAGTAGATAGATGTTTTAATCAATCTTATTCCCCCTCTTTTACTCTATGGTTAACTAGTAACGTTTCCTTGTATCGATGTTTTAAACTGACAAGTGTTTTATCGACATTTAAAATAATATAAAATATCGATACAACTTTAGAATTACGCCAACCCCACTGTAGATGTCCCTTAATATGTAAAACTCTTCGTTGTAAGCGTTTGTCATTTATCATTCATTTTTAAATTCTCGTATACTTTCCTGTCTAGAGTTTTTTCGAATTGATTTATTTTCACTGTAATTATCTATAAATACATAAACTTATTTTGTGCCTTGTAAAAAGCTAGATAAATGTTGTTTGCAGTCTATAAAAATGAATCTCAATTGAGTTAGACTTGACTGCTTATACGCATTATCGAGCATATATATATACTATAATTATATAGGCATTTTGTGCGAAATTATTATATGTATTGATCGTTTGTAATATAACTTCTATCATGCATATTTCACTATATTGCACAATGTTATATTTCAATATTTTATAACAAGATTATATTGAATGTAGTAGTTAAAATTAATAGTAAATGTCAGTTGATGTGCTATATGATAGTTTTATTCTACGCTGCGGCTCATTCTCGAGGGCTACCTAGAAAATATATGCGATTTTATGGTGTATAAAAAAATGTTAAATCACCAAATATGATTAAATAGTGTATATTATTTATTGACGTAAAGATAATTTTCACATTCGTGCGCTTCTCTTTATACCATATTTGTAGTGGTAACACTTTCTTTTTCAAATCCTGGCAACCCAGTTTTCTTCAACATTACTGCAGTTTTAACCCTTTGGCTTATTTGCCTCTTGTCTATGATTTAATTTTTATTGTTCTATCGAACTCGTAACAAACGATTAAAGATTTAAAAAAAATCTAAAAACGTTATGTGCTATTTGTATTCCATCTCTAATATTTTTAAGTTTATAAATAAAAATAATACAAATCCTACTAAAAACTCTTAGCATGGGTGTTGTTATTGTAATCTCATCAAGTTCTTCTCTAATAAAATATATTTTTATTTCAAGCCTACATGGTGCTTTTGTCATAACTCGCTTATATTTCTGATCTCATATCGAGTATTATTTATTATAGATGCCATATTATATTGTATAAGGACGAGCAATATTTTTGATTAGGTTTTATTTATTTGTCACAATTTTGATATGTCTTTGTATATACTTTAATTGATAAACCAAAGACTAGTTGTCCCTTTGGGTATTATATTATTTTTTGATGTTTGTTTCTTTTACAAAAAAATACGCAATTGGCGTGGCATCCTGATTGATGTAACAGTGCTCAGATTTAGCATTCGTTACATTAATTTGGCTTCCGCATATAATATATAAGAATTAAAGAATTTGATGTTACATAATAATTTATCTACTTATTCTTTACAATATTTATAGACTATTCTAGATTAGTGACATTAAGGTATTTGGCGTTTTTCATATATCGATAATGGAGAAGATAATCAACATGCAATTTGTCAATTGCACATTAATTTCATATATTATGTACTTTCAAAAACGTGTTGCTTAACATCAAAAAACGCCAAGCCTCTATGAAATATTTCTAGGTATAGGTTTATTATACTTTAGGATAAATTTGAGTTCACAATGAAATGGGAAACAGGCTTGTGGTGTATTCCTACACTGATATCGCCCAAACAGACTGAAAGTGTCCAAATATTGTATCATTCTTTGACGGAATTTTTTGTTACATTGTGTATCTATATTTAACATTATTATTTGAATGCCAAATAAACAACTGTAAATTATAATGTTTTTATTTCAAAATACATTAATTATATTCACTGTGTCACTAAACCTAAATAATCGTCCATGAGTGTTCCAATTGCAAACTGGAAAATAAAGCAAACAATTTATAATTATTATAAATTAATTTCAAGTTTCAATTCTCCAAACCTCTCTCGAAGACAACCATGAACAATCAATGAATGAAACATGAATAATCAGAATGCAAAAATTAAAACATCCCATGATCATTGTCATTCTCTAAGGCTGTGCTTCCCAGGCTGTGCTATATCGTCCCCAAAGATCTATTGACTACTATGTAAAGGGGTCGAGGCCGGTAAATAAAAATTAGAGGTACATAAGATACAAATAAAGGACAATGATAATGATCACATTTAAGTGTGGTGCGGATTTAATTTTGGCTATTGATAAATGGTATAATATATATACAGATACTATCAACTTAAAACTTTACTTAAGACCAGTCTATCTATATTTATACTAATATTGTAAAGCTGAAGGATTTCTTTGTTTGGTTGAACCCGCTAATCTTAAGAACTACACTAGTCTGGTTTGAAAAATTCTTCTTTCAGTGTTAGATAGCTCATTTATTGAGGATACGCTATAGGTATATCATCACGCTAAGACCTATAGGACCGGAGCACCAATAAAGAAAGTTTCAAAATCAGGGTGTTTTTCCTTTTGAGAGCTTTCACTGCTTGTTAGTGTTAGCCCAAAGTAACTATACCACACGGACGAAGTCGCGAGAACAGCCAGTATATTATAAAACTACCATTCACTGAATATTTAAAATTAAGGAATTCGCCAATAGCAATTTTGATATCAAGTAAACAGGGGTCTACACATAACCAAAAAACATTACAAATGGTCCACAACATAAAAAAAGTTTGGGAACCTCTGCTCTTAGGTAACATTTATTAAGAAGAATTTTGATTGTTACTAACAACTTTATATTTCTTTAACTAAAATAAAAAAAAATAGGTTAAATCAATCAATCATACAAAGAAAAGATATTGATTATATGTTATCAATAGTAGGAAGAAGTGAATACTTAGCAATTCAATTAAGACAATCACAGGAAAAATTTAGAAGAATTTGAAAATATATAAAATGTAATGGGTATCTATTTGTGTAAATCTTTGTCTGTTGTGTATTATGAATCTCAATCAAATTGATTGGTTTCTGAGACAAATTATTTACTATTACATTATGATATTAAAAAAATTATACTGTCAGTACTTATTAACAAAGAGATTTGTTTTGAATACAACATAGTTGTCAATAAAATGTATTGACTTTAGAATTTAATAAAACGGAATTAATCAATTTGACAAGTAAAGCATTCAAATAACACAAACAAAAGACATACATACAGTTGAAATAAATAATTGTAACTCATCATCTATAGTCATAATGTATAAACAGAAAAACAGACATAAGAATGCTGAAGTAATGAGCAACAAACAATAGATAATAATGTGAACAAACAATAGATAATAATGTGAACAAACAATAGATAATAATGTGAACAAACAATAGATAATAATGTGAACTTACAATTCCCCTTGCATCAACCCTGGTACCCACAATCTTTAATCTAATAACATCCTCTTCCTGAATGACGTTGTCCTCCTGCTTGCTTTTGTAGCAAGGGGGATTTACATTTGGACAGAATTCCATATCTGCTGGGATGGACTGTAATCAAACATGAATATATACATAGATACACAGATCCTGTAAAAAACCTTTTTGGAACAAAGTCCCTTCATGATATTTGCTGTAGAAGCAAAATGGTAGAAATTGTCAGGTAAATAAAGTAAATAAAAAAGCATTATGTCCTCTTTACAAAATTTCTCAGCCTCTTTCTATTGTATATGAGTGAATGTGGATGCGAGAATTGAAAATCGATCAATTGAGCATTGTGCTCAGATCATTGTATAACATCAATAGTTAACATGTGCACATTTCATTGTATCTTATTATTATATAGCATTTTTTATATTATTGAAAATGACTAGTTTATACCTCATTTAAAAAAAAAAACTATCTTTCCTAACATTTTAAATTAAACTTTTTGAATTCCATAATAAATGCACCAATGAAAAAACAAAATTAGTTCCTGAATAGATTCCTCTGAGTGCACACATTTTGTCTTTCACACTCACCACCATACCTCACAAAGCTGTTAAGACCCTTGAGACCAACTACATGTATATGGTTAGGAAAAGGATTATATTTATGTTTTGTTTTATTATTTAATATCATATAAATAATTCACTATGAAGCAATACCTCTTCTCTACAGTTGCATTGATCAGAAGTTTAATACAATTGAGTCTGTTGTTTCTTTGGGGCAATCTCCAAAACAGCTGACCTGATTTTTACAAGAATTTTATTGTCTAACAGAGAACTTTGAAATTATTATCTGGACCACATATCATTATGAATCCCTTTAAAGGATAAGCAGTTATCATCAGATTATGAGTGGTAAATTTAAACTATTATAATGCTTGTAAGGTTAGAAAAATAATAACAAAACTACAATGTTAACAATAAAAGAGCCCACGATTTAGATAAAATTCCTAGTTAATAGTTCTCATAAAACAACAAAGTTATTTCCATTATAATGAGGTCATAAGCACCATATAGTTCACTATAAAATAAATACATAAATATTAACAGAAACATACTCACATGATGGGATATAAAACAACTCAGTGGTCCTATCTGAGCAAACATTCCCACCTAAACAGACACACAAACTATTTTATATTACATGATTTAATTTCATTATTATGCATCAAATAATCAAAATATAGTTTGAATATTGCATCAATTGATTTTGGTTCAAATCCTACAATAAGCATCAGGTGTTTTTGTGAATGATATGCAGTGCAATTTAGGGAATTATTTTAATGTTTAATTTTTTGTTTATCTGAGCTAAGATTGTCCAATATTTTTTGCAATTTCTTGCTTATAATAAATACTATAATTAACTGGAAAATCATTAGTATAAAGAAATCAAGGAACAACAATATACCTTATTTACTTGTGTAACAATAGCATCCAAAACTTCACCTTTAAATGGCCGAAATACAATAGCCTTATATTTAACAGGATAAACTACAAACCCTTGACCAGGCTGTATCAATCCTGATCCTATATTATCAATTGTGGTCACAGCTATAACAAAACCATACCTAAAAAATATAATTTTGAATTATATTATGCACAATTCAATATTCATGATAACCATGAATTTTGGACTACTTTCTTAACTTCGAGCATTAAAAATAAGGATCTTCAATAATGCCTTCTTTTTTGAGCAAACTTTAGATGTATAAGATAAATTTCATATTGAAATTTTGTTAACTATTACAAATGCTAAAAGACTAACCACATAGCGAAAATCATATTCACAAAAATTACTTACTTTCCCGTACACGTCCCTTCGACTTCAGTATACAGCTTCTGCCTAACAGTATCCAATAACTGCGGGCCGAAATATCGAGGATGTAACAAAATTTCGTGTTCTAAGGATATCTGAAAAGTGTTGGTTTAGTGTTACTGTAGAAGAACTATACATAAATCTAGCTTATTATACATAAATACTTACATGATAAAACATTTTTATGCTTAAATTATTTCATATTACAAGATAAATTCGGTTCAGATTAAATGTTTTACAGAAACCAAAACATCAAAATAATTGGAATTTTTCTGCTTTCAGTGATACACAGCTAGGCATGAAAGATATATCGATGTTGATACTTCTAGGGATGGGCATTCATCGATGATAAAAAAAAACGACAAATCGATGTTATGAGAATAAAATATCGAAAAATCAATATATTCTTTTGGTCATCTAGCGTTGGATGTACTAGCTAGGGACTAGATAAATATCAAGTTTAACTATTTTACACTAGATGATACTAAGCCATACGGAGAGTTTTCTTTGCATTTCCTAAGGGAAAAAGGTAAACAGACAGCTTCAAACAGACTTTTTTCCAAAGCTGGCAAACTCCTGTACCAGCAACGGAACAGACAAAATGGATAACACCTTATAAAATTAGTTTTTTTTAAGAGTGTGCCCAAAAATTACTGGGATTGTTAAATTTTTTCTTGTATTTTATCTCCAATAACAATAAACACATTTAACAAATAGAATAGACAGTTTTATCTGTTAGAAAAAAAACGATGTTTTTAGACATCGACATAATTGGAATAGTTTTATTTGCTAGTAAAAATCAAAATGTTATACAAATCGATATTTATAGTACATCGATACTTTTAATCGACTTCAATATCGCTGTTAACATCTATATCAACAACAATGTTATTTTTAATATCGATTATCCTTAAACACTTTTAAGCAACTTATTACATAGACATCACTCTGTGTGAACGATGTTTTATTCTATATGTATTCCCTTCCCTCTCGCTTCTTCAGTCACACGTACAACGGTACATCAATGTTTTAAAACACCGATTTAACATCGATATTTTGATATTCATGTTGAAACCCTTGACATTAACGACACATCGGACTTCATAAACGATGTTTCATATGTGTAGAGCGTCATCTAATGTATTATTCGTGTTTGATTTTAGAAACTGGGGCTACGATCAACCAAGAATGGAATTGCATACTAGGTATAAGATTGACAAAATTATTGTTTTTTGTCCCATTTTGCGGGGCTCGGACCACGAATTGCTGGGGCGGCTGCGGCACTCGGCCGGTTGCTCCCCAACATAGGGGGGCCGGGTGCTGGGTGCCGCAAACTCTACATGGGAGTTGTGCGAGCGATGGCCGCCTACGGGGCACCTGTGTGGGCCGACGCCCACGGTGCTGCCAACGTGCGCGCGCTGCGTAATGCGCAGCGCACGGTGACACTGAGGGCGATCCGGGCGTACCGCACATTGTCCTCTGCGGCGGCCTTCGTGCTCACCGGCTCTCTGCCCTAGGAGCTGGAGGCAGGAGTTCTCGCCGCCGTGAAAACGAAGAGGGGAGCCTCTGGCTCCCAGGGAGGTAGAGGCGGAGAGACGGCGTCTCAAGGGAGACGCCATTGAAATATGGAAGCAGGACCTGGCGGACGGGCGGTTCGGGCGGTCTTGCGGGAGTGGATGGAGGGGGAGTGAGGCTCCCTGACGTTCCGACTGGTGCAGGTACTCTCCAGACAAGGTTGTTTCGGGTGGTACCTGCTTCAGATCGCACGCAGGGAGCCGACTGCCGCCTGCCACGAGTGCGACGTTGACGCAGATACCGCGCAGCACACTCTGTATGAGCATGGCCGAAACCACGCTCGGCAGCGAACAGGCGTGGCGAACGATGGCGTCCTTCTGCGAGGAGGTCATCTCGCAGAAGGAGGTGGCGGAGAGGGCCTGAGAAGTAGACCCTCAAAGTGGCCCTCACCGCCAAAGGAGGACAGGTGGGAGGAGGAGGCGGCGCTTTGCCCAACTCCTCCAGCCACCGTAGCCGGACATGAGGAGATGGGCCGGGGGGCCACAATAACGGTCTGTCGGTACACCGTGGTGTTTTAGTCTGTGCGAGTCGGACATAACCCACCCTCTCCACCGGACGGATGGCGTATCCATAAAGGATTTCCCCACGTTAAAAAAAAAGTGCGTGCGTACAAAGTACACATGTCAGGAGTGAAACTTCTTTGGTGAACTAATTTATAAGTCTTGTTTATATTTATACAAATCTAAAACTTTAGATTTCCGAGACTTGAAAAATAGATGAAAAATCTGCGTTTACTGCAAATGACGTCACTTCCGTTGCATACCTGCGTGACGTTACATCTGTAAAAAATTTACCCTCATGCGCCTAAACAAGTTTCACTTCAAAAAAGAAAAAATAGGTCGCGAATTGCACGTGTCAGGTAACAACCAAAGCCGAGGTGTGCCGCGCACCCTCGAGCTAGTTGTCAATATAAAATGGGCTGAGTGCCTTAAGCGCTCGCCTTAGTAGTCCGGTGAAGCTGTTAAAACCATGCCTGGTCAATAGCGTAGTCAGTTCGAAAAAAAAGGCCTCCATAGGCGGGAGCTAATCTTGACGTATTTGGCGTAAATTTTATTGACAACTTAAAGAACATACGTATTTCTCTACTATAACAGAAATATATGTTATAAATATCATATGGTTTGGACATTCGTGAGATGTTTGTCATTGAGCGTACGACACAAGAAATCCAAAATGTGATTTTAGCATTGATAGGTATTTCATTGTTTTGTTCCGCAGAAAAATGAAAGGACGTAATAACGGAGTTTTTGGCAAGATCTTGGAATGCCATGTAGTGGTCATTATATTTTATCCATAACCTTGTTTTATTTGGCTCTATATCGTGTGGTGGTGCTTTACGTAATATAGTTTGGTCATTGTGCACAAGTGAAGTGGATCGGAAATATTACCACGGAGCATGGACTCTGACTTGCCACAAAAACTCCCAGGAAAGTTCTAACTACATGGCCACCATCTTGTTAATTCATTGAAATTATGTCAAGAAACTTGTAATATCGTTACTCACTTGACAATGGTAGTAATAGTCTACTAGAAGATTGGTTGCCAAAAATAAAATAGAAGAAGACATCATGACGTTAATAAATGATATCATTATGAAATCATTTTTGAAAAAAAAACGATTTTTTTTATACAAAAATTATTCAGTGAAAAGAAAATACTTTGACATTTTTATAGAACTAGATAAAATCGACCTTTTGGACCAAATATTTTATGTTGGTTTATATATGAATGGACATTATGTGTGTCTGAGGTTAGTAAAATCCAACCCTTTTTGTCCTTTTCCATTATTTATGCTATTTTTTTTTAATTCTCCTCTAAACTAGTTAAAAATATATAGAGTCGTTTGTTGACCATTCAATCTATCGTCGAAATATTTAAGATTCGTAGATATTTGAACACGGAGAATATTTATTTCACTATTACACAATTATTTATTGTAACAATTAAAAATTGCAACAATATCAAATAAACGAAGTTGATTACATCTGTACATGTAATATTAGATAAAGTTCTTTCAACTAATATAAATTAAAGTTTCTCCGTTTAATATTAAATACTGATTAAGCTCAAAACCATTAACGATAATTGATGAAGATATACAAATTTAGTAATAATCGATTTTTCAATCATTCAATAAAACAATAATCACTGAAAGAGGATAGATCCGCAACCCTAGTGATTACTCAAAAATGCCAAATGAATGGCAGACTTATGTGTATTGTCGTAATCAGATTGTTGTAAAAAATGGCAAAAACTTACGATTATTTATTTAAATTACTTTTAATAGGAGATTCTGGTGTGGGAAAAACGTCTATTTTATTTAGATTTTCAGAAGATGCTTTCAATATATCCTTTATTTCAACAATTGGTAAGTGTCTATTCTTTATATCAAAGGTTATTGAAGATAATTTTTTGTACATAGTTCACTATGTAATGGAAGTGGTTTTTTTGTTTCCTCTTTCATTGTTGTTATTTTTCAAGATGCATGATGGCGGATAGGGCGCGGTTGTTAATGCAGCCCTTAATGTAACAATTCAATCACTAATTCATGACATCATACACACTAATTTTAATTAGTTCTTCCAGTTTAACAACATTTATTTGCAGGTATCGACTTTAAAATTCGAACAATAGACCTTGATGGAAAGAAAGTGAAGTTACAAATATGGTGAGTGTTTGTTATTTATTTTTGACTTGTCTGGTGTCAGCCAGCTACAACAGTAAACACCTAAAAGGAGCTGTAACTGCTGGAGTGATAACTGTATTTTGTGCACTAATGAATTAAAAATGTCATGTGAATTTTACATTTCAAATAAACAAAGAAAGCATAATATTAGATGTACTTAGACTTTTAACTACGATAATATTTTTTTATATATTTCAAATCATTCAATTCACAAACTTTAGTACTCAAATAACCCATACAAATATTATTGTAATTGTTAAATGTTTTCTTTACTTTTTCCATTAAGTATAGTTTTGTTGTAGTTGTTGGATCTTTTGTTATAAAATTATAGTAATTTATAATTCCATGGGCTTCAAAATTAAGTTATTGTAGTTGTATTTAGATTACATTTTAGAATAAATTGAAATATCTGTACAATTGAAGATTGAATTGTTATTTTTATTATGTTTAACCCCTTCATTTAGATGTTTAATATGTTTACCAAAGATTATTTAATTCTAAATAGTTCTCAGTATACATTTGTATGTAATATAAAAGTCATATCAATTATAAATAATTATTCTTAATTTATTTATCTTGTATTTATTTATGTGTTTAAGGGACACGGCGGGACAAGAAAGATTCCGTACAATAACAACAGCTTACTATCGAGGTTCCATGGGTATAATGCTTGTTTATGATGTAACAAATGAAAAAAGCTTTGAAAACATAAAAAATTGGATAAGAAACATTGAAGAGAATGCTAGTGCAGATGTGGAAAAAATGATACTTGGAAATAAGTGTGATTTAGATGCAAAAAGACAGGTAAACTCTAAATTCACTTGACAAACTTTGACACCTTTCACTACATTTCACAAATGACAGATTGAAACAAAAATAAGTTAAAATATTTGGCTACACCAAATTCTAAGCCTGTAAAAGTTGCATACATATGTTGCTAATATGGGAGTGTACATAAATCATAAAATGAGATGAATAAGTCATCATAAGTTAACTGATGAATCACAAAATGGATATATTTATTTACACAGCTTAAAAGATAAATGGGTGAAGCAGATATTTTATGAAAATTGTGTATTAGAGATAATCTCTTTTCAGTAAAAACATGTTTATAAAATATAACGCTATTCTTCGTCATTATAGCATATTTTTTATGATATTCACTTTTTACAGGTTTCAAAAGAAAGAGGTGAACAATTAGCAGTAGAGTATCAGATAAAATTTGTAGAGACATCGGCTAAAGACTCGTTAAATGTTGAATTCGCCTTTTATACATTGGCGAGGGACATCAAAGCGAAGATGGAGAAAAAACAGGTATATAACAGTTTTATTGCTTTTTCTACTGCAATTCTAGGTATATACTATGATATATGTGTATATATGAATATTAGGTTCAGAATAGTTCAGTATTAAGATTGTTAACATTAAAAGTAGAAGAATTTGCTTGCTTTCTACAGCTATAATCATATAATATTTAGGATATAAGACCTGGACCCACTGGGGTATTATTAATGACTTTGTTGTATACTGTAATAAATACAGGCAGTGTTATTACAAATAAGTTAAATACGTATTGAATACTTGCTTTAAAAAGGTTTCAAATTAAATGCACCGCGATTGCCGACTATTCAGCATCTTGCTTTTCTGTCTCGTTTTGGTTACGTTAGATTAGACTTGCGAAAAAGGATTACGCGAACTTGCCACAAGTGAGTGCGGTGCATTTAATTCGAAACCTTTGTAAACCAAGTAATTATCTTTTTTGTAATAACAGCAATAGGGCTTACTTTTGTCATACCTGTATTTTTATATTGTTAGCAGTGATAAGATATGCATTACTCAAAAATGATATAGATTCGGTATAATCTATGTTTAATCTTTGAAATAATTTTGTTACTATTAAATAATCATATATGAAGTTTATTCATTTATTTTAAACAGTATTGAGTTTACACTATTCTATATTTGTACTTTCACATTCACAATAACATCAATTTACTCAGTTATTTATGCCAATTGTTTCAAGGCCTTATTCATAAAAATGTGAACTATTTAGAGCCAGTCATCCCACATACTGGATAATGTTATCACATCACAACCATTAGCTTCATAAATTTGTTGTAATTTTGTTTTTAATGGAAATTATGGTCTATACGTAACTACATCTCCTATGTACGATATTGTAACAGCGTCTATTAAAGTTTACAGTACATATGAATGGATATTCATATATCTATTTTTGATTATAAAGTAAAGTAAAAAGTTATTAGTTTATAAAATATTCCAAAGGTAATTAAATATCATTGAAATATTGATGTTTCCATGACTTTATTAGGGCCTGAAATGACGACGATGTACGTCTTCAATTTACACACTAAGCATTAACAAATAAACATTAGTAATAAGAACTAACAGTACATTTTGGTGTATTTTTTAAGGTACAAAGTTAATAATTGTTTCTTATTTAGATGGTGATCTTTCAGTTTATTATATAAGGTGCCAATTTGATTATCTACATTTTTTATTTTATTTCGTCTTTTCTATGCATTATTATATATGATTCTACGAGTCTAGAACTTTTATAGACAGACATTCGAGTAATACAATGAGTGTTGTGTATCAGAACATTCATAGTTACAAGGATTACATGAGGGTAGATCTTAGAAAATGACCTTGCTAATAGAAACACCGCAATACATCAGTTGGTTCTTGACCCCGGCCTATATAACCAGCCGGAAACATTGAGTACTCAGAGTGTTTCACGTGTTCTGCACTCGTAAAATCATATACAAAATAAAACATAGCATCTATTTTACTTAAGGGAGTCTGCATACAGTAGTTTAAAATCAAAATTACCAATTTGAGGTCAACGACTACTTGTCGCCAGAAATTAGTATACATATTTCAAACATAGAACAGTGATATGTATGTGGATTTAAGTGTAGATGTAAAAGGTTTGCTGAGACCTCTAAGTCCGCTACTCTATGTCCAAACTCAAAGGATAACAACTTCTAGGGATCTAATGTTAATCAGTATATTCCTTTTTAAAACATTTTCATTTTTTTTTTGTCAATGGTACTGGTAGCAACGACGTCATAACAGTTGAAGCGAACCAATTAATAAATGCTTTAAGCCTGCATACTGGCAGTCAAACTCTATGGTGGTAGACCCACGCTGTAACTATTACTGGTTTCCGCATGAATGGGTCGGCTCGCCCAGGGTAGTACCACCCGCTCATAGAAAACCGACGTGAAGTAACAGTGCTTGCATTGTTGCGTTTTGTTAGACCAGTGAGAGAGCCGGAGGCCCACCTCCCCTCCCCTCTCCTCCTCTCCCTCTGCCTCCCCTAATCCCTTCCCTCCAAAGGGTGGCAACGCACTTGCGACTCCTCTGGTGTTGTTAGTGTCCATGGACGGTGATGATCACCTTAACATCAGGTGACCCACCAGTTCGTTTGCCACTTATGACATTAAAAAAAAAAAACTTGGCTTTCGATAGTTTATGTGCACATAATGCGTGATTAAACTCATACTTTTGTTGATCGCAATTTAGGAATTTTCTCATCATCATGGGTATCCATGATTTTCATACCAAATAGAATCAAAATAATGTAGATAATAGAATTGGCAACTTGTTTTATTATGTTTATTCTCTTCTAACTTTAAACTAACTTCTAAACTCAATTTCTTTTGTTTCATGGCTCTCATTTCACGAACAGAAGGTAAATTAAACTTTGTGTAGTGTTTGTTGTCTATGTTATAATTAACAACTATTTAACTATTGTTTAAAAGTGCTACATATTTTGTTCTAAACGAGTGTGTAACAAACCAAGCTTATGTTTTTCTTTAATATTTTTTATGCTACTATTGTATGCATACATATATAACATGTTTTAATTTTTGCTGTGGTTTCAAACACTTATTGTGAACTGGGAGATGTAACCAAATTCATTTAATGTTATAGTAACTTTTAAATTATAATGTAGTCGAAGGAAAACTATTAATTTTTATATAAATAAAATGATATGTCTGCCGTTGTGCCCATATCAATATAAAAGAACTGCGTTGATTGGGATCCATTTTTTTTCCTTAGACAATTGATGCCTACGATTTTGACAAAGACTACGCGTTCGGCGACATATTTTTTTTACCGTGGACAATTTTTCCACAAAATATCTTTCAAATAATAAATTACGCAGACAAATTCGCAAATGTCTAGTATGAGTAATATAGTCGAAAATAGACACTTGGTGACTTCAATTTTAAGTTCATACCGAGTTACAGTATGCCTTATCCGATCTGCTCATGATTCGAGATAGAACATTTTCTTTCGAGGAAAACTCAGGCAAACTGTAATATCGAACTGAACCCGTGGTTTATATAAGTATAACAATGCACTTTTATATTATCAAAGATAAATGATTATTTCGTAGTAAGCTTATCAGGAGTAATAGAGATTGCTCGTATCGTGTTTAAGTTCAAGAAAAATGCCCATAAACTAATGAATAAATTCGTATTATACATATAAACTGATTGGTAAGTGATTTAGCTCGCATAATTGACCTAAAAATTTCCATCTTCTCATTTTGTTTATTAAATCCGCTTTGATTTAATACGCTTTCAAATTGAAACCGGCTTATTTGTCTTTAATATGTAAAATTTGCGCTTGTATAATTTGTATTTGTGTGAAGCACCATAATCGATATCGGAAATACACATATCTCTGTGTATTGACTCATAATTTGTTTTTAAATGTGTGTAATTTACCCTTTTGTTTATAGAAATACGTGCCTATTGACCACAGTAAATTCCTTGTGGTTTTGGTTCATCTAATGCGTTGAATTTACTTTATGCGCATTTAATAGAGTAGTGATAAATAGACGGATGGTTTATATTCCATTTATTAATGAGTATCGTAAACAGTATCTTATTATACCTATACCTATATTTATATATAAAATGATAGAGCTTAGTCGTGGTACGCGCATCGCTCAAAAAACTACCGGACAGATGTCGATCAAAAAATTTCTTTCATAGATTGTAGTTTATTGGATAATTGGTCTTTATCTAAAAAACCTATTCACAGGATAGATTCATTTCATATGAGGTTATTAGATTTTTTTATATTGCATTTTTATTAACTACACGTGTTTTGCGATGTGTTTTCTTGGCGTGGAGAAGTGGAGGCAGACAGTGCGGTGTTTATGTTTTTTCTTTTATATAAAAAGAACCTTATATATAATAACGAAATTGCAGGTATCATCTAGTTCAGGTATCAACATCTCAAAAACTAGTTTAAAGAATGAAAAGGTAGTCTTTCAATCACTGTAAACCCTCTGGTGACATCAAACTGTCCTTACCATCATTATATCTGAATAATTATTATTTTTTATAATAGGCATAAAAACAGGCCTAGTGCCCTTATTGATTCTATTTCCGTAGAAACATCTCAGTATAAGTTTTTTAAAAGATGTATGTATAATTGCAATAGTTGGAAAAGTAATTGGTGTAGAGTGTATAGTGGGTGTAATCACTGAAACAAACATGTGTAATATGTCCGTGTGATAACAGGAAGCAAGCAACCCTCCCGGAGGCAGGACGGGCGCGCACCAGCTGAAAGCGAACGAGCCGCAGCGCAAGCCCACGTCGTGGCTGTCGCGCTGCTCGTTGCTCTGACGACGCAATGGGCTCGTTCGTCGCTGCAGTTGGCACTCCAGCCCCTCCCCGCAGCCCGCACAGGCTCCTTTACCCTCTTAAAACTCAGTGGAATATCAATGAACCCACCTCAACTATATTTTTCGACCTAATACTTTTTTATATTAGTGCGGGCAGGTTGAGCGGGAATCAGACTTGCTTTTGTATTTTTATAACCACATGTATAGCTAATCGTTTGACGTTAGTGGGAAATTTGAAACAGTATTTTCGTTCGTAAATTATCTGTATAATATTTGTTTACTTCTGAAGTGACAATTTTTAATATTTTAAGGGTTAAATTCATCAGGTGTTGAATTGTAATAAAATATAAAGGTTTTAATGGATATAATTTCAATAGATTATTTAGCTGTACCTTTCCTTTTTGCTATTTTAATTAAGATATATATTTTTTTTATTGTAATATATACTATTTAATTTTAATAAACAGTGCTTTTTACAGAATCTTTGTTATTTTTTAAGTTTTAACCAAATCCAGGATAATATACTTATGGTAGGATTAATATTCTCTTTTTAATATAATATTCAATGTATCATTATATAATATAAAACAAAGTCCTCTGCCAAATCGGTCTGTCTGTCTGTTTGCGATAAACTCAAAGACTACTGAATGGATATTCATGCAGTTTTCAGCAGTAGATAAAGTGATTCATGAGGGAAGGTTTAGGTATATAATTAGTGAAAGTTTTTTTTATATCAGAGAGGGATGGTCGCCTGGCCTGCTAGTATTTCCTAAATCTGAAAATCTCTCATTGGATTATAACCCTTTACAACCGAGTCGTAGTAATTGTGAGTTTTGACTTTAAAAAATTATGTGCATAAAACGATTCAACTTTCGGGAACACGATCGCCGTCGATCGTTCGTGAGTCTATCTGTAAATAACACGAAAAAATACTCCTTAGTGGATAAACACATTGGAACTTGTCAGTCGGCCAGAACCGTCGTTAGGGATGGCTACTTATTTTGACCGCGGCTACCGCTCACGTAAGTAGTTCGCATTTTGATTAAAATAACGTAATCTAATAAAATTTGCTATGTTTAATTATACGTTACTAATGGTCTGAGATATACAAATACAGTACTTTTATATTTCATAAATAATTTAGTAGTTATTGTCTTGGAAATTTAAACTATCACGATCATGTTGTATCGGTTGTAATATGACAAACTATTGCATCGTTGTTCGTATGTTGTTTTGTGTTATATTGAATACTACTAATATTATTTATTGATTTTCGGGGGATGCTCTTACGGATGATGAAGTGCTAAAATTATTAGAAGATAGAAACCTTTCAGAAATCGAAGACTTGGATTGTGATGACACAGAAATTGAGCCAAAAGATATATCTAGTCAAACAGTCTAGGAAAGTTTGTCAGATGATCATTCTGGTAATGAAGTGAACATAAATAAGCCTGTCTTATTACCAACGTTTCCTCTTTCGATGCAAATATCCTCCCCGAAGAATATTCGACGTCGTAAGAGAATTTGGAAGCAAGCATCTTTTGAGGACAAGAAACATTAGTACTCTGTTCTACCTCCAAAATATTTTAAAGATTATTTTAACAATGAGTTTTTAGAAAGAATAGACCATTGCTCTAACTTATATCATCTACACACAACATGTAGATGTACTCTCGAGAGCTAAAGACTACACATGTTGAAATTTTAAAGCTCCTTGCAGTACATATTTTCATGGGTTGTATGCCATACCCTAGACTACCTATGTACTGGAGAGCTAATACTAAGCTGGCTCTGGTTAGCGAGTTAATGTAAAGGGATAGATTCTTTACTCTCCGCAATGCCCTACATGTAGTTGATTCTGAGTTTCCAACTGAATCTGAAAAAGAAAATCCGCTAAGGAAATTCCAGCCGATGATAAATAGAGTAAAGGACACCTGCAATAAATTAGAGAGATTATAAGGTTTTTACTCCATAGACGAGCAGACGATCCCAGGTCGTTATAAGTTATGACAAGTAGTCAAAAACAAGCCACGTCCCGTGGGTTTGAAAAATTTTGTACTAACAATAAGCGATGGGCCGATGCTAGATTTAGATATTTACAAAGGTGCAAAGTCTATGTTTGGCGATATAAATTTTGGGTTAGGACCATCTATAATCTTGCACTTGGCTAAAAGTATCCCATTGGGTAGTTGTGTGTATAATGATCGATATCTCACAACTATATCTTTCCTTTCGGAAGATCTTTCATTACCTTCATCCCGCGACTACAAGATATATAGGCCTGCTATTGCACCATCTGAATCTAAGCGATATGATGGTTATGAACACTATCCCATCAATGATAACATCGAAGCTCCAAGAACGTTTTGGATGGAAAACTGTGGTAGTCGCTTAAAAATAAAATGCCGCAAATGTAATATATATTTCTGCCTTTCTCGTCATAAACTGTTTGACACTTTATCACAAAAAACATCATTTTTTATATAATTTTGTATTCTTACTTAAACTATTGTAGTTAAAACTTATCAGAAATAAATAATAAAAATAATATTCCTTAATAACATTTTATTTTGTTCCTATTTAATACTACTATTTACACAAACTCACAAACGTACGACATACAAACTATTACTGTGCCTCACGTTCGTAAGGGTATGGTTTCTGGAGACCAGCTACAGGGATATTTTTTTCGCTATTTTTCTGAAGGTCTTTATACACTAAGGAATGCAAAGCATAACATTTTATCGGTCTAAGAAAGATTGGATGTGTCCGGTTGTAAAGGGATAATAGCAGCCTAATGTAATTATTGAGTACTTCTAGTACATAGCTGCAAGTGTTTATAATATAAAGTTAAATAATAGATCTATCTATATTAATAATTACTTTTATTGGCCAACAATATATACAAAAGAGATATAAATCTTTTTGACAATTTTAAGTAGTTTATATAAAGGATCATCTCTAGCCTAAAGATTAACCAAATAATTACAGTCTGTTCGTAACATATTAGGTTCCATCTTAAACTAGAATTTTATTAATCATTTCTATCTATAAATGCTTTCATGACGCTTGTACTTGTTTAGGTGTTCTGAATGGTCGAAGAGCTAAATTCTTTGTTCCAACCAAGGTACTTTTGGTTACAAAAATTGCAAAGTGTAATAATTTCTTTGCAGTTAAAGTTAACAATTCTGCTGTTAACTGTGAACCTTTCCTCCAGTAGACTACATAGACAGGAAGAGGTGGAAGATTTTCTGACCAAATTCCATTTCTGTAGTTCTTAGCTTGAGTTTCTGCTGACAATATTGCTGGTGCCAATTGTGATTCTATTGTATTTTTCTTCATACCTTGTGGAACAGAAGCTTTAGCATAACCAAGTTCAACTAATTTTTGACCCACATCTAAAGTCTCCACTGTCTTAGTCTGAAAATTACAAATCATATAGAAAATAAACAATAAGCCACTACAAGTATGAGGTATAATAACACCTTCAGATATTTTTGTACAGGGTATTATAGTTGAAAAACTTGTGTAAAACCTTTTTGCCATGCCACAACTTTCTTCATTTCAGTATTATACTACAAGTAGTATAAGCTGGCACAAAATGTTTTCCATTTTTCTTACGACTCTCATTCCAATACTCACATATTTTTTATACATAGCACACAATTATGTAAATTTGTTTCAAAATTATTATTTTTTTTATATCATAGGATGCAAACAAACAGGTGGGTCACCTAATGTTAAGTGATTACCATCATCCATAGACACTTGCAACACCAAGGGAGTCGCAAGTGCCTTGCCAGCCTGTTTGGGGGAGGGGGTGTGGAGTACGTGGAGGGGATGGAGAGAGGAGGGTAGGTGGGTAACCAGAGCTCTCACTGATCAAACGAAACAATGCAAACACTGTTACTTCATGTCGATTTTCTGTGAGAAGGTAGTACTACCCTGGGCAAGCCAACCCATTCATGCTGACACCAGTAATAGCTTCAGTGTCGCTCTACCACCTACATCAACGTGGCTCTACCACCTACCATAAAATAATAACACTAAAAATTGTAAATAATATTTATAAGCAACGACTCAATAACTCATTAATTAATTTTTCCAACATCTATTTACAATGTAAAGTTTTCTATGAATAATTATTCTATATATTCTTTTATCATACAAATAACTGCGCATAGTACATATATAATTGTTTATTAAAAATAATTTGTATGCATTACTTAATAAAATATATACCTTTGTTTTTGGTAAATGTAGTAGAACAGTAGAGATAAGATCTTCCTTATCTCTCCCAATTGGTTTGAGAGTGACTTCATGACCTCTTGCTACACATTCCAACCAATTTACAGCATTGCCACTCACAATATCTACACCCCATAACTAAAACAATAAATCTTTACATCAGAATTAATGTAACAACATAATTCCCAAAGCTATAAAAGTAAACCCACCTTCACAGGTAGTGGAGGTTTGCTGGAATGCCATAGTGGAAGATAGATTGGAGCTTTGTGATCCACCAAAACTCGTACTGGGGAGTGTTGTACGCCCACATACACCCCTCTCAACGGTTCATGATTTTTTATGAAGTGATCAGGAATCTTGGTCGCTTTCGAAAACTTACTAACCTAAATAAAATTACATTCTTAGTTATGTAATGAGAACATTATTCAAATGACTGATAAAGTAAATATTTACCGGGCGAATCTTATGTATAGAAATTGCCAAGCCAGCAGTGGCAAGAGCATATACCGCTATCTGCAAACAACAATCAGGTGATAAAAAAAACATTATCAGTTACTGAGGAAGTTTTGCAAAAATACGCACGTTTACACCACGATAATCTTGTTGCAACAAATTTTGAACATTGTAAAAGAATCCTCCATCCTTTTGAGACATTTTGTTATCGGTTATATCATAATTTTTGTTTTCCTAACTCTTAGCTCATCAATATTTTCAGATTCCGGTTTGACTTGAGGAATTCACTATTACCTATACAAAGTTTTGACATATTTTCAAATCAGTGTTACCTTTATGCAAAGAGTGTTAACTTGTATTGGGCGAAAAAAATAATATATATATAGGTATTTTTCGGTTTGATTTTATAAGTTATTGACCGATATTTACGAAGAAATCATGTATTTCATTTCAATCATTATTTGGCTTAAGATTTAGTACACTTATAAACCCTTTTCCACACTGTTTTGATATTTATTAAAAGGATTTCAAATTTTTTCATCTTGTAGCACCAAATTCCACGTCAACCGACAATACTTGACAGTTCACAATAATTTTGTGCTCGGTTTGGTTGGTTATTTTACGAAAATTAGAAAAAAATGATCACCGTCCTGAATACAATCGACACGGGTCATGAGGATATGATACACGATGCCGAATTGGACTATTATGGATTGAGACTAGCAACATGTTCTTCGGATAACTCAGTCAAAATATATGACATCAAGAGTGGTACACAAACCCTAGCAGCAGATCTGAAAGGGCATTTCGGTCCAGTATGGCAAGTTGCTTGGGCTCATCCTAAGTACGGAAACTTACTCGCATCGTGCTCTTACGACAGGAAAGTAATTATATGGAAAGAGTCTGGGGAGTGGACAAAATTGTATGAATATAATGGTCACGAGAGTTCAGTCAACTCTATAGCGTGGGCACCCACTGAATATGGGTTGATCCTAGCATGTTGTAGTTCCGACGGGTCCATATCAATCCTCGCATATGCACAGGACACGGGCAACTGGGATGTGAAGAAAATACCAGGAGCACACGCCATTGGCGTGAACTCTATAAGCTGGTGTCCAGCTATATCTGCGGATTTGAACTTGGATCCTCTTAGTAATAAAGAGGCACCAAAGAGGATAGTCACTGGAGGATGTGATAACTTGATAAAGGTATGTTTTGTTAGATATTTTTTTTCATAAACATAGATAAAGAGAAAACATGTTTATGGTATAAATTCTCTAAAGTTCTAAAGTCTTAATTTAATTAAATCTCAAACTAAATTATTATTTTACACTTTTTATTCTTTAATACCTGCAATCGAAGGTTCAATCAATACTCTTAATTTTCAGTTTAAGTTAGATTAACTTAATAAAAATGGAATGATGTAACCATCCATTACATTATTACTAATTAATACATACATTATTAAAAACAGTACATACATTACAATGTTTTAAAGAAAGTTAAGTTTCAATGCTTAATACTTTTTTTTTCTGTTAGATTTGGAGAGAGCAAGGAGATCAATGGGTGGAAGAAAACAGATTAGAAATGCATATGGATTGGGTCCGTGATGTGGCATGGGCTCCTTCCCTTGGCCTCCAACGTTCAATGATTGCCAGCTGCTCGCAGGATAAGAGAGTAGTCATCTGGACTAGTGATGATAATGTATCATGGACATCAACTATTCTTAACACCTTTGATGATGTGGTATGGAGTGTAAGCTGGTCACTTACTGGAAACATTTTGGCTGTGTCAGGAGGAGATAACAAAGTGAGTCTCTGGAGAGAGGGAACTGATGGCCAATGGCTTTGTATAAGTGAAGTAGCTAAAGGTTTGGGGCAAACTCCTAATGATGAGAGAAGCACTCTTTAATTACTAATTTGATTATAATGTTATTTTTTTAGTAATAATATACTGTATATACCAAACACATTTGGTTTTATTGGCAATTAATTGTATTCTTTAATGCTGTTATTAAGAAGTCGTTTTTGTTTCAATTCAATTTTGTAACACCAATAAAGTATACTGATAAAATTATTATATAGAATTTGTTTTATTGCATGTGATAAGAATATGTTGTAATGACTGTATTCAAATTCATTATGCTCTCATTATTTTTTATTGTTATTATTACTTGCTATGCCTTGACACCAAAGGTTTGTGATAATGGCTGTTGTTTCAACACCCTAAGTTTTGTGAATTTGGATCTTATGCAGAGTGGCAATTCGGGTATTACGTAAGTACTAAAGGGACTCCTTGATTTACTTATTTTTTATGACAGGGGATCCTCTGGGTGGTGATTATGTAAGCAATATTTTTTTTTTTGGATTCTCTTCAAAATTTAATTTGCTTTGTTTCAAACATGTATATGTAAATTGACTTGTCCATTCTTGAAAGCAAAACAAATATTCAAGAATTCCCAAACACATTATAAATCCACCTTTACTCACTCATACAAGTATGTGAATTACTAAGTGCAATTCATTTGTCTGAATTTATTTACTCCACTTTTTGTTATGGTTTGGTATAATTGGATATAACATGGTTTATGTTAATTTTTGTTTTACCATTGATCTATTCTCGGCAATGTCGGATGGTTTAGAATGACGTCTAATATAAACAAATCCAATTTAAGTTCTAACAATAATAATAATAATAAATCCTTTATTTTCCGAAATTTTACAGTAATATCAAAGACAAAACTATATTATATCACGTAATTCGGTGTGCCTAATGGCAAAGGCCTCCTCCAACTCTTTCCATTGCTTTCTGTCTGCCGCCACTCTTGTCCAAAGGGATCCTAATGTCATTTTAAAGTCATCTTCCCATCTTTTTGGTTGGCGACCTCTACTCCTAACACCATCTCTTGGATACCAGATCGTTACTTGTTTGCTCCACTTTTCTTTTTTGCAACGGAGCATATGTCTAGTCCACCTCCATTTTAGTTGGTCGATGCGTCAGGATATCTGTTAGTTTTGTTCTATGCCTGATATCTGTACTTCTAACTTTATCCATTTGTTTTATACCTAACATGCTCCTTTTCATACTTCTCTGACATTTCGTTAGTGTGTCCCTATGGCGTTTTGTCAAAGCCCAGGTTTCACACCCATATGTGATGCAGGGCAGGATGCAGGTTCTAACAAAGCTTGTATAAATACAAAAGCACAAAATGTACGTAAGTTATTTGCAAGCAGTGACTGGGAATAAATCCAGTGTATTAAGTTTTTTCCAAGGTTAGCTCTTTATTTACTTATTCTTATTACTTATTATACAAGCACTTAGGTTTTTAGTATCATTAAGAAAGGCAAAATCTAAATCCTTTAAGTGTCGTAATTTTAACCATCAATTCATAATATTGTAGCCCAGGCTCTTTCAAGGTAGAATCATTTGAAAAATTCAATCTAATTTTATACAAAAAACTTAAAGCTAGTGCTTAATGGAGGATCTACTATAATTTTTTGCCTGGTGTTTCGATTTCATTGATTTCGATTTAAAGATTGATAAAATCATTTCTTTGAGCCACTACCAAGGTTCTTCTATTTTATTTTTGGCAACCAGTCTTCTAGTAGACTATTACTGCCAATGTCAAGTGAGTAACGATATTACAAGTTTCTTGATATAATTTCAATGGTGGCCATCTTGTTAGAACTTTCCTGGGAGATTTTGTGGCAAGTCAGAATCCATGCTCCGTGGTATTATTTCCCATCCACTTCACTTATGCACAATAACCAAACTATATTACGTAAAGCACAACCAACGTTACACTATATAGAGCCAAATAATACAAGATTATGGATAAAATATAAAGACCACTACATGGCATTCCAAGATCCCGCCAAAAACTCCACTACTCAGGTAGAACGATTACGATTTGTTACCTATATATCAATATTTTTGTGTTAAATAATAAAATAAATACAGAAGGAATTTAATTCATAAGTAATTTATTAATGTTCGATAAAACATTAAGAAAGATGCGATTTCGTGTTGGCCGGAAATGTACAGAAGAGGTACAACATAGTTCAATGGCAATTGATGGTCGTAATGTTTATACAAAATATGTTACACCCCGTGAAGCAAATCTTCCTGATTTCCCAAACTTTAAATGATATTCCGTACATTTCTGAAAGCCAATACTTACATAAAAATGTAACATGTAAACACAGAACGCTGTAGAAGATGCAAGAAGTGGTTCATTTAGATTATTGCAAAACAAATTTCACCCACCACCAGCAAAAATAAAGCAGACGGATAACAATTCGGTTGTGCATGAGGGAATACAATTTTTCAGCCTTCCAGTCAATTTAGCTCTACATTTAAATCCTTCATTTAGATTCCATAGAAATACTTTACGATTATTTTTGTTCAACTGTAAAATTAAAACGAATGTGTGGTTTTTATCATGTTTCTACCAAATCTCTAAATCGTCACATCCAGAAGATCCATAAAAAAGTAAGAGGCCATTCAAGTATTACGTAAGCACTGATGGGGGGTCCTTTATTTGCTTATTTTTACAGATGGTACGAGGGTCCTAGTAGTGATTACGTCAACAATATTTCTCTATTAAACCGGAACAGATTTAGATAAATGTTTACATAAGCATGGGAGGGGGGAGGGGAAGAGAACTACTTACTTTTGCTGACTAGGGGGAGGGGCGGCCAGAAATTACAAACCCCTAAACACATACACCAAAACTAGAGTAAGGCCTATACGAGCGTCTGCTCGTCGTGCCAACGCATTGATGTGCATAATACATTTTTTTTTATAATGTAGCACGGCAAAATGACTGCACTATGCCTGATGGTAAGCACAGTACAATCCAAAAACAGTGGTGACCACCGAGTGACACACTATCCATCGCCGGTCGCCACTATCATGCCGGCCTGCAAAAAGCTGGATATGCACAGGCTGATCCCGAAACGCGAACCGCAGAAGCAAATCACTATTACAGGCTTTTTCGCCATATACATGGTGGTTGCGACCCAATCAAGGCTGCAAAACCCTACCACCTCGCAAGATACAGAACTTAGATGGGTGCAAAGCTATTGAATAGCTTGAAGGAGACTATGTCGATATCCTAAAAACACACGAAAATTCTGTTCATTTTCGTGTGTTTTTACACAACATCAAACGGAAAACATCCAATTTCACCGAAGACTTAGGTCATGCACTCATGTTTCATTTAGGTTACCTCTTTCTTTTCTTTCTTTCTTATTTAAATAGCCTTTACATTTTAATGCCCGTTAGATTACTGTAAATAAATAGTAGCCTTTCCTTTTTAATGTCCCTTAGATAAAGTGCATTTGATCCATTTCACTGTGTCTTATATCATATCGCACACCCGGTGCGACACTGTCACTTATGCAAAAATTGCAAAAATGAGTTAAGTATGTAATAACTATCCTAAAGCACCCCTTTACTTGATGCGATAATATTACTTTCGTAGTATGCATAGTTTCCGTATGAGAGCAGGAGCATATCTTATCTATGAGCATGAGTGTCATTGCCGTTTTGGCGCGAAACGGGCGACGCTGGGAGCAACATCGTTACTAAGGTAATTGTGATATAATATTTTATTGATTCTGGAGCAATGGTGACCTAAGATACAGTTGTGACCTTATTTCCCCAATATTTAGATATCTTTGAAAGTTTAGTTTAGTAACTACAATGACCCGTATTAATAAATGTACCTCGTTTCCCTAATCCTTGTGTTATGGTTTTGATTTTTAACGGCTTCCCGACTGCAAAAGTCCGTGTTTTGTGTTAAATAGACTATTGGACTTGTTTTTTTTTTCACTTTGTATTCAACAGTGTTTTTTAGTTTTCTAAATTAACCATTTTATAGATGGTTGTAATTGTGTCAGATATTTATTTATATTACTAGTTGGATTGATTTTTGGAACGATTTATTTATTTCGATACTTTATACTTTGTTTTAGTTATTTCTTGAATCAAATAAAATGTTGTCTCAGGGGTAAAAACCGGTATTATTTACCCGTTCCACATCACTCATTGAAAGAGATGAACCCGACAAAACTTTAGTTCCAACCTCTAATACCGCGTTAAATGGGTCTTATAACTCTGTTTTACCAACTCCAAAATATCTATCCATTGTAAGTAATGCTAATGTCCAAACTTCACCAGTAGATCAGCAATATGGGTCTCCAACTTGTGACTTCTCTGATACTGATTCAGGTGACGATTTCAAGCTCTGATCTAGTTCGTTTTCTATCACCAGTACTTCTTCCAATTCAAATAGTTCATCTAGTGTTCTCTGTGTGTTCTGTTGATGACCAAGAACCAAAATCATCACCAAAATAAAGATAAAAAATCGTAATCTTAATAACTATCAGAACACTCGAGATTGCAAGCCGCTGTATAAAAACAAATAGGCGTTATCCCAGACAAAGTATCTGCAATTTAATTACTCAATGAAGGTCGAACATTACCGGTTTGCAGGACATTTTAAATTAATACCTTGGGAAACACGGAAATCATTGCAAACTGTACAGTGAAATGATAAAAGCCGTAAAAGATCACAATGAATCTATTCCAAAAGTAGAAAGCCTCTATCTTAGGGCCGACACAAGTTGGTTATTATTTATTGATGTTGGTTTAACGATTGCCGAACTGCAAAGTAACGTATAGTGAAGTTCAGATGCTAAATAAGAAGTAAGCTATTCATTACAACGCATATCAGCATATTTTTTTATCATATTTTAATATTGGCTTCTTTAGGCCGAAGAATCCCTTTGTGACCTATGCGATGCATACAAAAATGCACCAGAACAATCAAAATTATATGCCAGATACAAGATTCACTAAGAAGAGCTTGAGTAGAATTTAAAAAAAGATATTTGATTTATTACACTTATAACAGTGCATGTCTTTTTTTTTCGAACTGACTACGCTATTGACCAAGCAAGGTCTTAACAGCTTCACCGGACTACTAAGGCGAGCGCTTAAGGCACTCAGCCGATTTTATTTTGACAACTAGCTCAAGGGTGCGCGGCACACCTCGGCTTTGGCTGTTGCCTGATACATGCAATTCGCGACCTATGTAAGCTAACTATTCATACATATATGAGTTGTTGAAACATATATGTGTACCAAGCATACATAACTCAACAACTCTTATATATATTTCGTATCGGATAATATTTTAAACTATTTCAGTTTGATAAGGGGAAAAAATAAAACCCTTCCACCTGCATGTGTAAGCGTGTATGCGTGCACGTGTGTGGAGGTGATATGTGTAATATTGTCGCAGTGATATAAGATTTTGTGTGAGTGTATCGCGCGAGCAGCGTACTCAAGGGCTCCACGCCGAGGGAACGGACCAAGGTATAGCAGTGCATGATTGTGATTTAAAATAAGACTTAATAAGCAATTTGTTCTTCATTTTTTTAACTCAGCGTTATATAATTACGGTTATTATTTTTCGTTAGTGCCACAACGTCACTTATAAGGGGGTTGGAAGGTTTAAATTAGTTTTATAGTATCTTTCTTTAAATATTAAAACGTCATTATTCTTTCAAAAGTAAGTTAAGATTTAACGTTGTAGTATTTATTAGTCATTTACCTTGTCTAAATTTCGTAATATTATATCATTTTTTCGATGTCAAAGTTTTAAATGTTTCTCCTGAAAAGTTGCATTTTTGCGTAAGTGACAATGTATATATCTTTATCTGTTGGTAAGACATCTTTATTTCTAGCTTGACTTTTAATAGTTGCATTTAATTTTTTCTTAGCATTAACTACATTTTGTCATGTTTCTAATTTTCTCATGTAAATCTCAGGAATTTATATGTAAAATTAGGAAAGATCAGGAGTTTTACTAAAAACAAATAAATAACTTTAATAATCATACATTATTATTTATTAAATGTAGACAATATATCACATGTTACTGAGGTTGAATTCAATTTGTTCTAAAAGTAAAGGCATTTTGTAGTACTGGGCGATAGTCTTGAACGTTGTGAGTTGATCGCGGATCTCATTTACTGGGATCATGAGAGCAAATTCACCTGCGCATTCGCAGACCACTGAGAGATTATCACGTTTCACCTAAAAAAGACAAAAATGTTTTATATTATTACATGGTTTATTATTATTTAATGGTGGTAGAACCATGCAGAAACTATTACTGGTTTCAGCATGAATGGGTCGACTCCTCCGCGGTACTACCACCTTCTCATAGAAAACTGACGTGAAGTAACAGTACGTGCATTGTTGCGTTTCGTTCGGTCAGTGAGAGCGCCAGAAGCCCTCCTCCCCTCCCCTCTCCTCTTCCTCTCCCTCCCCTAATCCTTCCCCCCAAAGGATGGCAACGCACTTGCGACTCCTCTGTTGTTGTTAGTGTCCATGGACGGTGGTGATCACTTAACTTCAGGTGACCCATCTGTTAGTTTGCCACCATTGATAACAAAAAAAAATGTGTGTGTGTGTACTTATATACACGCGTTAGAAGTTATAATTCTTTGGCGTAACATGACAAAAATCTTTTCAAAAATTTTATCTTTCGCCTTATTCTACGTTTGTAGAAAAAATTACACTAACAATAGAAAAAGTTGACTTAACTTCAGGGTGTCGGTTTTTCGTGACGGTGCACGCGCGCATCGTAAAACTGTACTCTCATCATTTTTCCCTAAAGCGCCAAAAGAAGTATAACTTCAAAAAGATCTAACATGTCTGTACTTTTTACGATTTTTGTGAAAAGTATTGTTGCCGGTGTCTTTCTAACTATTCCAATACTAAATATATTCCAATCATTTTTAGAAGTGTCTGTCTATCTGCTCATCACTGCTAAAGTACTAAAACTAAGAAATTCATAAAGCATATCCTCGACTAACATCTAGTCTTTAGTTTCATTAAAATCGGTCCACTCAATCAAAAGTTTCATTTTAATGACGAAACGACTTAAGCACGAGAGAAAAGTAGATAAGTAAATGGACTTATTAATATGTTCATACGATTTTTTTTTTTATATTATAGGAGGCAAACGAACAGATGGGTCACCTGATGGTAAGTGATCACCGCCGTCCATAGACACTAGCAACACCAGGGGAGTTACAAGTGCGTTGCCAGCCTGTGTTTGGGTGGAGGGAGGATTGTGGGAAACGGGAGGGAGGAAGAGGAGATGGGCCTCCGGCGCTCTCACTCACCTAACGAAACGCAACAATGTTATTAGACAAATTAACAGATGTTATGATGTTATTAGACACTGTTTGAATTGAAACTTCTAATGCGACTTCCAATAAGGTTGCGTTAAACGTTTAACGCTACCATGGAGGCGGTATGAAAGCACTGTTGCGTTAAACGTTCAACGCTCCTGGGGAGGGGGAATAGAAAGAGACTGAGTGAGAAAAATAATGAAACATTTCGTATCTTACTTTAGTTATCATAATCCCATTGTAAATGTTATACATTTGGATATTTCTCCACGCGAAAATGATAATTAAAAGATGGCGATCAATTGTGAATTGTAGGCAATGTTAATAAAGTTTGTCTTAAAGAAACAATATGATTTCACTAAAAATCAATTTCTACCCCTTCCTATTTTCATTTCCACATTACGAAGTTTCACTTCTTCCGCGCGGAAGTTACGAGTCACAGCTAGTTGATAATATACGAATTACAATAATTACAATAATACATTTCCCAACAAACCTGATGGCATCTGGTACACATGAGATCCTGTAGAGTATAAGTCATTGTCCGTCTGTTCATTGTTTCTATGAGCCTCCATTCCAGTTCTTGGTTTTCGTATGCTGTACCACAGGTGGGACAAACGCATACAGGACTACTTTACTTAAGTACTAAGAATCACGTTAATGCAAATTTTACTTAAGTACTAAGAATCTGTTATATATTTTTAATATTTTATGTTTAGTTTAACGTTAATTCGACTATGATAGTATCTTCTAGGTTACACAAAATCTAGAAAAAAAGCATGTGTGAACTTCCCACTGTGAAATTTCCAGAAAATCATAAGAATGTCTTCACACAGTCTTCAAATCTCACTCTCTTGCATGTCAAATTCTATAAATGTATATGTTTACCTCTTTTTAAAGAAGGTTTTAAGTTTGAAAGGTGGTAGAGCCACGCTGAAGCTATTACTGGTTACAGCATGAATGGGTCGGCTCGCCCGCGGGACTACCACCCGACACACAGAAACACCCACGTGAAGTAACACAGTGCACGCATTGTTGCGTTTCGTTCGGTCAGTCAGAGCGCCGGAGGTCCACCTCCCTCCCCTACCTCCCTTCTCCTACTTCTTCCTCACCCAAACACAGGGCTGCCAACGCACTTGCGACTTCCCTGGCGTTGCTATAATTGTATTTCGAATTGTTTTTCGACGAAGTTTATAAACAGTTGTGTTATATTTAAAGGTTGATTAGTATTTATTTAATGAACTTTTATTCAAGAGATGAATTTGAATTGAAATTTGAATGAATTTATCCATAAAAAGAGAAGTGACTAAAGTGGTGATTACAAACAAAACTCAGCTCCTAGAAAATATTATTCATGTTTGGAATCATCATCCTCAAATGCAGAACACAGTACAGTCTTGCATTGATGGCATGCCGCGCAGAATTAAAGCTCTCATAGCTCTCAACAAAATATTAAGTTTTCATTACATTTTCATCATTTTTGTTCGAGAGTTAATAAATACATATTTTTTCTATAATGACGATGTTTTATTAGTTTCACAGATACTTACGTTATTAATAATATAGTAAATATACATTATATCTCATAAAAACAATACATCTGTACAGTATCACCTGATAATTAACGTTTTATATAAGATCTTATGGTGCGTCTAATAATATGGCCAGGGACTATATTACTGGTTTTAGTATGAACGGGTCGGCTCGTCCTGGGTAGTACCACCCTCTCATAGAAAACCGACGTGAAGTAACAGTGCTTGCATTGTTGCGTTTCGTTCGGCCAGTGAGAGCCCCGGAGGCCCACCTCCCCTCGCCTCTCCTCTCCCTCTCTCCCCTAACCCTTCCCCCCAAAGGGTGGCAACGCACTTCTCTGGTGTTGTTAGTGTCCATGTTCCTTTATCACTTATGACTTTAAAAAAAAAGAAAAAAAAATGTGGCAAGATTTCGTTGATATACACGCACTTCTATATCGCAGTTACTGTAAGGCGAAGCTCTGCCGGGAAGTCTCAGTGCCTTCAGAATGTTAATTGGTTTCACGTGTTTAAAAAAAAAAACATGAGTGTATAATAACTAACACGTCATTCTCTATGGTTCGATGCGTGTCCCTGCAGAGGTCGAGGTCGCGGCAGTGGTTGCACACCTTGCATATGACCTCGGAGAGCACGCACGTGTTGCACGGCTCGCGCCACTCCGCCGAGTCGCTGAACTCGCCCACACCGATTAACCGTAACAAGTTGCGACGGAGTACAGTCACCTGGAACGCGCACTGATTTAAGGGGGGGGGGGGGGGGGCCATCGAGTCCCATAAAATACCTCTACAAATTTTTGAATCATTATTACATAGTATAAAACAAAGTCCCCTACCGCGTCTGTCTGTCTGTCTGTTCGCGATAAACACAAAAACTACTAAACGGATTTTCATACGGGTTTCACCAGTAGATAGAGGTATTCATGAGGAAGGTTTTGGTATATCATTAGTGAAGGATTTTTTTTAGAATCAGGGTGGGAGAACGTCTGCGGGGCCGGCTAGTTTAAATATAAAAATAACTGCCTTAAAGAGAATTACATTACATTCGTGAAACACTTTTATTTTTTCATGTTATAGGAGGCAAACCAACAGGTGGGTCACTTGATGTTAAGTGATCACCACCGTCCATAGACGCTAACAACACCAGGGGAGTCGCAAGTGCGTTACCAGCCTGTATTTGCGGGGAAAAGGAAGGGAGGAGAAATGGAGGCAGGAGAGGTGGGTCTCCTGCTCTCTCACTGACCGAACGAAACGCAACAATGCAAGCTCTGTTACTTCACGTCGGTTTTCTGTGAGAGGGTGGTACTACCCCGGATGAGCCCTTTTCATGCTGAAACCAGTAATAGATTCAGCGTGGCTCTACCACCTACACCTTTCTTTAATTATCATCTGAAACAGGCCCGGATTTTAGGGGCTCCAGCAACCGAGCCTCCACAAAAGTTTTAGAATTAAAATATAAAGATAACGGCCTTAACAAAATGAAACAAGTTCGGATTTAACCCAATTAAGCCCTGGAAAAAAATCACGAAAGTTTACATGTATCAGTAACTAGCCGACCCGTGCCCACTTCGTTGAGCGGTAATAGGCATTTAGATAATATAATTAGTTAATATCTTCTGCCCGTGACTTCGCACGCGTGGATTAATTATTTTGGGCTAAGACGCAGCGGAAGCTCTCAAAAGGAAAAAAGCACCGATTTTAAAACATTCTTCATTGTAGCTCCGCTCCTATTGACCTTAGCCTGATGATATATAACCTATAACCATTCTCGATGAATGAGCTATATAACACTGAAAGAATTATTCAAATCGGACCAGTAGTTCCTGAGATTACCCCTTACAACGCCACAACGTCACAAACTTTACCTCTTTATAATATTAGTATAGATTATTATACTGTACTTAGTACTGTATTTCAATATATAACATAAATTATTATTTTCACTCTTGGCTCTAATAATAAAGGACAGATTGATTCATTTGTCATTTAAATAAAATTAAACATGTTTTAAAAAGATTTAGTGTTACGCTTACGCAGCGACGGGTTAATATCACAAAGCACATGAATTGAAATTGAAATGCCAGAAAACTTCCTGGAAAGTTTTAACACGGGGGCCACCATCTTCTTAGAACATTGAAATGATCACAACGGCAGTAATAATGTGGAAAAGGGGTTGCAAGAAATAAAATTTAAGAAAACGAAGTAACAGATAGCTTTATGTTATTTTCAAAATGAACGTTAAGTAGTGCGAAATTGTGAACAAAAACAAAAACAAATGTAACCTCTTCATCTAGCGCTGTGTCGAGAGAGAGCACTTTGCAGACCGCGTTGACGTAGAGTAAGGCAGGGCTGCACTCCACTTCGAGGGAATCCGTCCTGAGACCTGGCTGCAGGGGCAGGTCCCCACGGCGGATGTACGGCATACGGGAGTGTATCTTCTCAGTCACTCTATATTAACGCGTAACAAAATCAACAATTGAGTCGTCACATTTTAAATCAGCTAAATCCAATTTTAGCCGTTCTCATTGTATAACAGCTGAAAATCATTATCTTTGGATTTAGCACAATTTGTAATGTTTCGAAATATATTAAAAAAACAGCATCTTCGAAGTGGAACTCTTCCACGGTCATAATCAATGTATTCCCAATGTGAATGAAACGAAAAATGTACACTTTTCGAGAAAGAGATAGGATTAAGCAATACACTGCTATAGGACGAGAGAGAGAGAAAGAGACCGAGAATTATATAATAAAACGGATGTATCATTAAAACCTGATGGTCCAAGGTGTTGAGGTTGTATTTTGCGAGTCAATATAAAGTAAAAGTCTCTTTGGGTGGATTGGAATGAGTTTTTTCAATTATCAAATAATTATAACTTAGTTGTTAACGTGTTCGGATATCGCGTCAATAGACGTAGGTTCTTACTCTTACTAATGTGCTGGAGTTTTCGGTAAGAGAAACAATAGCAAGATCGAAGTCCGTCTGGTTTACCACTATCATCAAATTGAAATTCTATCGCCAACCATCTATAGGTGTGTTCTGGAAGAAGCAT
The DNA here is from genome assembly GCA_015888305.1 of Antheraea pernyi. Taxonomy (NCBI): domain Eukaryota; kingdom Metazoa; phylum Arthropoda; class Insecta; order Lepidoptera; family Saturniidae; genus Antheraea; species Antheraea pernyi. Next base: position 1,243,699 of record MU158702.1, read on the forward strand.
TTGAGAGCCAGTTCCCCTTCTAAAATTAGCATGTATTGGTTTAAATTCAGAATTGGACCCGGTAGACGTCGTTGCGGTTGACTTTTAGTATTTTTTTACTATAAAGGTAAGGCGACGTCCGCCGGGCCCGCTGGTATTAGTATAAAAAAATACTTACTGGAATAGTTTTTGTGATATCTCGCCCCTGAGCAGAGCCGGTAACCGTTCTGGTTCTGAGTAGGCAGCGCTGAGGAACCCGGCTACAGCAGTATTGAAATGCTCCCTCACAGTACCCGGCAGGAAGTTAGCCAGGTTCCAGTGCATCGTTATAGATCCATCCTATAATAAATACTATTTGTTTACGGAAATTTTGTCGACTCGTCACTTTGTTTTCGACCAAAACGACGAAACAACTATTAAGACAAAGAACAGAAAAGAGACCAATTTTATCATTTGGGACAACTTTTATTTCGAATTGACTACGCTGTTGGCCTGAAAGGCCTTTACAACTTCACCGAACTACTTGCAGCGAGCGCTTAAGGCACTCAGGCGATTTTATTTGACAGCTAGCACAAGGGTGCACGGCACACCTCGGCTTGGGATGTTGCCTAGGTTACGCAATATCACAAATCTAACCAAGTTAAGCTAAATATTCATACATATAGGAATTAATGAGATACACACGTGTATTCAGTAATTCGTATATGTATTTCGTATCGGGCAACTAAGTTAAACTAAAGTAACTCAATTCGATAAGGGCAAATAACAAAAAGCTTCTACTTTATATGTAAGCGTATGTGTGCACGTACGTGGGGGTGATATGTGTAATGTTGTTGCAGTGATAAATTCTTTTTTTTATTCGGTGTCACTGTATCGCGCGAGCAACGTACTCAAGTGTAGGGATGATCGATATATATATATTTTTTATATCATAGGAGGCAAACAGACAGGTGGGTCACCTGATTTTAAGTGATCACCACCGTCTATAGATACTTGCCAGACCAAGGGAGTCGCAAGTGCTTTGCCAACCTGTCTTGAGGGAGAGGGGGAGTAAGGAAAGGGGAAGGGGAGGGGAGGTAGGCCTCCGGCACTCTCACTGACCGAACGAAACGCAACAATACTTATACTACTTCACGTCAGTTTTCTGCGAGAGGGTGTTACTATGCTGATATTCGTCAATGTTGAATAAACATCGATATTTCGCTGAAAAACATCGATGTTTTTATTTCGATACAATCGATACATCGCTGTTATGAGAATAAAATATCGGAATGTCAATATATTTTTTAGGGTCATCTAGCGTTGGATGTATGTACTATCTAGGGCCTAGTTAATTATCAAATTTAACTATTTTACATTTGACGATACTGATCAACGTCATCGAAGTAACTCGTAGGAATAGTTATTTTTTTGCATTTCCTAAGGGAAAAAGGAAAAGGGACAGCTTCAAAAAGGTTTTTTTCCAAAGCTGGCCAACTCATGTACCAGCAACGGAACAGACAAAATGGAAAGCACCCGATAAAGTGAATTTTTTTACAGACAGTTTTATTTGCTAGCAAAAACATCGATGTTTATTGTACATCGATACTTTCAAATCGATGTTCTTCTAATATCGATCATCCCTATTCAAGGGTTCCACGCCGAGGGAACGGACCCATCATTTGGGACACCTGACCAATTGAGTTATGTCTTTTTTTTTCGAACTGACTTCGCTATTCGTCTAGCAAAACCTTTACAGCCTCACCGGACTACTTGAGTTATATCGGATCGACAGCCGTATGTCATTAAAAGATTGCGAAACATGATAGCGCTAGCTATCTGTACTGTGGCACCATCTATGGACAACAATCTAAATCTTGTGTGATTAAATGTAATGGATAAGTTAGTTTTATCTAAAATTTACACTGATACGTATCCAGGACTTCCTCCACCTTCAGATCAACAGTTTACAGGATAACTGGGTTACTTCAGTTATTATTTCTACTTTTTAATTGTCATTTTATAATCACTACTTACCCCACTATACAAAAGTGATCTTTCCTCCAGTTCAGTCCTATATTAATATGAAAACTACATTGTAATCGATTCCTCAGTTATGTTACATACAAAAAAAATCGTCTGTCTCTATTTATTCCAGTAAATCTTCGCAACGGTCGGTTCTATTTTAACGAGCCTTTAATTGAGATAACTGATTTTATAAGAAGTAACTTCTATTTTAGAAAAAAAAGAAGTGTTTCGCGTTTACTCTGCACCTTTTTTTTTTGGTAAATTCCGCGCCTTCTAAGTAACAAGTATATATATATAAGCTAGTATATAATAATTTTGAACCATTTTAATTAATGATAAATGTTAATGAATAATATTAAATACCTCTTCGACGTTCTCTTCAGTCGTTGCAGGCTGCTGCGACGAGCCCACTTCTACCAGACCTTCAGGTAGCTTACCCTGTTAACATCAAATAAAAATAATCAATATATGTGACATTGTACATCATAAAGATTTTGGTATTATCAAATATCCTCAAGTCTGACGACGGTTCTAAAGAAATGTTAAAAAATCCTTAAGAACAACTAAAATTGGACTTGATTAATTAACAAATGTATACATATCAAATATTTTATCAACGAATAATATATTATATTCACGAATCAATGAATATCTTCACGAATAAATGAATATGTTCACGAATAAATGAATATGTTCACGAATAAACTAATATATCTGTGAATAAACGATTATCTCAAAAAATAAACTACCCTCTCCACAAATAACCCCGAAAAAAGTATATCACAAATAGACCATTTAAAACCCTATCTTTTTTTATATATTTTATCATTCAAATGGTATAATCTTAGGAGCTTTCAGGTTTTCTTTCACATTCAACTGACATTGTTATTAATTGACTGCCATTTCGTTCGGTTCGATTGTTCAGAAGTATTCTTCGTTTGAACATTTAGAAACAAAATGGCTTAGGAGCTATTAGCAGATTAGGATAACTTCGACATTGCCAGAAATACGAATACATTTATAAATTTAAATGTAGTAAATAATACGATCGGCTGATCCCTTACAAAAAAATAGTAAACCTAGATCATCTAGAAATGTGTTCTTTTAGTAACCCAATATACTTGAGAAATACATAAGTAGGGATTTTTCAATGCTTAATAGTCAATAATACTGGGTCTAGAATAACTTAGACATTGTTTTTTTCCGATGACGTATCATTACATAGTATAAAACTAAGTTTTTTTTTTTTATATCATAGGTGGCAAACGAACAGGTGGGTCACCTGATGTTGAGTGATCACCACCGTCCATGGACACTCACAACCCCAGAGGGGTCGCAAGTGCGTTACTACCCTTTGGGGGGAAGGGCGAAAGGAGGGAGAGGAGTGAGGAGAGGGGAGGGGAGATGGGCCTCCGGCGCTCTCACTGACCGAACGAAACGCAACAATGCAAGCACTGTTACTTCAAGTCCCCTACCGCATCTGTCTGTCTGTCTGTTCGCGATAAACTCAAAAACTACCGAACGGATTTTCATGCGGTTTTCATCAGTGGATAGGGTGATTCATGAGGAACGTTTTAGTGTATAATTTTTCAATGATTTTTTCATTATCAGGACGGGACAACGTCTGCCGGGCCTGCTAGGACATTTATAAACTTAAATTTAGTAAGTAAAGGGTAATTATAGAACGTCTAGAAAAATGTTCTTTTAGTAACTCAATACACTTAATAAATACATAAGTACTGTTTTTTATATATCGCCTGAGTGGCCTTCACAGCTTCACCGGTTTTTAAGGGAATCGCTTAGGGCACTCAGCCAAATGGCAGCAAGCTCAAGAGTGCTAGAGTGGCCGAATCTTGGCTTGGACTGTTGCTTTGGATACAACGAGAATCGAAATAAAACTAACCATTGGAACTGGTATGATAGAAGTGGACAGTGGAAAACATTGATAGTTTTTATAAACTTCTTTGCTTAAGTCGGTTGGTATACGGAGTAATTATACTGTATTATACTGGGTCACCAATGAAGATTTTAAGCTTTTCGTCCCTTTACCAATAAAACTATAGTATATTGAAATACCCACCTGTATTCCAGCGTAGTTAGCCTCATCCAACCACAACAAATACGACCAACACTGCTTATACCTTATGTCTATGCCGTGAAACAGTTCTTTGTTCCTGATACTCTGTACTACGAACTCCACGTAACCTATATATATAAGAAATAATATAGTTAACGATGGAATAGTTACCGAATATATTAAATAGTATTATATATTAGACATAAGAAATATACGATATCATTACATAGTATAAAACAAAGTACTCTGCAAGGTTTTTTTTAAATGTCATATTAGGCAAACGAACACGGGGGTCACCTGATGTTAAGTGATCACCACCCTCCATAGACACTAACAACACCAGAGGAGTCGAAAGTGCGTTGCCAGCCTGTGTTTGGGGGAAAGGGACGTCAGTCTGTTCACGATTAACTCAAAAACTACTGAACGTATTTTCATACGTTTTCACCAGTAGATAAAGTGATTTATGGGGAAGGTTTCCGTCAAACGGGTTTTAGATTCAAACGAATATTATAGAGTGGATCAGTATGTGAATGATAGTGATGTCTGGAATTGACTCCTCTCTGTGCTGTCTAAAAGCTATTGTATGATGTATTGGAAATATATGTCAAAAAAATGTACCCGATCGAGTTTCTTGCCGGTTCTTCTCGATGACTGGGTTGTTTGTCCGAACCGGTGGTAGTCTTTGACATTCATAAGTGCCTTATTAGGGCCTAAACTGAATAAAGTATTTTTGATTGATTGATTGGTTTAGGTATATCATTTGTCAAGGTTTTTATTTATTATCAGGGCGGGATAACATGCGCCGGACCTGCTAGTTAGAAAGAAGAAAAACAAGGAAAATAAAATCAATATAAAAAAAATCAATCGTTTTGTATTCGATAATATTTAATCATTAGAAGTAGTGGTTACAACAGAAAAAATCTTGTAACAAAGAAATTCTGAAGTGAATTTTGTAATCATTAAAAGTTTTGATAAATAATCATAAACGGTAGTCCGGCGAAGATGTAGAGGCCTCCAAAAAGGCCAATAGCGTTGTCAGTTCGAGAAAAAAAGTTCGTCAATGTCGGTTCCGCCTACCCTTGGGACAGTTTTTTTTTTCTCAGGAAATAATTTAAGTATTTAAGGCGTGAAAGCGTAACAAACAAACAAACTCATATTAATTAGCATTTATAAAATCATTAAACCATGCTTACCGATACCATCCATAACAGAATTCTTCTTAGTACAGAGAAGGATTTTATTGAAGTCTGCGTAGACGATGAGCGAACCGAGCCGTTTGAACTCGGCGACGAGCATCAGGAACAACTTCTTCATGAGATTGTAGAGGGTGCGCCGAAGTGCCGGATCGTATAGCAACGAAGTGGGTGTCTTCAACCACCTGTAGATATGAAAAAAAAAATGAAAACTTCTATAGCCGCATTTAGCGATTTTTGGCAGGGGAAATCTTATGGGTTCGCGTTACCGATGACCTCGACATACTCATGACGTATTGCGCTTACGCCAGACTAGCAACCCGTAGTATACTAGCCTGTACATATGTATTATTGATATTTTGTATTGAGTTTGTGCAGCTCACCATATGTTTGATTAATTAATAAATTTCTATATAATTATTGCTCCGAGTGCCAATAGATGTGAAAACCAGACCAATGTTAATAATCACAATTTATAGATTATAAACATTAAATAAATAAATAATAATAAATAATTTTATAAATAGGTTATTTAACGCGCCTGTAACACTTCTGCTGTTATAAGCGTCCATAGGCTGCGGTGAACGCTTTACACCAGGCGGCCCGCATGCTTGTTTGCTACCGTGGTGGTATAAAAAAAAAATTCAGAGTGTAATTGATTCGATTACCCACATTTTTATATTTAATCTATAACTTTTAACTCATTCATATCTTTCCTTTTACCATCCTGTGAATACCAATCTGTTGGGATTTTTGTCCATTTTATGTTACCGTCTCCGATGACAATGGACATATGAGTAATAATTACCTGTAGAAGTGTGATATCTGGAAGTCGGCGAAGATGTTCTTGTACTGTGTGACGTCACGGAGCCAGGACGCCACCATCGTGCGTAGGATTTTGAATGCGGCGCTGCACTGCGCACTCTCGTCGTAGTTCACTGACGCGTTCACTCCTACAACAAAACAAATTGTTTATTGTGTATGTGGGGGTACCGATGAGTGTGTGTGTGTGTGTGAGAGAGAGAGAGTACTGGTGCATGTATGCGCGGATACCGGTGAGTGTATGTGGGTACCAGTGTGTGTTTGTGTGTGTGTGTGTGTGTGTGTGTGTGTGTGTGTGTGGGTACCGGTGTGCGCCATGAGGTCCTGTATGGAGTGCTGGTGCGCTGCGAAGGCGGTGGCGACGCTGGTGCCCTCCGCCTGCAGGATGTGGTGCGCCTGCAGCAGCGCGCACACGCAGAGCGCGTCGCTCTCCAGCGCCACGCACACGCTGCCGTACGCGCCGCTCGCGTTACGCGCGCACCCCGCCGACTCCTCCACCTCGCTCACCAACCTACATACATCATCTATATTATAAACTAGCTGTGGAAGTTTCTGTACAACCGATTTTCTATGTTAACTAGATATTGGCGAGCTTTAATGTCATCAATAACAAAAATTTCAAATCCGACATTTTTTTCTTAATACTGAGGCTAGATGTCTCAATGATGATGGTGTTTCATAATTTATTGCGAATTTCGGCTACTAGTAACCTCACACGTGCAATTCTTGTAAATTTATTTCGCGTATCTCGGAAACGGCTCTAACGATTTGGATCAGATTTCGTATTTAGATAAGGATTTCCTTTTTAAGTTTAACTACATTAGGTGTCTTCCGTGAAAAAACGTAATTATGCACACAAAAAAATGATGATAGTGTCTTGTTGTAATCTTGTAAATTTATTTAATTTATAAACCTCTATTTCTCATACACAATTTGAAGAATGATTACGGACTGTGCATCTATTGTTGACTTGTAAGAGCAGTAGTTCATATAATCTATATTATGCTGTTTTTTTCTCGAACTGACTACGCTATTCCTAGCAAGGCCTTTGGAGCTTTACTCGACTACAAATTATGCTGTTTTTCTTCATACTCTTTTCTTTTGTAAACCCCGGAGTTAGATCCCCCCTGTTAACCTTTATTCTTACCGATTGTCGTCAATCTCTCTGCCTCCGAGATCGGGCCTTTCCAAATTGGAGCACCACAACACGAAATTATGTTTGATGAGGTGACGTGCGAAGAACAAATCAGCACCGAATAACGTTGGGTCTGCAGGCATGTTGCCTACAGGCACGTGGAAATACCTGTAAACATATTATTAACTAGCTTTTGTCCGTGGATTCGTTCGCGTTAATATAGATTTGAGAGTTATCTCTCAGGAACAATATGTTTTTCTTGATGAGAGGTACGGCAAAAATTACTAATGTTTGTTTGTTTGTAAACAATACAGATTATAAATATCAAATTCAACCATAATTTAGAATCAACAACAGTCAACTGAGCCTAAAGCCTACGTGTAAATTAATAATACACAAAAGAAAATACTGCTTACAAACTAGGTGTGAAATAGCAATTTTTATTATTTTGTTTGCGCAAATTATATTCAAGTGTCATTCACGTCAACAGCTTAATTGACAATAAATGGAGAAAGTTCTCTACTAATTATAACCCTGAAACCTCGATTACGTACACTTAGATTTTCTACGCAATGTTCGCACAACGGGAGTGCTGTAAAATTTAATTTATATAACTAACTCAGACTTAATATATATACAGTACCTGCACTGTTCAATGGTGAGGTGAAGAACCGACTCCAGGTTAAGGTAGTGTCGTACGATCGCCCGTACGCCAATGCGTTGCCACTCCAACGTATTATATAGTGTCTCTACATCACGAACATGCAGTGGAACTAAAGGGAAATCCGTCAAACCTGGTAAAAAAACACAATCAAATGTGAGAAATAAATTACCTCTCGAACCGTGACCACGCCTTGATCTGAGATAGCCATAAGTATGGGTATATGCACATATGAAGTATACACACCAAAGTACGTACTTTGGTATTCGCTACTGTATGGAACTGGCCTTCTATACTATACATGTGCCCAAAACAAAATCGGCTGATTGCCTTAAGCGGTCGCCTTAGTAGTCCGGTGAAGCTGTTAAGACCTTGCTAGGTCAATAGCGTAGTCAGTTCGAGAAAAAAAAAACTATACGTGTATACAATAAGAAGATAAGTGTCAAATAGTTCCTTCGCATTTCGCATGCAATTTTAGTAAAAAAATGTTTGATGGAAAAAACGACATAAACATTAGGCAATCTTGTAAGGTTTTACAGAACTTTTTGTGCAAAGATACAATGGTTGGCAAAGTTAGTGCATTTGATGGTGTAGTGTGAAATATAATTGGTAATATTGAATGCGAACCCGGCATCATGGCGGTGAGTGCTGGAGTGGAGAGTGAAGCCTGGACGGCGAGCAGCGTGGGGCCGCAGCGCTCGTCGCGGTACCGCTGCAGCGCGCGCTGTATCCCGCGCCATACGGCTCGCGTCTCCGTCTCCACCGACACCTCCCACGACATCTCCGCACCGGGAAGCGTACTCTCATCCACACCCGTACTTATCCTATATATACACTTACATTATTTTTTTATATATTATAGGGGGCAAACGAACAGGCGGGTCACCTGATGGTAAGTGGTCACCGTCGTCCATAGACACTAGCAAAACCAGGAGTCGGCGATATCACTGACCGAACAAAACGCAACAATGCAAGCACTGTTAGTTCACGTCGGTAATCCATTCAAACTAAAACCAGTTATAGCTACAACGTGGCTATACCGCCCAAATCAACTCACCCTTATCCTTTATCACTCACCGTAATCATGGTGTGTAGTTTTAACAAAACATTCCAAAAATTGTCGTGTATTTATGGCGATTGAAATCCCCAGTTCGGGCGAGATATTTTTTTCGAACTGACTACGCTATTTATCTGATGGGCCTTCACAGCTTCATCGGACTACTATGACGAGTGCTTGAGGCACTTCGCCGCTTAGCTACAAGCGCAAGGGTGCCAGAGTGGCCGAACTTTGGCTTGGGCTGGTGCCTTTTTTTTTTTTTTTAATTTTATTTTGGCAACCAATCTTTTAGATTATTACTGCCATTGTCAAGTAGTTAATAGTATTTCAAGTTCTACTTTCATTCCATTTTGGCAACCAGTCTTCTAGTAGATTTCTTATCTTTATCTTATCTATATATTCTTATCATTGCCATTGTCAAGTTTCTTGATATAATTTCAATGAACTAACAAGATGGTGGCCTACTTGTTAGAACTTTCCATGGAATTTTTGTGGCATCTCAGAATTCATGGTCCGTGGCATTATTTTCCATTCACTTCATTTATGCACAATAAACAAACTATATTACATAAAACACCACCAATTTTACACAATATAGAGTCAAGTAACACAAGATTATGAATAAAAAATAAAATCCACTACATGACAGACCAAGATCCCGCCAAAAACTCCCTGGTGCCTTGGATGCAACAACGCGAATCTGTCTACGCTAATCTAAGCTAGCTATTCATACATATAATAATTCGTGTGACACACATCTGTACCGGTATGTGAGCCCCACCAGTTCAATTGTATATTTCATATCTGAAATAACGCAGTTCGAAAATAAGAGGGAAAATAAAACCCTTCCACCATATGTGTTCCTGTAGGTATGTGAGGTGACCGGTGTTGTGTTGTTCAACTAGTGATTGAAATTGTTCAGTGTCACTGTTCAGGGCTCCACTCTAGGGGATTAAACTTAAACTTGAGTCAATCAACTAATCATCACATCAGCCTGTAAGGGGCCCACTGCAGGACCATAGGCTTGTTCCCGAAGGAAGACATGGGCATAAACACCGCGTCAATCCACGACGTATTGGCGATTTCAAACTCTGAGAAATTCACAGTTCTGTATCCTCATTAACTACTAGCCTCTGCTTTGCCGCGACTTTGTCCGCTTGGAATAGTTACTTTAAGCTAACGCTAACACGCAGCGGAATCACTCAAGAGGAAAAATAACCCCAATTTTTAATAATTCTTCATTCGTGCTCCGCTCCTCTTGGTAATAGCGTGATGATATATAGCATATAACCTTCCTCGTTAAATAAACTATATAACACTGAAGAATTTTTTAAATCGGACCAGTAGTTCCTGAGATTACCCCCTACAACGTCACCAACTCACAATGTCACAAACTCTCACAACGTCACAAACTCACAAATTCACAAACTTTACCTCTTTATAATATTAGTATAGATCATTTCGACTTTTCGGCGTAAATACTACGTTAATTCTAAGCTCTTGCATAGCTCTTCATAAGAATTTACTGAAGTTATGATGATATTGAGAAGAAACAAAAAACGTACTTAGCCGTCCTTTCAGCGGTATAAAGGGTGTTCATATTAGGCACTTGGTTAGTCTTCACCGTATCTTGCACGATTATATACCCTTTCTTGATAGGGGATAGTATGAGAGCCCACATGCTACGACTTGAGTTCGGCGCCGAGTGTTGGTACAAAAATATATGTTTAACCGGCGATACACCATCCTAAAGAAATACATGAGAATTAATAATAAAAATGGAATTATTCATAGTTGTTCGTTGTTATTTTTAACCAAGAAGTCGTTCAAGTATTAATTTTAAGCACCAACGAGCGGGGAGGTATATGAGTTTTGTTTATTTTTGACTAATTTCTGCACGCGGCTTCGATCGCGTTAGTGGGAAATTAAAAAATAAAATGCAGCCCGTGTCACTTGACCCTAATGTAGCTTTCTTTGGGCGATTTTTTTTTGAAGATTAGTTAATTTTTTGGTTTACTCATTATAAACAAGAAAATCAGATTTTTCCTCTTTATAATAATAATTTAGATGACATAGGAAACTTGTATATGCTGGATTTCATAAAATAACGACATCAATTAAATACTAGAAAGTAGAAACAATGATTTGATTTGATGATGAATTGGTAATTCCATGTCTCAGGCTCATTAAGACCAGTATCAGTTTTGTAGTTTTCTTGGTTTATAACAAAGTCCAAAGCACTACCGATTTGCAGGATATTGAATTCCAGCAATATATCAAGCGGGTTTTAATGTCTAAACGCTGTATTTATGTTTGTAAAAATATGTTTTTTTTTATGTCATAACTGGCATACGAACTTCTGGGTCACGTGATATTAAGTGATCACCACCGTCCATAGACATTAACAACACCGGAGGAGTCGAAAGTGCATTGCCAGCCTGTGTTTGGGGAAAGGGAGTGAGAGGGGAGAGGCGCTCTCAGCCAATGTATGATGAAAAGATAAACCCGATTGAATTTCTTGGCAGTTCTTCGATGAATGAGTTGTTCTCCAAAACCGGTGGTAGTTTTGACGTTCATAAGCGCCTTATTAGGGCTTAACTTGAGTAAAGTATTTTTGATTTGATCGTGGATGGGAGGCGTGAATCTCAATTACGTCAACAATGTGTACTTATGCCCTTTTCGATTGCGATTTTTTTAACTCGATAATTTTTTTTACAAGAAAATATATAAAAATTATGTCAATACTTACAGAAGTATTAGGGAAACTTTGTTAAATTTTGTTAACAAGGGTGAAGAGCGATTCAAAAATGGATAAAATTTTGCTTGCATAATACTTGAACAACTTCCAATTAATTAATTGTCCAAATTTATGAAGCTACTCTTGACCATGAATAACATTTGTACATAACTTTAATTATAAAACTATACATCACTATATATTATAAAACGAAGTACGCTGCCACGTCTGTCTGTTTGCGATAAACTCAAAAACTACTGAACGAATTGTCTAGCAGTTTTCAGCATGAGATGAAGTTCATGGGGAAGATTTGGATATATAAATTGTCAAGGGTTTTTTCAAGGTTAAGCCGGGAAAACGGCCACCGGGGCATCTAGTAACTAGATAAAGGAAGATTGACGTAAAATAGTTATAACTTAAACACAGGTACCTGTTTCTGTAAGTATGGTTGATGCGCAACACTTTTAAACGCAAGTTGATTGAGACTAAACGATTCCATATTATTTGATCCAAACTGTATTAATCTGAAAACGATGGAAAAATTTGCATTGTCATTTTTTTTTATGTCATAGGTGACAAACGAACATGTGGGTCACCTGATGTTAAGTGATCACTACCGTCCATGGACACTAACAACACCAGAGGAGTCGCAAGTGCGTTGCCACCTTTTCTGGGGAAGGGTTAGAGGAGGGAGAGGGAGAGGAGAGGGGAGGGGAGGTGGGCCTCCGGCGCTCTCACTGACCGAACGAAACGCAACAATGCAAGCACTGTTACTTCACGTCGGTTTTGTATGAGAGGGTGGTACTACCCCGGACGAGCCGACCCATTCATCCTGAAACCAGTAATAGCTTCAGCGTGGCTCTACCACCATAATGTCATTTTAACCTATTAACCAGGGTTACTTTTAAAAGACCCACGAATAGTACTTAAAACCAGTGGATATTATATACACAAGGGCTAGTTAAAAATAACTGCATCAAGAACTGATCTACAGAGATGTTTTCATGGAACTTCCATCATATAATTTATTCCTGCATAACAGGAACCTATCAATTCAGAAACTGAATTCAAAAGTAATTCATATTTTCATAATAGAGAATCCAACATGAATATATCAGATACACTTAAACATAGATAACACCAGAAATTTAAACCTGAGAATCATTGACATATAAAAACACAAGACACACAGTCACGAATAAAAGTAGCGCTGAAAACCGTCCCGCAAAAACTCCAATATACATAATCATCAGCCTGTAAGAGACCCACTGCAGGGCCATAGACCTCTTCCCGAAGGAAGGTATGGGCGTAAACACCACGTCAGCACACGACGTATTGGTGACTTCAAACTCTGAGAAATCCACAGTTCTATGTTTTCCCCACATACAGTAGCACTACAAGAACATTTCTATGGTGCAGGTTTCCTCACGATGTTTTCCTTCACCGTCAGCCGATACTGTTACCAATTGAAATTAGTAAAATGTACGCGAATTCTGAAAAATTCGTTGGTACACGCCGGGGTTCGAACCTGCGGACATCGAAATGATATTCCACCGGTCACACCACTAGAACGATTTCATATACATACGTGGTTGTAGTTATGCGATAAACTTATGATTTTGCAAATTCAACCTTACCCGAATGACTTAAAGTTGCTTGTACAAGGACGCAAGCGACGCGAAATTATTTAAAATGACTGCATAATCCAAAATTATGCACTCATTTTTCGGTGCCGGCTGTGAGACATTAAGTGTGCATCTTGGGTTTTTTTTTCTCGAACTGACTACGCTATTGACCTTTTTTTTTATTTACGTGGGGAAATCCGCCCTTCTCGGGGGAGAGAGTGGGTTATGTCCGACTCGCACGGACTAAAACCCCACGGTGTACCGTCCGCCGAATGGTAGGGCGGCCAGGGATCGAACCTGCTGTCTACCTGAGAAACCGCCCCTGCGGCAGCCTGGCGAGTAAACGCCAGACTTCCTCCTACTATAGAGAGACTACTGGGTTACAGTCGTCGTCCCTCGTCAGCCTCACCTGTGCAATGAGGAGATGGGTCCCCCGATCCATCTCCTCAGGTTTGACTCGGTTATGGGAGGGGGTGAGCGTTCCGCTTCCGCTCCTTCCTGCTCTTCTTTGGCGGAGAGGGCCACTTCGCGGACCTTCCTCGCGGGCCCTCTCCGCCGCCTCCTTCTGCGAGATGACTTCCTCGCAGAAGGAGGCCACAGCAGTCCATCCCTCCTCGCTGTCGAGCATGGCCGAAACCACGCCCGGCAGCGAGAAATCGTTTCCTACCGCCGCAGATAGGGTGCGGCGCTGATCGTCCCAAACTACGCTATTGACCTAGCAAGGTCTTAACAGTTTCACCGGACTACGCCGTGCATCTTGAGTTTTTGTATATCAATGCTGAGACTGCACAAACTTGAATATACAAATACGTGTATAATAATTATTTTACGTGTATACTAATGTAATAATAATTATTTTGTAATTGGCACAATATTGTACTGTAAAGTATCATATAAGAAACAAATAAAATAACCATTTCCATTTCTGTATGATTCGGGTTCGTTTTTAAATCGTTTTTACTACAAAATTCAGTCCCAAATGTCATAGTTTTCTCGATTACTTTGTACATATTTTTCAAGTTATACTTCTTTTGGCGCGTTAGGGAAAAATGATGAGAATAAATTTTTACGATGCGCGCGAACACCGTCACGAAAAACCAACACCCTGAAGTTAGCTATAGTCAACTTTTTCTATTGTTAGTGTCGTTTTTTCTACAAACGTAGAATAAGGAGAAAGATAAAATTTTTGAAAAGATTTTTATCTAGTTACGCCTAAGAACTATAACTTCTAACCCGTGTACATAAGTACACACACACTTTTTTTTATACTGTTCATTACGTAACTTATTGTAATAATAATAGACAGTAATATAATAAATCCGAGACGTACTTTTTCGCTTCTTTCGGATCGACAGCGCATATGCAACCCAACTGTACTAGAACTCTAAATTCAAGACTCATCTGTGTCTCGTAGATACCCTCTATTTCTGGTGCGGATAATTCGCCCATCAGTTCTCTGAAAATAACATAATTTTTTAACCCTTACCACACACTGTATTGTCTGTACATTATCATCTATACTAATATTATAAAGAGGTAAATTAGTGATTACTTCGATTAATACAAATAAAATATACATGAAAAAAATTCGTTTAAATTTTTTCATACAAAACGGCAATTTCATAGCTAAAGACCTAATATTAAGTAAGGGCTGTCGCTTTTACAGGATTTTTTTTTCACCATTTCCAACAATATTTACTGTATATTTAAAAGAGAAAAATAGTCGATTTTTTTAATCAGTCTATTGACTATGTCATGTAGATCAAAACTGCTCTCAATAGTATTTCATTAAAACGGATATCTACATTTCATCCGTGCACATCTATACTATCTATACTTCACCCGTGCACATCTATACTATCTATACTTCACCCGTGCACATCTATACTATCTATACTAATATTATAAAGAGGTAAAGTTTGTGACGTTGTAGGGGGTGATGTCAGGAACTACTGGTCCGATTTGAAAAAATATTTCAGTGTTATATAGCTCATTTATCGAGGAAGATCATATATATAGGCTATATCATCACGCTACGGCCAATAGGAGCGGAGCACCAATGAAGAATCAAAATCGGGTTTTTTTCCTCTTGAGAGATTCCGCTGCGTGTTAGCGTTAGCCCAAAGTTTTACTAGAACGAAGTCGCGGGCAGTAGCTTGTATTCTCTATAATCCTATATAATATTATAAACACAATTATCATTTTACTTATTTGTTTGTCAATTCAGGTCTTAGTTACTCAACCGATCATTACGTAATTTTGCATACACACTGTTAGGGGTACAGAAAAGAACAGACCTCAAACTGGAATGTATCCAAACAAATTAAAGGCAAATCATATGCTTCCATCCAGGATAACATTCCGAGTAAGTCATGTTTTTATAAGTTACGGGACTGTTGCAAGGTTGCTCTCATCTACTGCATCTTTAGGTGGTGGAGCCACGCTGAAGCTATTACTGGTTACAGCATGAATGGGTCGGCTCCCCCGCGGTGATACCACCCGACACACAGAAACACCGACATGAAGTAACAGTACGTGCATTGTTGCGTTTCGTTCGGTCAGTGAGAGCGCCGGAGGAGCACCTCCCCTCCCTTCCCCTCTCCCCTCCACTCCCCAAAACACAGGCTGGCAACGCTCTTGGGACTCCCCTGGTGTTGCAAGTGTCTATGGACGATGGTGATCACTTAACATCAGGTAACCCACCTTTTCGTTTGCCTCCTATGATATAAGAAAAAATTAAATATTTAATCTCATTTAATAAATAAATTAAAAGAAACATTTGAAACAAATATCAAATTATTAATAAACACCATATTTATTGGTAACTGAAAAAAAAAACAAAGTGACTCACTCCTGATGTTCCCTATAGAGTTGTTCAGGCACTGTGTACTGGTAGAGGTGTAACGCTGGATGCGCTCTCGGCAATATCCTGTTACACTTGCGCCAGTACTGGCCGCTGTCGGTGGAGCGCGCGACGCGATGGTTCACGTAGAATATTCGAGGCACTGTCAGTTTAATCTGGTGGAGTTCGGTTCCGACCAACACCCAGAGTTTGAACAAACCAGGTTCTGCTGTCTCCGCCACCTTATCAATAACGATATACGAATATGAAGAAGTTTTTTTTTATTCGCAACATATTAATTGTTATTATAGCGGGTGGTGGAAAACAAAGTTAGATCCGCACACAAATTACGATGGAATAGTTCATTTTGCTCCATCATACAAGTAATAATGCATACAAACATCAAATTTGTCATTATTACAGTGCACATTCATCACGATAATAAAAACTGGTCAAGCGTGAATTGGGCTCATGCTAAGAACCTCAATCTTATTTTGTTGTAAATACATATGGACATACGTATTGTACCGTGGACTAGAAATTTCAATACGCCTGTCAAAATCAAAAATACTTTATTAAGTTTAGGCCTCAAGATGGCGCTTATTAACGTCAAAACTGTCACCAGTTCGAATTAACAACCCAGTCATCGAGAAGAACCGGCAAGAAACTCGATTGGTTTTATCTTTTTAACATACGTTACACGTTACAATCGTTTTTAGTGGACACACAGAGAGGAGTCAATTCCATACATCACCACAACTTTCCACCAACAACTACCACTTTCAACTCATATAACAACTAGCAAACGAACAAGACACTGGCAAATGCGTCAGTCACGCCTTGCCATAATTAAGAAAAAAAAAACTAGCAAACGCTCGCGTCTTAACCCGTATACAATTACTAAAATATCTCAAGAGTAACCACCGATCAAAACTACGAGACTATTCTATTTTAAATATTTACGAGATATTATTCTGATTGTTAGCACATCATTTTCAAATAAGTTTAGTTCGGTGAAGCTGTTAAGGCGTGGCTAGGCCAATAGCGTAGACATTTCGAGAAAAAAAACTTCTAGTATTTAGTACATGCCGATCTTTTACGAAATCCAGCTTTTCAAAGTTTTCGCAGGCATGCATTAAATTATCAAGAATACTTTGGTAGGGTAGAGTTAAGATACCGAATTCCTCAAAATTAGCCTTTAATGATCCACGAGATCCCATAATCTATATTCTCCGATTCACACTTGACAGTTTTTTTAAATATTATCTCAAAGTAAAAGGTTTCGTAGAAAATCGCGTGTATACAAAGAAACAGCAGGGATATATAGAAAATTTTAAATCTGTTAATAACAAATTAATGTACATGCAGGCTTATCTCCTGGATGGGATATTAAACTTACTTGTATAATTTGCCAAGGTGTGTTCAATAGTGTTCTTTGCGCTCTTCTAATAAACCCTCCCAAGGTGTTGACATGTCCTGAGCTCTTCGGCGGAGGTAGCATCACGTCATTGTCCGTTTTACCTATAATATATTGTTAAACATCGACCGTGATAACCAAACATAATCGGTCTCGAGTGTTGTCGAATCGTTCGAATAATGACGTCAGCAGTTTAGTTTTCCACTCTCCTTTTTGAAAGATATTTATGCGCGACACAATGCGTCCAGGTGAAGTTCTATTTTGAACATCGGAATGAATACACAGAGAGAAAACAAAAGGAAGAGATATTTAAGCGGACTAAGCTACAGTATAGTAAGGTATGTACGTGTAAAAAAATAATTTCTTCTAACGCAAATGGTATTTATTACGTATATAATTTTATCTTTTTCAAATTATCTCCATAGAAAGTTTGTAACTCTTTTAATTACTACACAATATTAAAACACGATATCAAAGTCTGATTCTGACTAACATAAATAAAAATTATTCTATAATACCTCGTTTACTTCGATTACGGAATCCTCTACGCTCCATCTGCCACATCCATTTCCTTTTTTGAAACAGAATCCATTCTCGACGTTCCTCCTAAAATAATATAAGGTATGATGCAAGGTATTGCATATTAAATGTTATCATCATATACAGAGTGTTTACATTATATATGTGCAAAGGTGCAATGTAGATATCCATTTTAATGAAATACTATGGCAGATCTGATCTACATGACATGTACAATGTATATAATGTATTTTATTGGATAAGGAATAATACTGTATTGTATTAAATAGCTTAAAATAACATATAATTATTTTTGTAAAAAGATAAAAATGGTTACTGTGGGTTATCCTTTAGAGATAAATATATACCATTGCGGACTTTTATCAATCTTTCTCAGTTATACAATTCCGTAGTACATTAATTTGATCTATCTCGTAAGGACTAGCCAGCGTTTGCGATTTTACAAATCTTTGGATTTTTTTTTTTTTACTATAATATTTATGTATTATACATATAAACCTTCCTCTTGAATCACTCTATCTATTGCTGGAAACTGTATTAAAATCCGTTGAAAAGTTTAAAAGATCTAAGGAAACAATCATCAGAGGCGACTTCATTTTATACTATGTAAAGATTTGGTCCGACTTGAGAGATAGGAATTTATATTTATATTTCGAATAACCTCAATACTTTTTTATTACATTATTGTCAATGTTGATTATTGTTATTAATTATAAGTTTCATCAGTCTCGAACAGATGGCGCTTTAAATTAGTTTGTTGACCTTTTTTTTTTCGAACTGACTACTCTATTTACCAATCAAGGTCTTAACAGCTTCACCGGACTACTAAGGCGAGCGCTTAAGACACTCAGCCGATTTTATTTTGACAACTAGCTCAAGGGTGCGCGGCACACCTCGGCTTTGGCTGTTGCCTGACACATGCATTTCGCGACCTATGTGAGCTAACCTAAGCTAACTATTCATACATATATGAGTTGTTGAAACATATATGTGTACCAAGCATACATACCTCAATAACCCTTATATATATTTCGTATCGGATAATATTCTAAACTATTTCAGTTTGATAAGGGAAAAAAGATAAAACCCTTCCACTTGCATGTGTAAGCGTGTATGCGTGAACGTGTGTGGAGGTGATATGTGTAATGTTGTCGCAGTGATGTAAGATTTTGTGTCACTGTATCGCGCGAGCAGCGTACTCAAGGGCTCCACGCCGAGCGAACGGACCTAGACTTGAGCAGCTGCCGAGTTGGGCCTAATCTGGTTAGTTTGTTGACAGAAAACTGTAGGACCGACTGTTATAAGATATCTCATAGATGGCGCCATGTTTTAATTTTGAATTTCTTTTTCAACTCCAGTTTATTTTATGATACACCTGTTTTATTCAATTCACCATATAATAACTGAGTTAAATCCAATTTTAATCGTTCATATAACTATGTTTAATTTTTTTTACCCGACTTCAAAAAAAGGAGGAGGTTCTCAATTCGACTGTTTTTTTTTTTAAATTTAATTTTCATTTTTTATACACCAAGAACGAAGTTCAAATTTTACCGTTCATAAGGTTTTTTTTTTCATATTTTAGATGTACAAAATTTCAAGATCTTGAAAAGTAACGTAAAATATTAGGAACGGCTTGAATTTAGCTTATTTTGAAATGCAATGGCACATGTATTTATACCTTTGTAGTTCCAAAAGGTGGTGGAGGACCCAGCGCTTCCCTCCACGTAGCTGCCTCTTGAGGAGGTGACTCCTCACGTTTTCTCTTCACGGTGTGCACTATAGGCCGAATAGCTCCGTTTGTCTCTTTGCCCTCTTTACCTATATCTTCCATATCGGCTTCTATATCCTGGACAATTTAAAATAACATCAATACTGTATATTTGACTTTAAACTATTATTTAAGTTAATCTATTATCTATATATTAATACGTGAAGCCCAAACTTTGTATCCCTTTTTGAGAGAAATGCGCGAACGGGTGAACGTGAAACTTGGCATAGTTAAAGTTTATATGGAGGAGAAGTGCAGAAAGCTATTTATTTTATATAAAATGCATTAGAAGTACATTAAATTAATAAGAATATGCATTACTCACACTACTGCTTCAATTTTACACAACATATACACACATGTAAATAAAAAAGACATTTTGACATCTGTCAATAAAGGACTTCAAAAAAGGTTGTGAAGGAGGTTGTTATGCTCGACGGTATGTATTATTTTACTCTTACGTTCCAATTACCCTTTTTCATTCTACATTCAACTTTAAAAAATCAATTAACTATGGTCGAATGTCGATCACTGGGCGCCCACTAGTATACATAAATATCCTAACTAACACTATAAATGTAAAAGCGGGTCTGTTTGTTTATTAGTTACGCTTTCACGTCTGAACTACTCAACCGATTATAATTGAATTTTGTTTACACGTTATCAAGAATACAGAAAAGAGTACAGGGTACTTTCAACTAGGAAAAAAGTACAATACCAGAGAAATAGGTCAAATCCCCATTAGCGTGAGCGAAGTCGTAAGGAAAAGTTAGTATATAGTATACAGTTTGCATGTGTTATATCAATCTTTAATCAAATTACTATGATTTTCTCCTCCAAAGTTAACATACATATCTAATATCACAATCATGAGACTATTGAATCAAAATCTATGAGAATATTAAGACTTGAGACACCCAAGCCAACCTCACCTGCACGTGGTGCACCCTGCTGAATAACGAACGAGGCAATGGCGAAAGCGGGGTGGTAGGGTTTTACAGCCTGACTGGGTCGCAACCACCATGTATATGGCGAAAAAGCCCGTCATAGTGATTCGCTTCTGCGGGTCGCGTTTCGGGATCAGCCTGTGCATATCCAGCTTTTCGCAGGCCGGCATGGCCGGCGATGGATATTGTGTCACTCGGTGGTCGCCATTGTTTTTGGATTGTACTGTGCTAACCATCAGGCATAGTGCAGTAATTATGCCGTGCTACTATAAAAAAAATCATCCAAGATAGTGTACGCAATTATTTTGCAAAACTATTATATTTTTTTATTAATACACATTATAGTATTCGTGCAAAATATTGTCACATATATATGTATTGTAAAACATGCAGGTTCAAATATTGTACAAGAGTTTTTTTCCCAGATGAAAGATACTTCAGACCCAATAATTTCCTGGTGATCACTTGAATATCGTGAAGGATAACAAACAAACTGGCATTCGAATTTATACATATACTTTTATATTTATATATGTTTATATTAAAACGTACCATACTGTCGGTATTGTTTTCCGAAGCCTCGCCTTCTTCCGTCTGTTTCAACTCTTTAGGCTTGGCCGAGAACATGTCCGTGATCTTTCTTGTTTTATATTTATCAGTTTTAGCTAACATTTTCTTGTGAAGCCAGTCGGGATATTGGACACGTGGTACGGGATTGTCTAACTGAAAACATGATTTATTAATATATATTCATGTTGACTTTCAGTACAAGAAAAGTAGATTTCACTGTTATTTTCATATGCGATAAAAGATTACGATGAACTAGATTCGAAAATTATAAGGTTACACCCACTGATCGTAAAATGCGGACACGTTCGTAAACTATTGTCTCCATATACAGATGTCTGAATCTTTATAATAAAAATAGCGGGCCCGTCTGACGTTGCCACGCCTCGATAATAAAAACAAATCCTAAAAGTCAATCGCAGCGCCACCTACCGGGTCCAATTGTGAATCTAAACCATTCTCGGATCCAGTGGAACATGCACACAAAATTTCATCAAAATCGGTCCAGCCGTTTAGGAGGAGTTCAATGACATACATGTGTACACACACAGAAAAAAACTCAGTTTTTAGTCTAACATATTGTAATTGCAAAATAAAAATTGCCTACTAAAGTAAAAATAGAGTTAACAGGAAACACCTTATGTGTATGAACATGGATTTTCAACTCGATTGTCGTAGTTAGTCAGCTGGAGATTAGAAAAAATTATACACCCTTCTTTATTGAAATATATACAAGCACTCTCTCCGAGTATAGTTCTATTCTACATATAAGAGCGAATACGGACTGTGACTACAGCTATATAAGGTGTAAATGCAATTCTATATCAAAGTACAAATGGAGTACAAAATACTTACTCCTTGCATGGCTGCAGGTATAGTAATAATCTTCTGTATGGCGCCACTCAATCTCTCTATATAATATGCCCAATCGAGCACATCCCTGATGTCTATTTCTTCAGTAATACTATTGTCTTTGAGCCAACGGCGTAGATGGTGTCGTTTCACCGCCGCCGGGGACTGGAATATAGCGAGAGGGATCGCTCGCTCCGTCACGGGAGCGCCATCCGGCTTCTTTGATATTATAAACCTACGATAAATCAATATTGCATTTAAATGTATATATATTAGGGTGTACGTTAATTACCAAGTTGGCTTTTTTGACTTGGGTATCGTTCAAATCTTTAGTTTATAGCCTAAAAACATTTAAGAAAAAAAAATATACCGTTTAACGCTGACTCTAATGGTGATACTTTTCTCATTCATTTAAAATGAGGTTTTTCACTTTTTTGAAAATATTTTTTAAGTAAAACTTCTTTAGGCACGACTAGGAAGTAACTGGAAAACAATGCAACGGAAGTCCGTTACGGCAATATGGCATCACGTTTCAGTACCATTCGGTTTTAAAAATTTTGATTTTGTCAATAAATAGTTTATAAACAAATCAATCATACATTTATGCAGAAATTATTTTATAAAAAATATTAAATTGAATAATAACAAAAATCATGCAATATAATTAATTATGTATATAGGGGCCCGCGACCGTGCTACCATCTGGTTTCAATATAAGTAAGTAACAAATTAAATCAAAGTTTCATTATTTGTAGCGCCATCTATCAGCTAATTCGGAATTTAAATAGCACAGAAAATATTATTAGCAACTCTTTGTTATGAAGTAAATAAAATATAGAAAAGTACAATCAGATTACTATGATAAGTAACGAATTAAATTAATTATGATTTAATAGTAGTTTTGGTTATGTTTAATTATTATCGAAGTTTCACTTCAATCGCCGGTGACGGTTATACGCACTCATCCTCCATTTTATCCTGCTTGTTTTATTGAATAACTTACTAAATATTATTAACTAGCTGTGCCCCAGACTTCGTCTGCGTGAAATTTAATGTAAAAAACAGTAATTAATTAAACCATCTGAATGTTGATTTATAATCTGAGTTTCGTGATATGGCGTGGAACTTAAAACAACACTTATCATGGCTTCAGAAACCTGCTTATTTTTATGTGACCGACATCTAGGTCCTCTTAACGATAAATTTAAACTAATAAATGAGCCGTTCGCTATCGACTTTCAATGCAAGTGCGTAGCTCTGATGGTCTCATTCGGTAGCAAGTCTCACCGAATCGTTTTATTGTCACCTAATCTCCTCTCAGAAATACTCGTTCACTTATACCAGACCATTACCTAAAACCAAATATCGATGCAAAACTGAACCCAATGTCATACTATCAGTAGAATTTAAGGAAACAGTTGCCATTTTAGATATATTTAAAATACTAATTTCGATAATTTAGTAATATATTTATTTTGTTATATATTATAAATAAGATATACATATATGTTAATGGTTGTAAAATATATATCATATGTCACTGCGGCCTATAAACTAACATAATATCAGATGAATCATATCAATACAATTTTCCATCTGAGCTAAGCAGTAATAATAATATTTAAGGGGTAATTTAAAATCGATAAAAGGGTTTTAGAATAGTAGCTAAAATATAACAATTAAAACAATAAAATACATCCCTCTATTAATCCAGATAAAAATAGTTTTCACGAGATAACAAAACTATTTTCACTAGAATGAAGTTTGAGTATTTAAATGAAATATTTATTTATTATATCTCAGGAATCCTTAAATTTTAGTTAAATTTATTAAGAACAGGATAAAGTAGGCCTTTCAACCAACATCTTACGGATTTTTGAAGAAATTAACGAATTAAACGGTTACCTGCAAGCCAACCCTGCATCTTTAACCATCTGATCCCCCAAGAATTCGGCCAATCGTTTCGCTGTAGAAATCGAAGTCGACTTCTGTCCGCCATAGTCCTCGAGTTTCTTCGACATGGATCGATTCTCGGATATCAACTCGAATAGTTCCGAATCGGGCATATTCGACCCTTTACTATATAGCACGTCGAGCCAATAGTCAGCTACTTTAGCGACAGCACTATAGCACGATTTGAGGTCGTTGCCTTTGAGAAAAGCTTCGAAAACTGACGACTGGAATATCTTTATGAGCTGTAATTCCCCCCGGCGTTTTACTTCGAAACCTGACAATAATATTAATATACTTTACTAGCTTTTACTTGCAGGTTTACTCGCGTTAATGTAGATTTAACCTATCCCTCAGGGACAGTATTTTTTTCTCCGAATGATACCTGTAGCCATGTGCATACTATGTGCATGTGCCTTTAATGACATCCAACAGTTATAGGAAGTGTCAGAAACGTAAAATATATTACGGAAAGTTTGCGTGTTATTCTCTAATACGCAGAAACTTGCAATGTGTTAGCGATAGGTTTTTACGTCTAAGAACATTGACGATTATTAAATAGACGATTTATTAGGGTCTACCTGTGCCTGCGACTCCGTCCGCTAGGAACGTATTGTAAAAAAACAGCGACTAATAAAATGATCTGAATATATTATCTTATTTTCTCTCGTACTTAACTCAGCCGTCATTCAAATTATAATAACTTGTGATAAAGTGGACCGATTTTAATGAAACAAAGACTTAAGTCACTCTCGAAGATATGCTTTTTGATTTTATTGAGGTTTCACTGTGAACCCAGAACTTCAGCAGTGATGCGTGTTCATACAAACAGACAGCCAGACAAACAGACAGACATTTACAAAAATGATTGAAATGTATTTTATTACTCATTCCTGGACAACTGCAACAATTTTTTTTAACGAATATCGTAAAAGTACATACACACTAGATTTACGTTCTTATTATATGTATAGAAGAAGATAAGTCTTGTTGTACAGAATGTAATAAATATACAGTGCGTGCCACAGTGAATGGGAATACGCAGAAAACGAAATACACAAATTGCGAGCGTTGGGGTCATTCGTCAAACGGGCGCTTCCCAGGGGGTCTCAGTCGAACTTATATGTAATGGGGGCCACACGCGTAGAGTGGGTTCATCGACGGATCACAGCTGCGAGACTTTTAAATAATAAGTATGAACTCTAAAAAAAAACAGTAACTTGAGACTCTGATTGGAACGGTCACCGGGAAGACTCTGATAGATAAAGTCTAAACGGAATAGTGACATGATAGAGTCTGATAATAACAGACACACGATAGACACAAATAGTTCGAGAGGGCGGTTCAAGATAGGAGATACGCAGTGAATTTTTTTATGTCATAGTAGGCAAACGAACTGTTTGATCATTTGATTTTAAGTGATCACCACCGTCCTTAGACACCAGCAACATCAGGGGAGGGGAGTCGCAAGTGTGTTGGAAGCCTATGTTTGGGGTGAGGGACGGGATAGGGAAGAGGTGGGGAGGGAGGAAGGGGAGGTGAGCAACAGCGCAAGCACAATTACTTCACGTCGTTCTGTGGATCGGGTGGTGGTACCCCGGCCGAGCCGACTCATTAATGATAAAACCAGTAATAGCTTCAGCGTGACTTTACCACTTAAAATATATAATATAATATTATAAGACAAGCCACAACTAATGACTCCACGAGCGACGAGTCAACGAGCTGTACTATACAACTTGTGTTGAAGGAACATTTCTTGATATTTTGACAGTCGAATACTAAGAGTTTCGATTCAACGAGAAAAAAGTAATTTTACAAATAAAACGCATTATATAAATATTACGAATAGTGGTGATTTAAGACCACCTTATATATATTCGAAATAATGTATGTCCTTGTCTATAGCTATGGCGATGTGTGATTAAATTAATTATTATTCAGTAGTCAATGCGCAAAAGCATAACAGACAAACTCACATTCACATTTATAATATTAGTAGAAATATGAAAATTGCAGACACATTACATTTACATTCTTTTTATATGTATATAGATTTTTATAATCAATTGGAAGAAACGCATACCCATCACTATTACGCAAGACGCAACAGTTATTGATGTACATATATTTGGTGTAACTTTAATATCAAAAAAATACTGTTCTACTTAGAAGTGAAAACGTGAGATAAAAAAAATAAATGTATTAAAAATATATTCATTTATATACTATAGTATATCCAGTTAGTCATATTGTTTCAATCGTATAGAGAAAAGTTGCAAAATTGCTAAGCGATTTTGGTCGGTGTAATTATTAACACAAAGGTTAAACTGAAATTGAACGAAACGTGTCATTAAGTAACAACTTGCGTTTTTTTAATGTCATAGTTAGCCAACGTGCCGGTGGGTCACCTGATGTTAAGTGATCACCACCGTCCATAGACACTAACAACACCAGGGTAGTTGAAAGTGCGTTGCCAGCCTATTTGGGGGATTGGTTGAGAGGGGGGAGGGGAGGCGAGGGGAGGTGGGTCTCCGGCGCTCTCACTGACCGAACGAAACGCAACAATGCAAGCACTGTTACTTCACGTCGGTTTTCTATGAGAAGGTGGTACTACCCTGGACGAGCCGACCCATTCATGCTGAAACCAATAATATCTTCAGCGTGGCACTACCACCTACAGCGGTACTTTAGTCAAATAATTAAAACTAAGAAATAATCAATTTTCTAATCACTAACCCTTCAATTCGGCTAACGATCCATCAAAATTGAACACCGCGTAACGTTTCTTCAATTTCTTCCCTTCTTCTTTAGAAGCGGGAAGCACCATCGCCAAATATGGACCATCCACTTCGAAGAATATAGAATTTTCTGAACGCTGTTCATATTTCTTCGCTTCAGGGTCGACGAGTTCATAATACTGATCATTTGTGAAGTGATCCTAAAATACATTATTATATATACATACAAGTATTTTTAATTTAATATATATACAAGTATTAAATATGCTATATAACAGCTTATAGAAAATAATATTCCTTCTTCTATTTAGAGAACTACTTAATTCAATCGATTATTGTTTAACGTTACGAAGTAGTAAATAATAATATAAAGCCCGTCTCACAATTTAGGTTTTCTCATATTTATAACACGTCGTAACCCTAATTATTTTCCCACGTATTTCTGAAAGGCTTTTAACAGAAAAGTATGTCGTAAGAGCGAGCTAGGTACTTAAAAGCTCTAAAGTAAAATTATCGTGAACGCTTTTCGATCAACAAGCAAGCCTATGACGATCAACTACCGAACCCTCTACGATCAACAACCAAACCTTTTACGAGCAACTACCTAACCCTTTACGAACAACCACCAAACCTTTTACGAGCAACTACCAAATCCTTTACGAGCAACTACCTAACCCTTAACTAGCAACCACCGAACCCTTTACGAGCAACTACCGAACCCTTTACGAGCAACTACCGAACCCTTTACTAGCAACCACCGAACCCTTTACTAGCAACCACCGAACCCTTTACGAGCAACTACCTAACCCTTTACTAGCAACCACCGAACCCTTTACGAGCAACTACCGAACCCTTTACGAGCAACTACCTAACCCTTTACTAGCAACCACCGAACCCTTTACGAGCAACTACCGAACCCTTTACGAGCAACTACCGAACCCTTTACTAGCAACTACCGAACCCTTTAAGATATAATAAACCCTCTCCAATCAACAAACGAACCCCCTACGATCAACTAACCAACTCCTTGCAGTAAACTCAAAGCTTTAATAATTCGCTACTGACACCACATTTTAAATTGTCCTTAATACGAGACTGCTTTGGAAGACATTCAGTTACCATCAAGAAATATATTCTAAAATAAATTACCAACGTTATGAACGATCTAATGGGTATAATTAATAATAACTTGCACTGCTATGAACGAAAAATTGTTTAATTGAAACTAACCTTCACCATGGCGTTGAGTACCGCGTTAGGGAAAGCGACATTGATCTTTTTTTTCTTCGCATGTGTAGTATGGACTGTAACGTTTTCCGGGAACGAAGACGGTAGAATGCACCAAATACCTGCATATTATCAAAAAAATGGTATATAAACATTATAAACAATAATTAATACATTTACTAAATACTTTATTTACATTAATGAATACTTTACAAATTCTAAATTACTAAAGAACTACTCTAATAAGTAAACACTTGACAAGATTTGATTCGAAACGGAAATGAAATGAAAATTCGAGTGTAATATGTTTAAACATACATTTAAACAACTTTTCCTGTGGTTTCACTCGAGCTAATATAGATTTGTTATATCCATCAGGATCAGTAGGTTTTATTCTGTATGTTATCCAGTTATATTCTGGATGACTTTCATTGATGATTGATTACCTTTGTAATCTATGTCCTTTTTCTATATCAATGACAACATTTGTAGAAAAATATATGCTGAATTATCGAGCATTTAAAGCGTAAAATCATAACAAACTCACATTTGCATTATAATATTGGTCCGGTCACATTTTTCTATAAAAATAAATAATATAAAAAAAGACATACCGTCAGTATCTAACTCCAATGGTCTCCCGACTTGTTCTATAATCTCACGAGCCCTCATAATTATATTAGCACCCGTGTAACATACGATACCGGCCATTTCCATACTATGCCAGCGAGCACTGTAGTTAATAAATTTTGAAATGAACACAAATATTATAGAAAAACCTTTAAATCCATCCAAAATAAAGAAAATGGACCCTTGACATAATTTTTCTCATTGTTTTTTTTTTTAATTGAAAACTTCTTTAGTCCCTGTTATTTGAAAGTCGAAGAAACGAAAAAGCGACATTGAAAAATAACAAACATATAAGGTAGTGGAATAGGATAGGATAGGATTTAACGTGTGAGAGAATGAGATAGAATACATTATACAGTGTCTTATATTCGCGGTCTCCTCATTGTAGATTCTACTACCTTTTACTTGCTCTAATGCGAACATTGTACGTGCGTATGTTTGTGCGTCTGTGTATTATGAAGCCTTGGAAAAAGTCGTCTAACTAACGTGGCTTAGTATTCAAGTTTATATTAATACTTTATATTTTTTTGAAAGTTTTACGGTTGACGCGAATGCACTGTGCAGATGTTTTTTTTTTTGTTGTTGACGAGCATTAGTGCTTTCAATAAAAATAAAAGAAAGCCAGGATACGTTTTCATCATAATGTTATAGGGTCTCCATTGAAAATCAGCGCTGCAGTACCACCCTAGTTATGCAGCAGCACTTTGCTGAATGGAGGTGCCTTTGTTGGATATTCAAATATGCTATGTATATGTTCATCTTTTGTTTTGATGTTATCCAGCAATAAAGACATTTTCTTTCTTCTTCTTTCTTTATAAAATTTATAAAAACAATGTCTTTTTAACATGACGTTTCTAACGGAAAAAAGATGGAAGAAGGTACTGTCCAATGAGATAGAGATTAAGAAAGAACTATGTTATAACAGAGAGAGAGTAGTAAGTGTACATATCCACGAGACCAAATAACAAAAAGAAGAAAAGTATTAGGAAAAAGGCATGTTATCGGAATTATGTGTACAATGAGTTGCACGCGTTCTTTTTTATTTCATTTTTTTTGTTTGTTTTCTAAATACTACTTAAATATTAATACATCAAGTACCTGTTTAATAGATGTAGCTATGAGTAAAAAAATACTTAAGTACTAAAAACGCCTTGGTGCATAACTATTAGGAAACGTTTCTCAATGCAAGAAAATAACACATGTGGATGGAATATAACTTCACGAATAGTATTGGTATATGGGTGAGGTTTTAAATAGAAGAACACTTACCCCCTCCTCATTACGTATCCGTAGAACGAATTCAGAATACATTTATGGGCGAGTTGCAAAGAATCGTAGAGCACTTCTCTGCTTTTCGCAGATTTAATTTCGGCTGCGTCCCCGCTCGCTACCGCTTCTGATACCTTCGCTTTAGCTTGCTTGTTTAGCGCTTTGTATTCGTAACGGCGATCCCTGTAAAACAGTATTTTTACTTTAAAATTTCCATTAATTTATACTCTAGGATTTATATTTTTCCTTTAAAATCAGACAACTTTATTAATTTATATTGTTACTATGTAGGGACACTCTGTACAATTAAAAAACGAATGACTCATCAACCGTGGGAACAAACACAATGGAGTTCCAAAAATTGTTTGTGTCCAACATTGTCAAATTGTTCGAATAATGACGTCAGCCTTTCAGACTTTTCCAACCTCTTTTATTGATAGATATACAAAATGCACTACGATGCTTCCGAAGAGAATTTTAATAGCGACATAAAAGTGAATACGAATAGAAACAAAAAGAAGGAAATCTTTGAGCGTATTGCGATTACAGGATTATAAGATACAAGTTTGACTGTAGTGTAACTGTACAACAGTTTATATTATTTTTGACTGTACTATTTTGATGTAGCCGCGAGCATAACAATACAATTCCCTGTTTTTAGGCAGGAGAACTTGTATAGAACTTATATTAATATGAAATACTGTTGTTCGTTTCGATATAGCAAAAAAGAAATCACGAATATAACAAATTATGTACATAAATCAACTTTACCTGAAAGCACGTACAGTGTCCACATAAAAAGAATTCTCTTTCTGGCATATGGTTGTTGTTCTCACTTCAGTTCTAGTCACTTTTGTCTTTTTGTAAGCAACTTTACAGTAGTCCGCTAGGCGCTTCTTCTCGTACGCCGCCTACATACGATAATTATATAGTTATTCATGTCTTCTTTCTTAATATCACATAACGTAATCATCAATAATTAAAAATTGTATAACTAAGAATTATTTTAAACTAACTCCCACAGTTTACATGTACTGTTTGCATTATCGGTACTTAAAAGTGAATAATCTTTATTATTATTATATTTTTATTGTTACAACCTAGTAGAGATGAGCATTATCGCGATTTTCTCTTAGCACGCTAAGTCCGAAATGATATCTTTATTTTGCACGCGATAAATGTTGCTACAATTATGACTAAGGAATACAATAATCAATATTCGATGAATATATGGATTGTGTTGTAAAAATCAAGTTTTTTAAGCAAATGAATACAGTTAATTGTAGTTCGTTTGCATTTATGAAATTGACTCTTGATTATATTCGACCAATCACACTTACAAAAAAAGAGTACAATGCTAGTACAATCCTTTCTAAACTATAGTTCAACATATAAATTAAATTTTGTTCTACAGTTTTCATGTGATGCACATTCTAGCACGATATTCTAACATGAAAATTTTATCATAACGTTTATTCTATCTCTGATTAGGCTTCAGACAAATAAAAGTCAATAATAAACATTGGCATTGAGTTTCGACTCCTATTATCAATCATTATGGATAGTGCCAAATGACATTCACAAACACTGTACAAACCTTAAATCAATAAAGGATGATCATAGGATCATATATAGGAGGATCATAGGTGGCATAGGTAGGCAGAGGAGTCGTAAGTGTATTGCCACCCTTTGGGGGAAGGGATAGGGGAGGGGGAGGGAGAAGAGAAAGGAGGGGAGGTGGTCCTGCGGGGCTCTCACTGACCGAACGAAACGCAACAATGCAAGCACTGTTACTTCACGTCGGTTTTCTATGAGAGGGTGGTACTACCCCGGGCGAGCCGACCCATTCAGTACCAGTAATAGTTTCAGCGTAGCTCTACCACCATTAAAATGATTCTATATTTAGTAATTTTCTCATCATTCTTATAACTTGGCTCACCTGATCTTCTTTTGGTAAAGAATGAAACGCTCTTGGCGGACCACCTGGATGCAGTGGGGGGAATTTCTCTGTCTCGAGCTGCTGCTGGATGCGTTGGTACTCACTCCTCGTTGCCGGTACTGGGACAATACATTCTCAATATATATGATAGGATAATAAATAATAGTTAAAAAAAACTAAAAAAAACACGCTTTCATAAAAAATCCATCTAAAAAACAGAAAATAAAATTTAATACATTTTATTAAGAATAGTGTAAATTAGAAATAAATGCATATTTTTGTAAAAATTGACAAAAAAAATGATAAAAATACTGATATCTGGAGGTCATAATCATTTTTTTATTATATCATTCTTAATCCAAATTTATTAAATTTTATTTTCTGTTTTTAGATGGATTTTTTATGAAAGCGTGTTTTTTAGTTTTTTTAACTATTATTTATTTTTCATTTTTTAGTTAATTTTTTTACCTTTTTTTTTCGGATTATTACATTGTCATCGACCTTTGACAGGTGTGCAAAGTTTTAATGAAATCTGATCGTTCAAAGTAGGACAAAATCGAGCTCAGAGGGATCGGTTACATACATACATACAGGTGAATTTAATAAAAGCGTGATAAAAAAAAATAAGCACAATCATGGATTCAGATGAGGGCAATGTGTACATTTGCACCCTGGCTGAAACATTTTGTTTTGACCAATAATAAAATTCGAAACGATATTTTATCGCCATAAACTATTCGACAGCATATGATTCAATCAAAACATATTAATGAGTTATTTAAATTACAGCGAAATTTCTGGTGGATAGGCAAAATAACGAAAAAATGACCTATATTGTATGGTATCTTAACTGTATATACTCACATGCCTGATTACCTACAGTACGCCGGTCTGTTTGCCAGTTCATACCGTAAAAAAATATTATTTTAAACCAGCCGTGCCCGCGACTTCGCGTGAAACTTAATGCAAAAATACTCTTTCGTTTACTGCGTTCTAGATATCATTTATAAAATATATTATAACCTGTTTTTGGAAGACATTGAATTACATTTACTTATCTAGATACTCTTTTCTCGTACTTACCTCTCGACCCGTCATTCACATTACAATAAGTTTTGATAGAGAGGACCGATTTTAATAAAACAAATACTAGATGTTATTCGACGATATGCTTATGATATTATGAGGTTTAATCGTGAACGCAGTACTTTAGCAGTGATGAGTGTTTATACAAACAGAAAGACAGACGTTTCTAAAAATGATTGAGATGTATATTAGAAGAGCCACGCTGAAGTTATCACTGGTTTCAACGTGAATGGGTCGGCTCGCCCGGGGTAGTACCACCCTCAGCAGAAAACCGACGTGGAGTAACAGTGCTTGCATTGTTGCGTTTCGTTCGGTCAGTGAGAGCGCCGGAGGCCCACATTCCTTACCCTCTTCTCTCCCCCTCCCTCCCTCCCCTTCTCTCAAACACAGGCTGACAACGAAATTTCAACTCTGCCGGTGTTGTTAGTGTCTATGGACGGTGGTGATCACTTAACATCAGGTGACACACATGTTCGTCAGCCTGCTATAACATGAAACAAAAAAATTTACTTATTCTTAGACACCTGCAACATTTTTTTTCACAAAAGTCTAAAAAGTACAAACACATTAGATTTATATATTTATTATATATATAGATAAATAAATAAAACATGTAGCGATACATGTGTTTCTGTATCGTGCACATATTCTATCACCTTTTTAATATATATATGGAAGTGTGTATATCGATAATATAATTTGAAGTTATCTTACAATATTCGCCACGCCACATCCAGTCCATGTGCCTCTGGCAGGTGGCGCCGGGTCGATTATAATCGCATACGGCACATATACCAGTGTTAACCATAGCTGAAGGTTGTAACCTGTAAGATATTTTACTGACTAACACATAGACGTGGTGGTCTTGTGGTCTGACCGATAGAAGAGCTTTTAAGAGTGGTATACCCACGCTGAAGCTATTATTGGTTTCAGCATGAATGGGTCGGCTCTCCCCGGGGTACTACTATCCGACACACAAGAAACACCCAAGTGAAGTAACAGTGCTTGCATTGTTGCGTTTCGTTCGGTCAGTGAGAACGCCGGAGGCCCACCTCCCCTTCTCCCTCCCCCAAACACAGGGTGGCACAGCACTTTCAACTCCCATGGTGTTGTTAGTGTCTATGGACGGTGGTGATCACTTAAAATCAGGTGACCCACAAGTTCGTTTGCCAATTATGCCATAATATCTATATATATATATATATATATCAATCCAATATCTGCATGTTCGAACCCTGGCAAGTACTAACGAATTTTTCGGAATTCGTGTACACTTATAAATTTTAATTGATATCTCCATTGACTAGGAAAGCATCGTGAGACAACCTCAACCTGAGAAATATTCTTGTAGTATACTACTGTATGTGGGAAACATAGAACTATGGATTTCTCAGTTTGAAAACACCAATGCTTCGTGGGCTGTTGAGGTGACTAAGTCAATTCCTTCCTTCGGGAAGAGGCCTGTGGGTCTCCAGTGGGATTACAGGCAGATGATGATGATTTATTGTTAACCACTATAAATCTTTAACACTATTTTATAAGGTACCATTCAGCACCAAATAGTCTCCTGACAAAGGTTCCGTGTTTACTGGTTTTTACTAAATTTAGATGACTCTTAACCGAAAAAAAAACAATTGCTGAATGTATGTAATCACTTCAAAATGGCTGCACCTATTTGAGTAATCGTTTTTTTGTTGTATTTTTAGTTAACAGAACCATACGGTTTGTACGAAACAAAATAATAGAAAAACGGTACCATTTTAATTGCATTATCTTAGGTCCTTGAACTTTGAAATTACACCAGGGAACTTCTAAAAATCTGATAGGGAATGTATAATAATTAAGAGCATGGTACGTTTTTGGTTTCAACTTTTTCGTTTTGGAAATTTTGAACTTTTTATAAAGGAAAAAAATTCAATTGCTATGAGTCAGAGCAAAACAGCAATGGAATCAATGAACTATATATAAAATGGAGAAAGTGCATACATAATAAAGGTACATACTTCAATAAATTAAATATATAATTTTATAATATTTTATTTCACTTTACTTTTTCCGTACTAAATGCAAATTTCATATCCAAGGACCTAGTAGTAAAAGACAGTGTACAGTTAAATTCTTATTTAACATTTCCAATTAAATATAATTGTGTTAATTATAAAAGCAAGAGAAATACCTGTTTGTCAATATAATGTTAGGATACATAGCACCCACGTCCAAATGGTAAATTAATGGATTTTCATCTCTCCGTGGATGGTCCTTCATATGTTGCAGTTTAGCTTTTATCTCCGAGCAGACCTCGTCAAAGTTAGTCACCAAGTCTAAAGGTATACCTTCTTCAACTTCTATTGCATGTTTCATAGTTTTTTCCGTTGTCTCCATGAGTTTATCTACAGCTGTTGGGTCTATCCGAAACTTACATTTTATATCTGCTCTGAATACACCTGAAATAATAAATATCTTAGTATAAATATGTGCAATAAACTTTTCTAAATACTTACTAATATTCTTACTTCTTTAATTTTTTTATTAACTAGCGGACACGTCGTACATTGTCCCGCCATGATTATTAAAAAAATCTTGACAATATATAAACCTAAACCTACCTCATGAATCACTTTTTCTACTGCTGGAAACCGCATGAAAATCCAATCAGTAGTTTTTGAGTTTATAGCGCTCAGACAGAGAGATAGACATGGTAGAGGACTCTGTTTTGTAACATGTGATGCAAAAGTGGGTTTCTTTGGTTGTTACACTTTCAGCCCTTAACTATTCAACCGATTATTAAGAATCTTTGCATATATGCTGTTGGGTGTACAAAAAGGATATAGTGTCCCTTTCTGCAAGAAAAATGTACTCTTCCCGAGGAATAGGTTAAATCTAAATTAACCTGAGCGAAACTGTTAAGATATAGCAATATTATATTGTAACTTATTGTTGTTATATAAGTGGCAACACTGTATCCCTGTTCTGAAATGTGTCAAGGTGTGCATACGATATACGAGTACGGCGTGATTGTGATCTAAGAAACAAATATTTTTCTCAAAACAATCCAGTTTCTCATTCAATGCACCCAACAGAAACCACGAACAAAACTACTTACATATATTCTGTGAAATTTTCAACCAACTACATTCTACAGTTAAAAAGATAAAGTTAAGCATTATAAACTTTATTATCTTTAGGATTTTCATTACCAGAAAAGGGATTCTATTGTTCAAGTATACAGCGCGACTGGTTAGTCACCAGCAATATTTATACAGCATAACCGTTAGTCGACTCTCGTTCTGAATCAATAAAAAAATAGGTGTTTAATATTTGACCTAATTATCTCGAGAAACGCCAAACAACAATAATATAGACTCAACATCAGGTGATTAACGCAAAAACGAACTGGTGTAATAATTAGGAAAGCAATGAATCACACTGTGCCTTGCAGTCTCGCCCGCGTCTACTTTCCATTTTTCGAATGTGCGGCGTTACGACGATAAGCAGCTAGTTGAACCTAGATGCGATTTTTCTTACGTATAAAAGTATTGTTTCCATACTTTTGAAAGTCAAACAGATTTTAACTTAGGTTTTCTTGGTTGTTTATTGGTATTTGTTTTGATATTATTATTTTATATGTTACACATGACCATGAACTACCACAGGATTGAAGGGAGTTCAAATTTAAACAGTCGGTTGGTATACTATGTACTTTGAGGTATAGTTTAAATTAAACAATAGAACCCCTTTTCTGGTAATAACCCTAAAGTTAATAAAGTACATTAATTTCTTACCGGATTCAAGCGCTTCCACGTGTCCTCCGACATAAGTCTCAGTCTCTAAAACATGTCCATCGCTGGTCAGTTTGTTCAATTCCTCCACTTGTTTATTAGGGAATACTATGTTAGCATGAAAAGCTTCTACCATTAATAATGACTCGCATAACGTGCCTGAACCTTTGCGAAGTACCTGGAAGAAGAATGTTCTAGAAACTAAGATAAGATATATTTCTGAGTATACTTACGACATGCAGTATAATAATAATAATGGTTATAATAAATAAACTAATGTAATTAACAAAAACCATAGAAAATTCACCTATTTCTGTCATAAGAAATTTTTAAATAGGAATGCAGTGTTTATATTTTAGGAAAGGTGGTTAGGTAATCTACTTATTAAATTGTACACTTTATTCGTAGCTTATACTGCCTATAACTAAAAAACTACCAATAAATAAGAACCGTTAGGTCAAGGGCCTACGTCAGAAATAAATTTTCTTATGCTTTTCCGTTAACTTCGAATATAATACGATACGGAAATTGAGATTGCTTATATTTGTATATTTTCGTTACGTAAGGCGCTATAGGCACGAAGGGATCCTGCGACTCTTCCTTTCCATCTTTTCTCAGCGTACCCTCTATCATTTTATTTTCTATCATATTTTCAATGCCAATAATGGAAAATAAATCAAAAAGGCTCATAATGTATTTAAAAAAAATATCCTTGTATTAAATATTTAATATAATACAGTGGATTGTAAATTAAATAAAAAATAAAAAGTTTTAATGAAGTGTTACCAAATTTTGACGACCTAAACGGATAGTCACATGGAAAATAAAATACTAAAAAGAATATCACTCCTCCCTTACGTGATGATTTCTACAATTCAAATCCAACCGGAAGCCTCGTATATATAGTATATGTATATTTATAGATAATAAATCAAATTGAGTAAATAACTAACTTATGGGATCCACAGTATAAATAACTATTCACTTAATAAATATTTGAAAATTAATCTTAAATTTTACTAATAATTAATTTTATGAGTATACCTTATAAAATGCAATTAAAAACTATAAGATTTACCTCATCCGGTTCCAAAGGGATAATAGTACACAGCGCAAATATGAACGGATGAACATATTTCATATATAAATAATATGTTGCTACGGCATCGGAGACCGAATAGTTAGACAGAACCTGGAAAATATACTTCAATTTAATTTGGAATTCTCAACAACACCAAAAATCTCAGTAGAGTTCACATATGCTGTAGATAGGCTTGATAGCTGAAACTTTGCTTAATTCCTCCTCAGTAATAGCTTTACTTTACAGATCAGGAGACCCCTTTAAAATATCCAATATATCATACAAAAACTAAATCATACCTGAGGTTGTTCAGCAGCCATTCGACACATGTCTTCCGGATCTAATTCGACTGGATCATACCTTAATTTAGCTTTAGCAACAGCCTTCAATCCTTGGGAACCGACGGGTAAATATGAATCCCTCTTTACCCAACTGAAAAAATATCATATAGGTACATATGCTACAAAGATTTAATCCATCTACATATTTTTTTATATATTATATAATAAATGTAACCAATTTTGACTCTAGATACGTTTACAGCTTGTATCTACATATATAATGAAAATACAGTTGTTCATTTGAGATTCAATCACGTCAACATGACCATTCAATGTGGATTTTCGGTGGATGATTCTAGGCTATTTATTTTTTAATTTAATTGACTCTTTGCTATTATTTTTTAAATTAAAAGTTTATTTAGACGAAGCGCGTGCGTATTAGCTAGTATAATATAAATTACTTAGTTTTTATCGAAATGACAACGCTTTAGTGGTTTAGGGATGTGTGTCACCAGTTTAGTGGCTTGTGATGGGGGTTCAAACCTCTAACCACTAATTTTTATTTATTTGAATTTTATTTCAACTCGAGGGTATGGAAGCAAAAATACAAGTTTGGCGTACGACGATTTATTTCCAAGAGAGTGTGCGGTACAAGTGCATTAATTTAAATAGATTATAATTGTTAATAATAATTATGCCGGTGAACGGATTATGACGCTGGCGCATTGAGCACGGCGATTGGCCATCGTGTGTGGCCATTTCAAAAGGGCGTGTTTTATACTATTTTTCTTTGATTACTTCTTAGCGCTCGTGGAACATTTGAACGGACTAGTCTACTATCCTATTCCTTAGGATAGCAAGGCCTTAACAGCTTCACCGGACTACTAAGGCGACAGCTTAAGGCACACAGCGGATTTTATTTTGACAACTAGCTCAAGGTAATATTATTAATCATTTCCTTTTTAGGGATTACAAATTGTCAACGTATAGTGTATAGTCAATACGTCCAATATTTGCCTCCTTAAATAAAAACATAATTCGGTCCAGCTCATCACGTTTCGAGATCAACCAGTGTAGGAGATGATCACCACCACAAAAGTAGATAATTCTATTTTCTAAGGTACATATTACTATATACACCTTTTGTACCTCGTTAGCTCTGTGTTACCGTTTTTGTAGTCTCTAACTGTTCTATTTAGACCCGCAACGAGTGTTACATGTAACTATTTCTTGATGAATAACTTTGTATAGCTGCAATTGGTACTATTATCTGATACTACTAAATGTAAAGAACTTTATGTCTCTATATAGGAATACTATCAGAATTTAATGTCCAATAGTCTTAGAGCAATCAAATATCAAATTTATTCAGCAAACAAATATTACAAATATTAATACGCGTTGGACGTCACAACGCTTCCAAAGCCGCACAAGAGTGTCCTTGCATCCGAGGCGAAAGTAGGTAGAACGACCCTTTTTTTATAACAATTTTTGTCCCGTGCACATTCCTTAACAAACCCCCGTCCCGGATATAAGGATTATGTCCGCTAATAAATTGGCAAACGGGCTAATGTAGCAATTGCTCGGTGCAAAACCGAATCTCCAACCAAAACTTGGGCCACTCTGGGAACTCCATCCGATCCAAAAATCAATTTTACAATACGCCCTCGACGCCAATGCAACGGCAACAAATTAGGCTCTTTAACTAATACAAGATCTCCCACTTTGGGAGGATTTGTCTTATCCGTCCATTTAACGCGCTGCTGCAAAGTATGCAGATACTCAAGAGACCAACGGTGCCAAAAACTCTGAGACATCTGCTGTAACAGTTCAAAACGAGTCAAACGTGATATTTTCACGTCCCTGAAGGGGTACTCGGGCAGAGCGTTAAGTGGTTGGCCAATCAAAAAATGCCCGGGAGTTAAAGCTTCTAAATCATTTGGATCGGATGAGAGAGGACAGAGAGGGCGTGAGTTTAGAACGGCCTCAATTTTACAAAATACACTAGCAAGTTCTTCAAATGTCAAAATGGTTTCACCAATAACGCGACGGAGATGCGTTTTTGCGGACTTTACAACTGCTTCAAATATTCCACCCCAATGAGGGCAAACAGGGGGATCAAATTTCCAAGTTATTCCCATTTTGGACAACGTATGATTTATATCATTTCTATTATTTGACAAAAAGTCAACAATATCTTTAAGGTAACGATCTGCACCCTTATAATTAGTGCCGCAATCAGATCGAATCAGCGAAGGTAGCCCACGACGGGAAACAAATCTACCTAGCGCTGCAACAAACGCTTCTGTGCTGAGGGCACTTACTATTTCCAAATGGACTGCTTTGGTGGAGAGGCACACAAATACACACAAATATCCTTTAAGTGATTTCGCATTACGTAAGTGCGATGACTTAATAGCAAATGGACCAGCAAAATCCGTTCCTACTCCTGCAAATGGCCGAGTTTCCGTAACGCGGTCTGGTGGCAGATCTCCCATAATAGGCTGAACTGGTTTCGCTTTCAACCTGTAACATTGCAAACATCTAAATATAATGTTTCGGATAACGCGTCTAGCTGACAAAATCCAGAACTCACGGTACAACACAGCCAAAAGAGCGTTGAGGCCGGCATGAGCATTCTGAATGTGACGTTGAGTCACCAATAAATTAACAAAAGTTCCGCCTTTAGGGAGCAGCAATGGGTGACGAGCTTCACAAGAAAGATTGGAGTTCTTAACCCGTCCTCCGACCCTCAAAAAACCTGCTTCGTCCAAGAATGGGTTTAATCGGACAACGGGACCTTTCAAAATTAAACCTCGTTTCAAATTATCAATAATGTCCGCAAAATGTACTCTTTGTTCTACACGAACCCAAAATTTTAGAGCATCTTGCCTTTCAACAGATGTCAAACCTGTTTCCAACATTTTATTCTGGGGATTCCTACCATTATGTATGAATCGCCGAATCCAAGCAGTAACTCCAATCAACTTATCAAATGAGCTATATTTATTTAAAAGAGCGTCCAAATTATATGGAGGTAAATTCTCCACAACTCCAACACGCAAACCAGGTAACACCTCTGGAGAGGAAAATTTATTTTGAGGCCACGACAACTCAGGTTGCGTCAACCATTGTGGACTCCACCAAAGTGAGTTATTTATAAGAGATGAAGCCATACAGCCACGTGAAGCGCAGTCTGCAGGATTCAACTCTCCGGGAACATGTCTCCAAATTAAGGGAGTTTCAGAGTTTTGAATTTGTGAAACTCGATTAGCAACAAAAACTTCCAAATTGTGTATAGATGCCCGAAGCCAACAAAGAACAATTTCACTGTCAGACCATGCATAGACGCCAGATATTTCAATTACGGTACCCAAATTAGAACTAATATGATTAAGAAGGCGAACAAGAAGAGCCGCTCCTGACAATTCTAGTTTTGGAATGGTCAATCGAGACCTAATAGGAGCTACTTTACTCTTTGCCATCACCAAATGCACCTTTATCTGTCCAGACATACTGACAGTCCGCAAAAATACCGCGGCCGCATACCCTCGCTCAGACGCGTCGCAAAATCCATGAAGGGTTACTCGGCACTTT